>CM076902.1:41657339-42029529 GCA_039519145.1 Kokia cookei | reverse complement strand
TGACATCACAAATTTCTTCAGCTTCAACTTCAACTTCCTCACAAAATTCTGTAACAACATTAGCATTGCTACACCAAAAATTTACTATATTTTCTTCCACAACCAATTCTTCTACGTTAATCATATGGCATTCTTCAGCATCATCTGCACACTTTAATGCATTAAACACATAAAATGTAACTTTTTTCTCATTAACTCTCATTGTTAATTTTCCTTTTTGCACATCTATTAGAGTTCTTCTCATAGCAAGAAAAGTTCTTCCCAAATTTATGAGGACTTCTATATCATCCTCATATTCTAAAATTATAAAATTAGCGGGAAACATAACTCATCTACTCTTACCAACATATCTTCAATCTTACCTTCCGGATGTGTGTACGAATGATCTACTAGTTGCAGCATAACCATCGTAGGTCTTGATCTTCCAATTCCTAATTTCCTAAAGACTGACATTGGCATCAAATTTATGCTAGCACCTAAATCACATAATGCTTTACTAATATAATTATTACCAATAGCACAAGGAATAGCAAAACTCCCTGGATCTTTTAATTTCAGTGGCAATTTATTCACTAACATCATCGTGCACCCTTCAGTAAGCACGACAGTCTCAAACTCACTTAATCTCTTTTTCTTGAATAAAATGTCTTTCATGAATTTCACGTAATTGGGCATCTGCTCCAATGCTTCCACAAGAGGAATATTAATATGCAACCGTTTTAGTACCTCCAAAAACTTCTTAAATTGCACATCTTGCTTCGAATGCTCAAATCTTTGCGGAAATGGTGGTGGTATCCTTTCTTTGGTCTGATGACAAAGTTTTGTCACGACATTTTCCTTCACATCATCAACATCATGTTCCTTTACTTTCCTCAGTGTAACCTCCTCTCGTACACCTTCTTTTTCGGCTTCCAACGTAATATCTTCCACTCTTTGATTTGCTTCAACATTACTTTTTGCATTAACATCCAAGTCTGGACTTCCTTCATCTTCTGTTACAGCAAATTCATTATCATAAATGTCATCAACAAGTAATTGATCTTTACCTGTAAGTGAGATAGCTTTGCAATGCTTTTTTCTTTGCAATTTGGCATTCTTCGTATCATTCGACAATGTTCCTTGCAGTCTTGAACTCATTGTATTCGCAATTTGTCCAACTTGATTTTCTAATGCTCTTAACGGCGCAGCTTGAATCTGAATAATTGCAGCATTTTCGGACATATATTCTTTCAACAAATTTTCTATCGACGAATAACCTCCATTTTGATGCTGATTTTGCTTTGACAAATTTGGCTCAAATCCAGGTGCTCTGTCAATATTTTGTCAAGCAGCAATGCTTGAACTAACTCCTTGATTATTGTTCCAACTAAAATTTGGATGCTGTCTCCAACTTGAATTAAATGTATTAGAATAAGGATTAGGATTACCTCTACTAAAGTTTCCCATGTAACAAACAAATGCTAGGTTGGACGACATTCTTCAAAAATATGATCATTTCCACAGTAAACACATTTTGCTTCAGCAACTTTCACTTCTCTAGCCATGCTTGGTTTCTGCATAGTCTTGCTCATATTAGCTAACGAAGATACTTGTGCTGTGAGTGATGTAATCGCATCCAATTTCATTGTACCAACATTTCTTCTACCATAATTTAATTTTGTTGAAGGATATTAATAATCATTTTTTGCAATTCTCCAAAATTTCATATGCCTGTTATATGTTTTATCCAATAACATACCATTTGCTGACGCATCAATTACCATTCTTGTGTGCGCATTTAGTCCATTGTAAAACATCTCCATTTTCGTCCAATGTGGAAAACCATGCATAGGACATTTCCTAAGAGAATACTTATATCTCTCTCACGCCTCATATAATGTTTTATCATCTAATTGCTTAAATGAAGTGATATCATTTCTCAACTTCGCATTCATATTTGGTCGATTATATCGTAGCAAAAATCTTTGACATAAACCATTCCAAGATGAAATCATACTCGATGGCAACGCATTTAACCATGCTCTCGCATGATCAAGCAAAGCATAAGGAAACAATTTTAATCGCAAAGCATCTTCAAGAACACCTTATAGTCTAAAAGAATCACATTCCTCCAAAAATAATCACAAATGCATTCTTGGATCTTCCATAGGAAAACCTCCAAACTGCCCAATAGTTTGTAACATTTGAAACATAACCGGCTTAAGCTCAAAATGAGTAGCCTCAATTTGTGGTCGCATAATACCTGAACCTAGATTATCAAGAATTGGTACTACACGCTCTCAAATTGGTCTATCTTTATCATCATTACTCTCGGAACATTCACAACCTCTGGATTGTGAACTTTTGGAATAGGAACTTCAGGATTTTCCCTTCCTTCAGGTCTTTCCATCTCTTGTTGCTGTTCTCGCAACTCTCTTCTATGTCTTCTTAATGTCCTTTCTATTTTCGGATCTAATGACAAATTATCTTCACCACACCTTCTCATAAAACTACAAAAACTAAAGCAAAATTAAAAGTAACAAAAACAAATGTTATCTTAACAATTTAACAAAAATCTTATTGAATTACATCGATCTCCCCGAAAACGGTGCCAAAAACTTGTCGCATGTAAATATATATTGATGTAGCAAATGTGCAAGTGTACACAACATTCAAGTAATAAAGTGATAAGTAGAGTATCGTACCCATAGAGAGATTGGTATTTAGAAGAAATTCCTTAAATTGTTGACAAAAGAATTGTGCAAATAAAGTAAATGTGATAACAAGGATAATTGTGATTGCAACTTGCGTGTCATAACAAAATGCAAAAATAGTAAAATGATCAAGAATCAACCAAGCAAAGCATTAGATCTACTAAGTACTCATCACTCTTAGCAGAAATGATTAGAAAAATCTTCACTACAGAACTAAGTTGGGATCACTAAATCTGGAATATCTCAAATCTAAGTCTAGACTTACAAATATCATAACAATATCTTGTTTCTATGAATTTCACAGGAATGACTAAGCAATAGCGTGTCGTTTTGTGTAGCAACTTTTACAGTACTTCTGCACCGTAAACCTATAACATGTGTTTTCCCAACAATGACTTATCTCACCCTTAATGAACTCTCCTCAATATTTAGAGTTACTACATATACCTTCTGATATATGCTCATTACATCGATCTATGCTCCAGCAAATTTTTCCTGCTTTCAGCAGAGATTATACACATGCAAAACAAGAGCTCATTCCTAAGATTGCTAGCATGTAGATTTCACAAGGATTGAGTCATAAATCAAGTGAAGAGATTCATTAGAAAAGATATTGGTAATCATTCATAAAGGTAAACAAAGTATCAGAAATATTCAACCCTTAAATTGTTAGTAAAATGGACCAAAATGTTGTTTAAACAAAATGACATTCAAACTTAGAACTCAAGAGTGCTCCTGTTGAGACCCAAACAGAACATCAGGCTCACTTCTTGATTCTGCTATGCATTGCCACAACAACGTATCTTTGCTCAGGTGGTTTTACGATGGTGTCGTCAAGGCTCGGCTCCCAGCGTTGGCTGTCAACTCCGGCTCTATACTTTCAATCTGCCGTGTGACTCTCCCGATTCTCCTCCTTCTGGAGAATATTGCACTAGCACTTCGCTTTAACTTGATTTTATTCTTTGATATTGATTTCTTCTCCCTAAGTGTTGCTTTTATAGGAGCTTGGCCACACAATACACGTTTGTCAAATCCTGATTTCTAGGGGTTCTAGTGCCTTCCTAGAGCTTTCTAGTGCAAACCACATAAATTTGGCTTGCTATAGTAGAATCCTGCGAGCCTGGTACTGTTAGAACATTTAGCAGCTGCAAACTTTTGCTGCTTCCGATCCCCAACAATCCTTCATTATTGGGCCTCATACTCTTCTTTCCTTCACCTATTCATGCATCATGAAAACACATACCAAAAAGCGTAGTTTTGCTACAACAAAAGGATAAAAATGTATAGATTTTGCCAATTACGCACATTACAGCTCCGAAGACAAAAATACATAAAAACGTTACTAGTGTTATAACAAATTTACTAAAGAACAGTCAAAATGTTCTAGTAAAAGTGTGTAATATAACTCTTTTCAAGAGTTATCAGTAACTTATCAACTCGATCTCAATTTTAACCAACTTTTTTGTCCTTTTTCATTCCCTTAACCTAAGTCACATTATAACCTTTTAAAGACCTCTTAATTAGTATGTCATCTCATTTTATAGTGTGGAAATTTGATTTTCAAGCAAGCCAATGGTAATGACATTTCTTGTAGACTATTGAGTGCATATTACTTGAACCTTAAACACTTTGAGTGAATCTTTAGTGAGGATGTCAATTCTTGTTGAATTTTGAATTTAAGATAATTATTTAGATAAGGAGAGACACCTATATTTTTGTGCTTTAAAACTTTCAGCTTGGACTGCTTGAATCTGATAACACATTAAATTTGCATTATTTTTGTGCTCAAATTGGGTAAATATTGAATTGGATCCTACTAATTTGGTGAATTTATGTTTTAATCATGACAGGTATTCAATTGGGATGAAAAGGATCAAATTGGAGCATATTCAACACAATGGGGTCAAATCAAAAAGTTGGAAATGGTCAAGGATTTAGTAGTTTTTTGTTTGACCATGTAAAGCTTAAAATAGGAGAAAAATCTAATTTTTTTTATTTTTTTAATTATTATTTTATGTAGTGGTTAAGCTATATTTAGTAAAATAATTGTATATAAATAGGCTTGGTGGTGACATTGAAGGAAACACTTGAAATTGAGAGAGTTTAATGCAAATTTCCATTTAATTTCCTTTAGTTAATTTCGCCAGAAGCATTTTGCCATTTTCTTCTCAATTTGTCTTTCATTTCCTTGTTTGGTTTTATTATTTTCCAAGTCCCCTTTCTTTGCCATCAACTTCCATTACATACAATCATCTAATCCATCATCCATAATACATTAAGCATGATCAAAATCATACTTCACTAAACTTTCATCTTGGCTTTAGCCTGATATAATCTCCGATCAAGAAATGTGAGATACGTATCCTTACCGATAAAATCTTTCATAGTAGTATTCATCGTCTCTCTGGAATATTGGGATTGACAATTCATCCCTTAGAGTTAACTCGATTTTAATTCAAAGGTGCGCATTGGGTTGAAGTCGTTTTGGCACATAGTTGGGAAGACGAATCGACCATGCTGAATTCAGATTCCCGCGAACAAATTGGCGAGTCCTGACAGGGTAATACTAACGGGATTTTCATCAAGGGAGATAGTGATCGGGTTTAAACGACTCTCACAGTTGAGGTCGTCAATTCGAGTTGGGTTCTTCAGAACACAAGGCTATCGAGGTCTTGAATCATGAACACATGTATCACAGTTAGACAATTGGTAAGGGTTGGTTTGACAGGTCATACCGGAACTAACTACGAAAGGAAGAATTTGTGGCTAGGACGTTCTTAGCTACTATAACTAGATTACTGTTCGAAGGAGAAAACACCATTTCAAGGATCGAGTCAAAAATTGGAGAACATCGAGGCTAAGGCTAAGGCTATTTAATTCTGATTACAAACTTATATTTATTTTCTTATTTTATTTTGAGTATTTTTTTAAAACAGTTATTTTCGTCGTTTCACTTATTTGCTGAACATTCTTGATCACCCCATGATATTATTATTATTATTTTTCAGCAAGATAGTTTAAAGTCGTGGGCACGACTGTTGACACGACGTCCTACTCGAGAGAAAAACGCAAAAGTAGATTACAACAACCAGTCCCTGTGGAATCGACCCTACTGCCTTATACTACTGTTTTGTATTATTTATCGTAGGAATATTTATTTGGTGGTTTTCACTCTCATCAGAATCTTTAGTGCCCTTTTGGTTGAATTTTCAATGCATGATTATTTACGAATTATTCTGAGACATTACTGATGAAAACGACAAATTCAAAGAAATTAACTTGAATGTGGGTTGAGGATTTTGCTTGAGGACAAGCAAAAGTGTGGGGATATTTGATAATTGCTAAAAGTAACATGTTTTAATCTCATTTTTAATGCGTTTTGGATGATTATTCGATGTAAAATGGTGAATTTTATGATCCTAATCCTTTAAATTCATAATTATATACTAAGGAGAGCATTTGGGAGCGAAAGGAGGGAAAATTGGATAAAAAGAGTAGATTTTAGGAGCCACACGGGCTGGTCATTCCACACAGGCTAGACACACGGTCGTGTGAGCCACACAGCCATGTTATACACTGTGTGGAAATCACGATTCGCATCCAAAACACATGGAAAAATGCAATTTTTAGGTTTTTTCAGGCACTCTAAGACCTATATATACAAAATATGAGAAGATGAGAGTAAGCCATCAGAGAATATTCAAGAAAACAACTCGAAAACATCACTGAAGCCATCTCTGAAGAAGGTTTCCATCAAGATTGAAGATCTCCTTTTTCTTTTTTTGGAGTTTATGATGAGTTTTTTCGTTTCTTGTGGTTATACTGTCTTTAGGATGTTTTTATTTGCTAGCATGAATTAACTTTCTAAATACCTAGGGGAGATGAGCACTATGATTAATTTTGTCTTATGATTTCTATTTTACGCAATAAATATTTAGATCTTGTTCTCAATTATGTGTGCTTAATCATTAGTTTAATATTTCTAGGCTATTAATGCATGTTTGATGTGCTTAAAAAAAGGAGGAAAAGTCTCTGTTTAAGAGTAGATCTAGCATAATTGAGTAGAGTTGAATGCAATTTTAGAAATAGGATGACATAAATCTACTAGATTAGAGTAAAATATAATATGGGGTCCATATATCAAGTTAATGCAATAATAGAAGTTTTAATTAGAAAGAAATTTCAATTAATCAACCTAGAGTTAGTTGCTCTTACTCTCGAAAGGGATATTAGCATAATTTAGGGATTTTTACGGATCAAGATACTAAATGAAGAAATTATTTAATTTAGATTGATAATGACAAATGAAATCTTGGTGGATTCTTTCCTGGGTATTGTTTCACTTCTTGGTTGTTAATCGTTTACTTTCCTGATTTATTCTTTGTCGTGGTCGTAGTTAATTTAATTAGTTAATTTTAGTTTTTAATCAATCACCCTAATTTGTTGATTAAATAATAGAAAGACGACAATTGGTAGTACTTTTAGTCCTCGTAGTAACGATATATTTGCTCACCATAGCTATACTATTAACTGATAGGTTCACTTGCCTTTGTCAAATTTTTAGTTAGTTTACAACTGCATCAGTATGACAAAAAACACCAAATCCAAATATCAAATCCATAAAATTTGAAAAACGAGTCAACTAAAAAATAATAGAGAATCAATTTGTTCTCAATGATTCAACATGATGAGGCTCGGATTTAACTTTTTTAAATAATAACAGTTCAACTCTTTTTGAATAGTTAATGACCAAATTTAACTCTTTTTATAAATTTTAAATAATAGGGTCATCATTTTCTCGTCTTCACCCAATTATTGGAGTAGAATTGAATCCAACGAGTGGGTCCAGTGAAAAAGAGGATAATATTCGTCCTAGAAAACTCGGGTTCGAGTATCTGTGTGTGCAAAGTATATGCGTCTTGTCAAAGGATTAAGAAAATATAAATAGATACTACCATGTATTCACACCAATATATTAAAAAAAATATTATTGAAGTAGACTTATCACTCGACTATTTTATTTCCATTCCAAGTCGTGGGTATTAGTTGTAAAAGAAATTAATGAATGCATGGGGCCATTGACAGATGACCAAATTGCAAAAGTAGATTCCTCTTGTCTTTCCAATCCACTAAACTACAAACAATCGATCAACGCAAATACTAATAATTTACAAATTGCAGTAATCTCAAAACACAAATACTTTAGCTAAACCAAAACCAAGAAATCCAAGCACATAAACTCCAATTTCTTTGTGAAGGTTTCTCATCATTCTAGTGCTACCTTGATTTCCTTGTTTTCTATTTCCCTTTCCTAAAAGCAAAAAAAAAAAAAAAAAAAAAAACCTAATCTTCAAATCCTTTGTTTTCGACAAGTGGAGCATCTTCTCAGCACCAAGTTTAGTTTGATTTTGAAGTTCTCAAGTGAGGTAAAGGTATTTAATATGCTTCGTTTCTTGAATTGTGTTTAGATACATTTCTTGATCTAATAATCTCTTACTATTGTTTTTTTGTTGAAGCAAATCAAAGCTAAAATAGTGTTTCATTGCAATCAAATACTTGGAATTATTACTTCATTTTGAAGAGATAAGAGGGGAATGTTTATTATGTTTTCCATTCTTATATGCATAATATTAGTCTGTGATGGTAAAATTCAGTCGCAAACACAGAGGGCCTAAAATGGAAAATCTTCATTTATGCCCCTTAAAATTTTAAATTTTCATAGTAAAATTACATTTTGATTCCCCTAAAAATGATAAAAATTTAATTTAATCCTTTAAAAAGTGTAAAGACATAGACTATTAAAATGGTAAAATTATATTTTTACTATCGTAAAAATAAATAAAAATTTAATTTCGGCCCCTCTAAAATATTTTCTGATTTCGACCCTGATAAAATTTTAAAGAATTCTGAATTACCTATTTAATTAAGATATCACTTTTTTTAACTCTAAAAATTTTAGAACTTTTGAATTGTGATACAGGTTTAAAACTAGTGTTAATCAATACCCAATCACAATCGTTAACATCTTCTAAACTTTTTTTAAAGCTCAATTTTTGTTGAAATTACCCAAATCCATGACTTCAACATTGGAATTTTTTAAAGTGAATTATAAAATTTCAAAAACCCTTTTTTCTATTATTGTTAATTCCCAAGGGAAAAAATAGATTTTAATAGGTTTATATTTGTCTTGATCTAATAATCTCTTACCATGTGTTTTTCTCTGAAGCAAATCAAAGCGCAATCAAATCTTTGGAATTATTACTTCATTTTGAAGAGGTAAGAGGAGAATGCTTATTATATTTTCCATAGTTACATGCGTAATATTAGTGTGTGAGTGAGGGTAAAAATTTAAATAATATTGAATTACTTATTTAAATAAGATATCTCATTTTTTAACCTTTATATTTTTTACTACTTTTGAATTATGATATCGGTGTTCAATGATGATTTTAGAAATTTGTTTAGGAGGGATCGAAAATTAATTATAATTTTTAAGAGATAAAAATAAAATATAGTTATTTATTCATTTGTAATTTCATATTTTTTAAGGAAATAAAATTTTATTTTTATTTTTGAGGACAAAGTATAAGCGACCATGGCAGATAAAAAAACTTTCCATGTGTAATTAAACATATCATTTTAATTTATAATTAGATGGCATTACACTCGTGTATTTGATTTTGTCGATTAATATGAATTAATAAGCAACAAATAAAATGAAATAAAAGCTTCTCAACTAAGTCTTTTTCCTTTCTATTTATCTCACCAATTCTGTACCATACTTAGAAAACTTCTATGGTATGAAATTGTTTTTAGTTTGGCATCATATCAATTCTACTATCTGTATAAAAGTGTAAGATTTCAAGTAATATTTTTTTATCAAGTTTATCATAATTTTTATTTTTAGTGTTTTGTTTGCGGCGGGACTGAATTGAAGTAAAGTTGCGCTTTTAATTATTTTTTTCTTCTCTCAAATTCTCTAGAATTTTCACTTAAAATATCTCACTTAAAAAAAATGGTAAAATTGTACTTTTAGTCCTTGAGCCTTTTAACTTCACACTTTGGCCCAAAACTTTGCCTCCAAAAATATCTTCCACCAAATTACTCTTTTGCCCCTCCTCAATCAATCTAATTCCTACGATGACTCAAAATTTAATTTGAATAATTCGCTATTTAGTCTCTCATATTTTCTCTCCTTTACTATTTAATCCTTAAATTTTTATAACCTCCCTTCCTTCAACTAAACATTTTTAATTCTCAATTCTATTTTATCACTGTTCCAAATCCGATTCAAACACACGGATGTTACATCTTCTTTCTTCCTACTTATCTCACCAATTATGTACCATATTTAGAAAATTTTTATGGTATAAAATTGTTTTTAGTTTGGCATCATATCAATTCCAATGTCTGTATAAAATTATAAAATTTCAAATAATATTTCCTTATTAAGTTTATTATAATTTTCACTTTTTATGTTTTGTCTGCAGTGGGACTGAATTGAAGTAAAGCCGATTAACTTTCATACTTGGAATTGTCTTTCACCTTGCCTGGTATGTCTAAGAAGTAGGGTGTTCATCTTCAAAATTTTTTAATTCTCGAGTATTTTTTTCATAACAATAATTATTTATGATTCGATACAGTGTTTGAACTTGGAAGATCGAACTCTTCAATAAAGCTTGTCAAGAATGGGTTGTGGATTTTGCGAGTCTGCTCTTGCTAACTCCGTTGGAACACTAGTTGTGGACTATGTCGTAAAGCCGGTGGGACGTCAACTTGATTATGTCCGTTGCTTTCATGACAATGTTGAAAAGCTCCTGGAAAAAAAAGATAAGGGCACGAACTCGTCTGCAGCATGAGATTGAGGTTGCTGAAAGCCAGCTTCTATATATTGAAGATGATGTACGGGACTTGCAACCGAAGGCAGTGAAAATCCTATCGAATGTGGAAACTTTGGAGATGAAAATTCAACAGAATAAGAGGTGTCTCAATTGGTGTCCTAATTGCAGTTGGAGATATCGATTAAGCAAGAAAGCAATGGAGAAAACTCGAGATATCTCTGAACTTTTGGAGAAGATCAACAAATTTTGTCAACCAGGACGAGTCGGTTACCGTGCTCCTACTACCCTTCCCACCATAGAATTCCTATGCTCTAAGGAATTTGTGGTTTCGGAAGCTTCAAAGAATGCTTTCCATCAAATCATTGAAGCCCTACAAGATGACAATATCAGCATGATTGGATTGTGGGGGATGGGAGGGGTGGGCAAAACCACCTTGGCTCGTGAAGTTGGAAATCATGCTGAAAAACTGAATTTGTTCGATAAAGTTGTGATCACAACTGTGTCTCAAAAGCCAAACTTCGAAGCAATTCAAGATGAAATTGCAAAATTCATAGACTTCGATATGAAGAATGAACGAGGAAGAAGATCAGTGCAAGATTTATGGTTGAGACTAAAGAATGAACAGAGGATTCTTATTATCCTTGATGATATTTGGACAAATATCAACTTAAAGGAGAAGATTGGAATTCCGACCGGAGAAGATCATAAAGGCTGCAAACTTCTTTTAACAACACGCCGTCAACAAGTATGTCTTGCTATGGATTGTCAAAAGGTGGTACAACTGGGTTGTTTAGATGGCAATGAAGCTTGGAATTTGTTTGCAAAGAAGGCAAGTCTAAATGGCTGTGTCGATGACGCTATTAGAGAGGTAGCAACTAAAATCATCAGAAAATGTGGAGGTTTGCCCGTTGCTATAGTTCCGTTAGGAAGTGCTTTGAAAGGAAAAAGCTGTCACGAGTGGGAAGTGGCATATCGGAGACTCGAAAACCGTAGATTACCTGAAATTGAAGATGTTGATGAAGAAAATGCTTATCTATGTCTTGAGGCGAGCTTCGATTACTTGAAGGGTATGGAGACGAAGACTTGTTTCTTAGTGTGCTCTTTTTATCCCGAAGATCATGAGATTCGTTCGGAGGACTTGGTGAGATATGCATGGGGATTGGAGTTATATAAAGGCATCAACTCAATTGAAGAAGTTAGAAGCGAAGTGCTTGCATCGATTGAGATCCTCAAGAACTCTTGTTTGTTGTTAGATTGCAGAAAACAAGGGGATGTCAAAATGCATGATGTGGTTCGTGAAGTTGCTTTATGGATTGCATCCTCAAGAGAGGAGTTCTCTTTTGCGAGTGTTGGCGCATTGCCGATGGACGAAAGTTTCAAGCATTTCAGAGCAATCTCCTTCAACACTGATCAAATGGGTGAACTTCCCAAAGGATTGGTTTTCCCAAATCTCAAATTTCTTTTACTTGGTGGAAGAGGTGGTGGTCGCATGGAAACTTCAAGTGAATTCTTTGAGGGTATGAAAGCATTAAAAGCTTGTGCTTTGGATAATCAATTGATATCTCCAGTTGCATTTCAATTTCAAATGAACCTTAAAACTTTGAAGTTGCATAAGTGTAGATTCTCTGACATCTCAATGGTTGGTAAGTTGAAGACACTTGAGATTTTTTCTTTAAGTGAATCTGGTATCGGTGAATTGCCGAAGGAAATTGGTGATTTAGAAAGTCTAAGACTGTTGGAGTTGTCAAGTTGCAGAGAACTACGAAGAATCCCTCATCGATTAATTCAAAGATTGTCCAATTTAGAAGAACTATACTTGCATGGTTGTCACAAAATAAAATGGGCGACTGAGAACACAACTGAAAAAGAAAGCTATTCTATCCTATCAGAGTTGAATTTATTGCCCAAGTTGGGTGTATTATCATTGCAGTTGCTTTCTCAACATCTTCCAGATGGCATTCTGTTTCCTAAACTACGGAGATTTGATGTTTGCTTTGCTTGGAGGTCATATGAACCTTATCCAATCTCAAGATCTTTGAAAATAAGTGACAAGTC
This sequence comes from Kokia cookei, assembly GCA_039519145.1. Lineage (NCBI taxonomy): Eukaryota > Viridiplantae > Streptophyta > Magnoliopsida > Malvales > Malvaceae > Kokia > Kokia cookei. Next base: position 42,016,940 of record CM076902.1, on the reverse strand, counting down.
CATTGATTCATGCAAGCAACTGTTTGAAGATGTGGAATCTCTTGACCTGAAAGAAGTGCAGGGCTATCCAAACCTTATTCCAAGCTTGGAGTTGGAATTTAGTAAGTTGACTTCTCTTGACCTGGATAGTTGCGATGGTATGAAATGCCTAATTGATGCATCAAATCAACAGGTGCCAACCACTGCATTCTCGAATTTGAGGAAGTTAGAATTACTATATATGCATGATTTAGAAGAGCTGTGCAATGGCCCTCAACCACAAGGTTTCTTGCAAAACTTAGAAACCTTGACCTTAAGTAGATGCGATGAAATGATTGGTGCAATTCCAATCTCACAAAATCTTGAAGAGCTTCGAGTTGATTATTGTAATAAAATGCAAGTGCTATTCCAGACTGTTGAATTGAGGAGCATAGAACAATGGCCCAATCATCATTTAAGCCTCCAAAGTCTAAAGGATGTACGAATAAGTGACTGCAACAGTTTGAAATATGTCTTCCCAATGTCAGCTGCTAGTAATAGCCTTGGGCAATTGCAATCTCTGGGCATACAGAGATGCTCACAATTGGAAGAAATAATTCAAGGGACAGAAGTGTCAAACATAAATCTGCAAAGTCTAAGGAAAGTAGAAGTAGGAGGATGCAAGAAGTTGACATCTCTTTCCTCATTGTCGCATGGTCACAGGTTGGAGGAGTTAAAAGTGGATGATTGTCCCCGATTGACACCTCTTATCATTTCGGCTACAATACAAGTAAGATTTATCATTTATTAATTATTAATCGAATTGCTTTCTTTTCTTTGTTAATAAATGGGTATCCCAATAGAGCAAATGCTTGTATAGGGTAGCTGTTTAAAAGATATATAGTTTTCATTTTATAATTTTGGTCTACAAACTAAGAGCTAGCTGACTATAAATACCATTAAGTAACTCAAATAAAATTTCAATAAGAGGCTAAGAGAAAACTATATTATTTACAAAGAAAAACTATTAAACAAACTTGTTTTAGATATGTTGCAAACCCCTACTAGATTACATTATATCAACTACGTGGGTAAAAGAAAATTATATCTATATTTATATAATGTGTCTGATTGAATTAGTATCACAAGTAAATTCAACACCAACTCGATTATAAAAATTACTTTTATATGATTTTATTAGAGTAATGAATATTAATATGATGATATTTTTGTATATTATTATTTTTATATAAAATGTTTAAATAAAATATTTAAAAATGAGATGTCTCGACATTGAACTCGAGTAAAAAAAAATTTACTACTCTTCTTAAGATTCAATTATTAAATAATTTTTTTATAAATATAATTTTAATATTAATTTCTTTAAACATTTTAAAATGATTTGTTTATAGAAATTGAAGCTAAGGAGAATGACAAGTGAGCAATTGAGCAATTTAGATATATGTAATTGTGAAGAATTGAAGCGGATAATTCAGAAGCATCAAGCTTCATCACATGATCATCGACTCCAACCTATTTGCTTCCACAATTTCACTCAGATTGATATCTCCAATTGCGAAAACTTAAAATGCCTCTTCCCGATTATTGTTGCTCATGGAGGCTTTCCAAAACTTCTAAGTGCGTCCAATTTGCAAACTCTGAAGATATCGGACTGCTCCCAATTGGAAGAAATAATCCAAGGCTCAGAAGTGTCAGACATAAGCCTCCAAAGTTTAAGGGAAGTAGTAGTTCAAAGCTGCAATAATTTGAGGTATCTCTTCCCAATGTCTATTGCTAAAAGCCCTGGGAGACTGCAAACTCTGAAGATATTGGACTGCTTCCAATTGGAAGAAATAATCCAAGGCTCAGAAGTTTCAGACATAAGCCTCCAAAGTTTAAGGGAAGTAGTAGTTCAAAGCTGCAATAATTTGAGGTATCTCTTCCCAATGTCTATTGCTAAAAGCCTTGGGAGACTGCAAACTTTGACGATATTGGGCTGCTCTCAATTGGAAGAAATAATCCAAGGCTCAGGAGTGTCAGACATAAGCCTCCAAAGTTTAAAGGAAGTAGTAGTTCTAAACTTCAATAATTTGAGGTATCTCTTCCCCATGTCTATAGCTAAAAGCCTTGGGAGACTGCAAACTCTGACGATATCGGACTGCTCCCAATTGGAAGAAATAATCCAAGGCTCAGAAGTGTCAGACATAAGCCTCCAAAGTTTAAGGGAAGTAGTAGTTCTAAACTGCAATAATTTGAGGTATCTCTTCCCCATGTCTATTGCTAAAAGCCTTGGGAGACTGCAAACTCTGACGATATCGGACTGCTCCCAATTGGAAGAAATAATCCAAGGCTCAGAAGTGTCAGACATAAGCCTCCAAAGTTTAAGGGAAGTAGTAGTTCTAAACTGCAATAATTTGAGGTATCTCTTCCCCATGTCTATTGCTAAAAGCCTTGGGAGACTGCAAACTCTGACGATATCGGACTGCTCCCAATTGGAAGAAATAATCCAAGGCTCAGAAGTGTCAGACATAAGCCTCCAAAGTTTAAGGGAAGTCTGTGTTAAACGGGCCTCCAAATTAGAGCAGGTGTCTGAAGGAGATGAAGCAAATGTGAGTAAGGATGAAGAGGAAGTGATACACCTACCTCAATTAATCATCTTACACCTTAGTGAGCTGCCAAACCTCATGAGGTTCAGCCCTGTAGGTTATCATTTTGTTTTCCCATCTTTGAAGGATTTAAAAGTAAGAGGTTGTTCCAACATGACCACAAGGTTTAGTGTTGATTTAAAGGAGTCAGTGCATGCGGAAACACAGGTGCACTTCTCTCCCAAACTCAATAATGAGCTTTAAAACAGATGTTCATCCATTGAATTATTTTCTTTCTGTATTCACCCAAACTCTTTAGTTTCTATGAATTAATGCAATATTTCTATTTTGGTTGTCTGAGAGAAATTATTTTTTATGCTTTAATTACTAAATGAAATTACATTAACTGTAATTAATTTCCGTTGGATATCAGTAGTTCTTTCTGGATATCCTTCTTGCATTATTATTCTCTTTTGACAATTCTTGTTCATAATATGTCATCATTTTCTCAATCATGGAAAACCTCTCTTTGCTTTCATCGTCATCATAAACAGACAGTAATATGTGAAGCTTTAATTTGTGTTGCAGGCAAGCCAATCAGGTGATGAAACTATAGTGGAAGAATCTGCTACAGCTCAGGAAACTACTTGGCCAGCTGGTAGCGACATATGGTGGCCGCTTGAATTGAGGTAATCATATAAAAATTATTTCTAAAACGTGGATTGATTTTCTTTTTTAAAAGTAAATAAAAGTTTTTGGTGTTTGGATATTCTATGTAAAATACTTTTCAGTGAAACAAACACAACATAAATTGTTCACTTATATTAAGATGATAGTTTATAATAAATAATAACTTATATAGACTTAATAATAACTGATGTTAAAACTTAATTTAAATATATAATGTTAATTTTGATGTCCCAAATTGTTGAATAACAACATTTAAAATCAATTTTATATATTTTATTTCCTAATTAAAGAGTATTTCTCAATCTAATAATTTCTTACTATGTTTTTTTGTTGAAGCAAATCAAAGGTAAAAGAGTGTTTCTTTGCAATCAAATACTTGGAATTATTACTTCATTTTTAAGAGGGAAGAGGGGAATGTTTATTATGTTTTCCATTCTTATATGCATAATATTAGTCTGTGAGGGTAAAATTTTAGTACTTTTGAATTATGATATTGGTGTGTAATAGCAAATCTAGAAATTTGTTTAGGAGAGATCGAAAATTAATTATAAATTTTTGAGAAGTTAAAATATAATTTAATTATTTATTAATTTATAATTTAATCATTTTTAAGGAATTAAAACCTTGTTCTTATTTTTTAATGCAAAAATATAATTTCGTCATATATTAATTTATAATATCATTATTTGTGGGGAGATTAAAGTAATAATTTCTTTGGTACTTTGTTCTTGCTTCTGGGTTTCTATTGTTTTTGGTTGATCAATTACCATTTTAATTTCCTTTAGTTTGAAGATTGTTCCTTTAAATGCAACTATGAGAATTGTTTGTTTCCCTGATCTTTGAGTTTATATGAAGATTTAGTTACATAAGTTTGCTATTCTTAATTGATGTTGGTTTCACTACTCCATATTTAGATTGTTAAGTAGTTTCATTAAGTAGATTTAGTCCTCAAGAACTGTGAACTTTCAAGTTTTTGGTGCGTTACGATTGGTTTTTTGGATCAAATTATTGATTAATTCTTGAGATTTTCTATGGTTATTGTGTAGGAATTGAAGCTTCTTGGCGTTGATTGGTTATGATTTGCTTACTCTTTTCTAATTGTTATTGTTAGGCCAATCTTGAACAAAATCAATTAAGTTAGATGAAATGCTGGAATTTCTTTGTTTTTGGATGCAAATGCTATGCAGTAGCTAATGTTTGGATGAAATGATACACAGTTTTGAGGTTTCTTTTGAATTCAAAATTGGGCAAGCAGCATTTCAATGATTGTGTATGTGAAAGTGGGTGTTGTTCTTGTCCATATGTCGCATGTCAGGCTTTAAGCTTATGAAACCTGAGGATTAGTATATAATACATATATCATTATATATATATTTTTTTTTGTTAAGATAACTAAGCACCAGTTATGTGTCGCTGATGTTTCCTTCTATACATACAAGCAGAGCAACTTTTTGGGGCTCTAACATCGATCCAACTGTTTATAATTTGTAGTAACTTGCTTATTCCCTTGTAAGAGTGCATGAGCTCTAATTCTTTTACATTTGTTCCCCAAATAAAATAGGTGAGAATCCGTATTAGGAAACCCTGCAAGTAGGCCAGTCTTGCACCACTATGATGGCCCCAAGTTTCGTCTCGAGCTCTCAGCTCCTGAGGTACTGCAAGCAATTATAAATTTTTCTTCTGTTCTCTTATTTCGTCCGAACATTCTGGTAATCAAAATAATGAATCCTTTCAGTTGAAGCTCAGGAGTTTCATATCATTTCAAGTAATATTTCTTTATTAAGTTTATCATAATAACTTTTTTTTATTATTTTTAGGTACAGATTCACATGGTCTAGCACACGATCGTGTGACCCAAATCAGTGAGTTACATGGATAGAGACACCGGTTGAGATACGGTCGTGTGTACCATATTTTGAATACTCATATGGCCTAGGTTGTGTCACACGACTTGACCACAGCAGTGTGACCCATGTTTTTAAATTTTTGAATTTTTTTCCTAAACTTTCTACTTTATTCCGAATTAGTCCCTAATTGTTCCTAAATTGTTTTTAGGACCACATAGGCTTGATTTAAGACACGTAAAGGTATTTGTTGCTATTATAGAATTATGTTATCAAATATTAACTTGATATTTGCATATAGTTAATGTTTTGATGTTGAATGTTAGAATTGTATAGTAATACTCTGTAACTTTAATTCGAAGACAGGTTATGGGTGTTACATTGGCACTTATGGAAACTTGCATTTGTGGGGTGAAGGTTGATAAGATGATTAGAACTCTTGGGTTTGAAAATTCAGACAAGGTAGAATCGAGAGGATTTTGGGGGGGAATTTGATTACATTAGCATGATAGTATCAAAGTGGATATTCTACAAGTTGATATACAGTTTATTCATTGTTATTTTAAGATGAATGGAGCAAGTAAAGGATCATTCTTGAGGGTGGTGTACACTAGTCCTACGGTTGGGATTCGCAAGTCTCTTTGGCCTATGCTGGAGAATTAATTGAGGAAGTGATGAAGCGTGGGTAATGGGAGGTGATTTTAATTCCATTTTCTCGAATTCAAATAGGAGGGGTGGCTTGGTGAAGGGAACTGGTAGAAGTCAACTATTCACAGATTTCATGTTCGGGCAAAGTATGCAAGACATTGGATTTAAGGGAGCTCGTTTCACTTTGGTGTGTGGGAATCTTTATCAAAGGTTGGGCGATTTCATCGCTAATAATGGGTGGATTACAAATTTTTTGAGGGCGATGGTGCATCATTTACCAAGGCTTGGGTCTGATCACTGCCCAATTTTATTGCAATCTTGTAAAAATGGGGGTGAAATGCAAGCCAAAAGTTTTAAGTTCTTAGTTGCATGGAAAACTCATCCTAATTTTATGCAGAAAAAGAATAAATGGTGGCGCCATGGCGATGATATAATTAGTAATATTGATTCTTTCAAAGCATGGGTGAATGTGTGGAATAGGGAAGTTTTTGGTAATATTCATTGCAGGAAAAATAATATCTTGGCTCGTTTGAAAGGGAATGAGAAGTCTCTTGTGATCCGACACTCGGATTTTCTGGTTTAAGTTGCAATCTTGTAAAAATGGGGGTGAAATGCAAGCCAAAAGTTTTAAGTTCTTAGTTGCATGGAAAACTCATTCTAATTTTATGCAGAACAAGAATAAATGGTGGCGCCATGGCGATGATATAATTAGTAATATTGATTCTTTCAAAGCATGGGTGAATGTGTGGAATAGGGAAGTTTTTGGTAATATTCATTGCAGGAAAAATAATATCTTGGCTCGTTTGAAAGGCAATGAGAAGTCTCTTGTGATTCGACACTCGGATTTTCTGGTTGAGGTTGAGAAGCAACTTAAAGGCGAGCTCAATGTCATTTTCAAACAGGAGGAGAGCTTATGGTTTCAATGTTCAAGAACTAAATGGTTGATTGATGGAGACAATAATGCACGTTTCTACCATTTGAGTATGATAACTCGATAAAGAACGAACAAAATTCTTTCTTTAAAAAGGGCTAACGGGTTATGGTGCATGGAGAAAAGCCAATTGAAGAATATGGTGGTGGATCAGTGTTCACAAATATAGTATGACATTGTTCACAAGCAATAGAGCTCGTTATGCACAATTTGCAATGGCTATATAGTTTGTCATATTACCATAGTTTACAACTCATTATAATATAGTTCGAAAAGCAATAAGCTCGCAAAAACAGAACATCAACATGCAATAATAGCATTCGCACATAACATATGTTCGCATGCAATATATATAAATTTATCAGGGTTCGCATAACATGTGAAATCACATACAAACAGATTCATACCATATGTAAGAGCTCACATAACATGTGAACGTGTTCGTAACATTAGGATAGGGATTCGCACATCATACTTGACTTCCAGTAATGCGCGACCTTGTTTTCAACTGTAGTATACAATGTACTCACCTTAGTTCAACGTGTTACATCGATTAAGTGACCTTCTATTTGCCTTTATCCTTGCTAGTCAATTGCAACACCCTTAACCCGTAATCGTCACCAGTTTAGGGTCTCAAAGTGTCACAAAGCATTTTACATCATTAATCTAGTTTAAGCAAAAGCACTTAAATATCACATACCAATTATATAATATCACACATACATTAATGCCATTTATATCACACATTCCAAATGTAAACATTACAACCATTCAAGGATATTTTAGAGTAAATAACAAACCACATAGAAAACTAGGAAATTTATCACAAACAGGAACACATGGCTGTGTCCCTAGCTGTGTTCTAGGCCGTGTTCCTACTAAAAAATCATTCACACGGTCGTGTCATAGATCGTGTGACAGGTCGTGGGTCTATGCGGACTAGCATCACACGCCCATGTGCTAGACTGTGTGCCAGATCGTGTTTTCATACAAAAGTGAGCCACACGATCGTACCAGCCCGTGTGTATGGCCATGTAAACTACACTGCACCTAAGTATGACACACAACCGTGTGACAGCCCGTGTCACAAGCCATGTGCACCCTGTTTTACTTCCTCAACAAGGTACTACTCTAGTCTACATTCTTTAGCAAGTGATCCTAAAGTCATTCTTTCATCTAAAATACTTTCATGTTCATCCTAACAAATACAAGTCAATCTAATCAACTAAGCTATTAAACATGACCATAACTAAATTGGAGCTTAGATTATACTTGGTTCAAATGTCTTCTCTAAACTACCAATTAGGCGTGTGATGTACCTCAATTTTAGGCATATAAGAGTAGATGCAAAAAGGTGTACACTATCAACATTAACTAAATCAACTCTACTAAACAATTCCAATACTTCATTCAAATCACCAAATTTCCAACATATAACATGAACATTATGAAATTTCATTCCATATCAACAAAATATGCATATATTAACATTTTCATCAAAAGTTAACATCAAATTCACAACCACACCAACCATCATACAAAACTAGCAATATTCACAAGTTATTCAAGTACTTGCTATCCTAACCCTATAACCATCCTAGGTACATGCCAAAAGGACTAAAGGGATCATCATTGACTCTGAGTACGGGATGTTTGGTACGATGCTGATTTGTAATCTACTAAACTTCTAATCTAAAATCATGAAAATTTAGTTACATTAGTTCATCATCATTCACATTTATGTATTCACATGAACATAACCAATTTCTCACTAAAAGCACTACTTCTTAACTTAAACCCTTAACTCAAATAAATACCATTTCCACTCCATAATACTTAAGCCTTAGTCCACTTTGTTCAATAACTCGTTCTCTTTACTTTAAACCAAATCCGTCAATTCATGGCACCCGGTGCCTAGCGGATAAACCGCGATAAGTGAGCCCAGCTCTAGTTGGATTAACCAACGAAACCCGTCAATTCATGGCACCCAGTACCTAGCAGATGAACCGTAATACCCAATTATAGTTGGATTAACCAACGGTTTTACGCCCAACTCTAATCGGATAAACCGATGATCTTGGCACCTAGTGCCTAGCGGATAAACTGCAGAATTGAGCTCAGCTCTGGTTGGTTTAACCAACAAATTATCCGTCAAATCCTGGCACCCAGTGCCTAGCGATTATATTGTAGAAGTGAGCCCAGCTCTAGTTGGTTTAACTAACGATCATTATACAGTTAATCTTCAGAATTTACTCAATTCACAATCAACTACAATGATTCGATTCTACCCTTTCATCATCTCAAGATACAATACCAATTTACCAAGAATATCAAAATATGCTATACATGAGTCAATACTTTTTATATCAATCAAACATAATGGAATGCACTTTACAAGTAAACATAAATAATAAGTGTAGAAGCCTAATTTTGACCTGGTCGGATTAAACCCTTTTTAAATTTATTTTAAGATTAAATTTGTTTTAAATTTAAATTTATTTTAAATTTAAATTTATTTTAAGTTTAAATTTATCTTTGAATTTAAAATTATTATAAATTTAAATTGAAAGTCCAAATACAAATAAATGTCCAAACTTACAACCTAATTGGGCCAATTTCAGCTGACCCAATACAAATCCAAATACTAATCTAAGCCCAAACCCAAATGACCTAAATACAAAAAGGTCCAAGTGACCCAAACCCTAAAAACCAGAATAAAAGCCCCAATCTACTGCAACTTGCACTGTTGTTGCCCTCATTTCAGCCACTCAAAGCCTGCCACGTCAACATCAAGTGGCACCACCAGCAACTTGCCACTGCCGCCGCCACTGCTACAGCATCCATCACCAAACCTGCAAAGAAGAATAGACAGCAGTTTAATTACAAGCAACAAATTATCATCATTGTAAATATGGCTATAAAGCCAGAATTGAAAGCAATTTTGGGGTTAGAAGCTTTTTGGAAATCAACAAAATAATAATAAGTATTTGCAAAAAAAAAAACACAAAGCAGTCGATATTAAACTGTAAGCAAAATACCAAGCATTACCAGAGTCGGTGTTGGCCAGGTACTATTCGCATGCATACGTATTTATTATTCTCTGTTGTTTCAAATATCAAAACCATACATATTCTAAGTATATTAACACACATATTTATTATATTACTATTAGCATTTATGCCTAAGCATGTATCTAATAAATATGGTAATAAATAATAATAATAATAATAATAATAATAATAATGATAATATTAATAACGGTAATATTAGTAAATAACATAAAAAAAAAAGGAGAAGAGTCGTACCTGGGCAAATGCTGCTGTCGATCATGCCGGAGTCTCTCTGTTTCCACCCATGCTCATAAGGAAGTTCAACACCCACAATTTTTGTAAAGCAAGTCGTTAATAAAAAAAGAGAATGAAAATGGTCTTAAAAAACAGAAAGAAGAAATCGGATTTGAGTGCATGGAGATGTTCTAAACAGTCTTAAAAAGGAAAGGAAACATAGATCAAAATTTTTATTGGATCTGGGTTCGATCTCAACAGATCTAAACCTAGATTTGTTTAAAATAAAAAGTATAACCAAAAAGAACTTTTTTTTACCTTCTGGCCGCTGTATGTGACAGCGAACGACGGCGCGTGCATGGTGGAGATCGGCGCACAGCGAACTGTGATGACATGGGGCGACGTGGGAAGACGTTGGGAGACGACGCGTGGTGCGTGTGGCGGCCGACGGACGGCGGGCTAACAAGGTAGCCACGGTCGGCCTTTAAGAGGCTTGAGAGAATTTTAAAGGGGAAGGGGGTTTTTTTTATAACAAAGGAAAAATGAATTTTTTTCAAAAACATAAGGCCTTTATAGGCCCTCAAAACAGCTGAGATTTTAGCCCCAAAACGACACCGTTTTAAGTGACCCGATCCGTGACCCGATTCGACCCAGGGTATCCGCGTGTTTCCAATAAATGGGCTATTTACATGCATGGTCCTTCCGCTTTTGTTAAAATTTCCAATTCGATCCTTTTTATACTTTTAATTTATTTTAAATTAGCCAAATAATTTTTAATGCTTTTCAATTTAATCCCTTGACCTTTTGAAAGCCCAAGAAGCTACCATGTGTCCCTAATTTGGGTTATTTATGAAATTGATCCTTCCTCTTTTATTTTTGTTTCAATTTTGTCCTTAAATCAAGTTTTTTTTTATTATAAAATTGGCCCAAAAATTTTAACTGATTTTCAAATCAGTCTTTTGACTTCAGCATGCTTGAGAAGCTGTCATGTGTCACCATGTTTTGGTTTTATTGCCTTAGAGGTCTCTAAACTATCCAAAAATCATATTTTGACCTTCGAACTTTCCAAAATTCCATTTTTGACCTCGATTTTTTCCAAAAATTTCATTTTTACCCTCAAACTTTCCAAAAATTCCATTTTTGACCTGATTTATCCAAAAAGTACCATTTTACCCTCGAACTTTCTAAAATTCTATTTTTGACCCAAATTTCTTCAAAATTATCATTTTACCCCCGAACTTCCAAAAATTCCATTTTTAACCTCGATTTTCCAAAATTACCATTTTACCCCCGAACTTCCAAAAATTCCATCTTTGACCCCGATTTTTCCAAAAATTACCATTTTACCCCGAATGTCTAAAAATTTCATTTTTGACCTCAAAATTTCCCAAATTACCATTTTGCCCCCGGGTATCCAAAAATCTCGTTTCCAAGTCCGATTGTTTTATTTTGATTCCTCTTCAATTTAAATTTTAATTATTATGCCTTTGTATTCTGTATTTTTTTATTTTTGTACATCGTTTATCTGCCTAATTATTTTGCTTCGTGTTATCTAATATCCATTATTAACTGCTTATTCATATTAAACTCACATATTTGTTTTCAAAATTATCTTCATGAAAACTTTAAAATCAAGGCAATATTATTTTATTTCGAGTTTTGAAAATTTGTGCCTTAACTTACTAGGTGCGATTTTTTTTCAAATTGAAATAATTGAATACCCTTAAATCGAGGTAATGTTTCTTTATCTCTGATTCTAAAAATTTGTGCCTTAACTTACTAGGTGCGACTTTTCTTCAAATCGAGATAATCGAACATCCTTTTCCAAAGTTTAAAAAGTTTACAACAAAGGAAAGCTCATTATTTTTGGATCTCTAAATGTTATGTCTTAACTCACTGGATGTGAATTTCTGTCTCGATCACCTCGAAATAGTGGGACTTCCAAACAAAAATTGATTTCTTTTAAGCATAACTCATGCATTCAAGGATTGTATTTTAAACTTTATTCGAGTTTTCAAAATTTTACAAACAAGACCCTAAGATAATCAATGTGGTACCAATTTTGGGCGTATGAGGGTGCTAATCCTTCCTTATGCGTAACCGACTCCCGAACTTGTTTTCTAGACTTCGAAGACCAAAATATTTTTAAAAAATGAAATTTAAATGTTTTGTGGTGATCCAATGACACCATATAAAAAGATTGGTGGCGACTCCCATTTTCCAATTTTAAAACAATTTTCGAAACACGATTTCAAAAAAAATGGTTTCGACAGCTTGGCGACTCCACTAGGGACCTTTTTTTTAAAAAAAATAAAAGATAGTCAAGCCAAAATTGATTATTTTTGGGTCTTTTTGTCAAAAGTTTAGGTACTCGATTTTGTTCAAAATATGATCCTTAAACATTTTGTGTGATGCTATACTACTAGTATAAATTTGGATTCATCTGCATATGATACTACCCTTTTAAGTGGAAGCGAGAAACTACTCCTTTGTGAGGTCTTCACCTCCGTACAGGATAGTGGATCGCTTTCGGGATTACATCCGTACCCATGTTTTCGTGAAGTTTTCACTTCCATCTAAACATGTGGGAAATGTGTCCCCCTAAATCGAACTCGTCTGTATGAGCCTATAATAGGTGAGGATTAAGGAATTTACGGGTTTGGGTACCCTTTACTCTAGGGCCTAAAACCACATATAGTGAACCGTAAGAACTTGCCTTAGAAGGAGTTATACTGAACCTTTTAGCAACTATCCGAGACAAACTCTTAGGTTTTGTGCTCTATACTTGTTTATTGATATTGATGTGTTTTGCTAACTTGTTTATTTTGTCTCTTCTTGCATTGCATTTCATCATCATAAAAAGGAAAGGTATAGACTCAAAGGTTAAGTTACCGAAAAGAGAATCGATCATGGAAAACAAGTACCTTGATAAGGTGGAAGATAATATGGTCGTGCGTATGTGGTTAGAGGAGACTCAACGCCTAAAAGGGGATAGCTTAGTGGAAGGATATGAGTCAGAGCTTTAGGATTATACCAAGATCAGTACGGCTCAAAATAGTGTGCTAGAATTGAGAGTGATATGGGACAGTTGGGATAATGACATGAAGCAGACCTTTTACCAAGAATACAGAGATTTGTTATACTTGTTCAAGGTTAAGGTAGATAAATTCCTCTTTCGAGCTTTAACACAGTATTGGAACCCAGCCTATAGTTGTTTCACCTTCAAGAATGTAGACATGACACCGACGATAAAAGAATACACCACTCTACTCCGTTGTCCGAAAATCTCGGTAGATAAAGCCTATTCTAGAGCTCCAAATGTCCCGACTATTGTTAAAAGGTTAATAAACATCACCGGCATTAGTGAACAATGGGTTGCATATCGGGTTAAGGTTAAAGGCGACAACAAATGCATCACGTGGAAAAGTGTACGAGATTTGATACTAGCTCATCTAGATGCAAAGAGAAATATTGACATCCTAGCCCTAAGTATCTACGGGTTAGTCATTTTTCCAAAGGCTTTGGGACATATAGAAGATGCGGTGATAGACTTGTTTGATCGATTGAATAAAAGAGTTACACCTATCCTGGTCATACTAGCTGAAACTTTTAGATCCTTAAATGCGTGTAGAAAAGAGGGAGAAGGTCGATTTATTGCCTGCACGCCGTTGTTAATGGTATGATTTCATAGTCACTTTTGGAAAACAGAAAAAGTCTCCTATCAATACTTGTCTAAAGATTACTCCCCTTTGAAAGAGTTCGTAGCTACGCAAAGACAAGAAAATTTCTCAGAAGAAAACTGGATGCCCATACTCCAAAGCCTCAAAGACGAAGACATAGAGTGGTGAGCACCATGGTTTCAAGTCAATACAGATCGAGACAGTTCAACCAGCAACTCAAGGGTTAGCTCAGCGTGAATTCACATACCGAGGAGAAAATAATAAGAAAAGAATTCGGGAAATCTCGAATGCATGGAACTTGGTTCGAAGAATGAAAGCATTCGACGCCAATCCCATGACAGCTGTAGAATATGATTGGTGGAGAAATAGAAGGATCAACGATAACATACCTGTGCCAAACCCGAAAATTGTTCACCCAATTAAGGGACACTTACAGGTTGTCCCGACTGAACTAGAAATAATTAAACAAGATTTTGAGAGGAAGAATGCTAAGATGGAAAAAATGATAGAAAAACTGGAAGAAGAGAAGGTGCTTTTAGGATTAGACGTTGATGTTTAGAAGCTAGAAGCGGAGAAATTGAGAAAAGGGAAGAATAAGGCTGAAGAAGATCTCAATAACCTAAAGAAAGACTATAAAAAGCTTCACTTGTCAATGAGGACTGTCGGTTTAGGTAAGACATCAGAACAATAGCAACAGAAAATCCGCGAAGAGAAGAATAGAACAAGTCAGTGGAAAAACAAGTTTCAAGATGCCCAGGTTCAGGAAAATGTCATGAAAAGTAGCCTTTTGGAAAGCCAAGCTGAGGTGACCGAATTAAAGGCCCGAATACGAGAATTGGAGGAATACTTGTATAGGCATCGTAATCGAAATTCAGTGATGGAGTTGAAGGCAAGTCGAGCTGAGATCGAGAGACTGAATAAGAGGGTGAAAGAATTAGAAGCCTCTTTACAGAATAGTGAAGTACGAACCAAGATTCTGGAGAGGACATTGGAAACAAATGACTAGCATCTTAGCAAACCCAGAAGTAAGTCAGAGATAGGGATTATGTTTTAAGTGAGGCTTTAAATCAAATTCGCGGCGTAGCCGATCACGTGCAAGCACTGGCAGTTGAAGCAGAAGAGTTAAGCATACAATATGAGACGAAGACAGAACGAGGTTAAAAGCTAGCAGGACTCCTCAAGAAAGTCAAAGCTCTGAGCACCAAGGCAAAATCATTTATGTAATTTGCTTTATGTAAAGGAACTTGTTATCTAGTGAAGTTTTCTAAATGGAAATTGAATTATAAGTCAATACATTTCTTTTGCGTTCACGCATTCATTCGCTTTGCATCCTTACGTTTTAACATAATAACTCTCATTAAATAAAATTTGAAACAGTTAAACCCAAAAAAATAGAGAACTCACACCCTTACGGTACTCGGAGAGCCATAGACTAGAGAATGGAAAGGTTAGAGCAGTTATAAAAGGAAATGCAAGAGCAAATGCAGGCTCAGTTGTAAGACCAGTTGAAAAGGGTCCAACGGGATATGAGAGACTAGATTATTGAGTCTCAAAGCAACATAATCAATCGATTGACCCAACTATTGCAGAGGGCAGAAAAAGGAAAAAATCCTATATTAAGCACAAGAGAGGAAAATGAAGATCCCCAATACCCTCCTAACTTTACTCCCGTGCACAACCAAGTTCTACCGGAAACGAACTCACGGAGAGTGCCCATCTTCATTCGAGCACAACCTCAGTCCATCAATACCTCAGGCCAAGCCAATTATCTGACTGGATCAGGGTCTAATCCAGGAGAAACTGTTACGAACCCCATTAATTCTGACTTTGATGAAATCATGGAGGCAGAGAAAAAAAATTAGAAGTTTCCAAACAGATAGAGGAGAGGTACAAGTGGTTGAAAGATAAGGTCAAAGCAATGGAAGGGGCTGACACCTGTTGTGAGATAGATGATAAAGAACTAAGCCTAGTTTCAGACTTAGTGTTGCCCCTAAAATTCAAAGCTCTAGAGTTTGAGAAATACAATGGGATAAGCTGCCCAGAAGTTCACATCACTATGTTCTATCGAAAAAATGATAGGATACGTTCGTAATGATCAATTACTGATCCATTGTTTCTAAGATAGTTTGGTAGGATCCGCGGTAAAGTTGTACAATCAATTACGCCGTGAAAAGATCAGTTCATGAAAGGACCTGGCCCAGGCCTTTATGAAACAATACGCTCATGTTACTGACATTGCTCCAGATAGAATCACTTTGCAAAATATGGAGAAAAGGTCGAGCGAGAGTTTCAGGCAATATGCTCAACGATGGAGAGATATGGCCACCCAGGTGCAGCCGCCATTAACGGAGAAAGAGACGACCATGCTTTTTGTCCACATGCTAAAAGTACCATATCTCAACCAGGAAATGCCACGAGAAGTTTCTCGGACATGGTTATGTCTGGAGAAATGATTGAAAGTGCAATTAAGAGCGGTAAGATTGACGCTGGGGAAAGTGGAAAAAGAACAACCCCTAGAAGGAAAGAAGCTGAGGTAAACAACGCAGACATGTATAGGCCAAATTATGCGAAGTCAATCATGATGACGCAATCTAAAACCCCTACAAGCAATTATCAAAATCCGTCGAAGTCGGAACCAAGCTCAAGAAAAAACACTGAAAGGATTCAGTTCACTCCTATTCCGATGACATATAAAGAGCTTTACCAGCAATTATATGACCAACATGCAGTGGCCCCATACTACACGGAGCCAGTACAATTTCCTTTCTCGAAATGGTACGACGCCAATGCTCAGTGCAAATTTCATGGAGGAGTAATCGGACACTCCATATAAAATTGGTTCGCTTTCAAGAAGAGAGTGGAAAGATTTATTAAGATGAAGCGTATAAGATTCGATTAGCCGTCGGGACCTAACGTAGATAGGAACCCTTTACCCACCCACATTGATCAAGGGGTGAATACGATTGTAAGAGCAAAAGGTAAAAGGGTTAAGACCAATATCGGAGAGCTCAAATCACCTTTGAAATGGGTATGGTGTCAAATGATAGACAGAGGAGTGATCACACGGAATGGTGAAGATATGATGATAATGGCCAAGAATTATTGTGACTTCCACAATGTTAAGGGACATGAGATTCAAAACTGTGCGGAGTTTAAGATATTGGTACAGGATCTGATGGGCCGTAAAGAATTGGAGTTCTTTGAAGAAGAAGAAGAGATAGAGGATGTTTGTGCCTCCGAAGAAAAAAGGATGAACAAGTCTGATCGCCTTATGATAATTATCTCTACGTCCAAGGGTACTGAGATAAGAAGACAAATGACACCTTGTGTTATCATATGACGAAAACTGCATTCGTCACAATGTGGGGGACATTTATTATAAGGTGATGTCATTTGGACTTAAAAACGCAGGGGTAACATATCAAAGAGTCATGGGGACATTGTTTCATGATATGATGCTCAAGGAAATCGAGGTCTATGTCGATGACATGATCGCCAAGTCTCGAACTGGGGAAGAACATGTAAAGGTCTTGAGAAAGTTGTTCTTGAGATTAAGGAAGTTCCAGCTAAAGTTGAACCCAGCCAAATGTACTTTTGTGGCTACTTTAGGCAAGTTGTTAGGTTTTGTGGTCAGTCGAAAGGGGATTGAGATCGATACAGACATGGTTAAGGCCATACAAGAATTACCCTCACCTCGTACGTAAAAAGAAGTTTGAGGTTTCCTTGGGAGGTTGAATTACATCGCTTGGTTTTTCTCACAATTAACTAAGAAATGTGATCCCATCTTTCGTCTTCTTAGAAAGCACAATCCAGGTGTGTGGGACGATGAGTGCCAAAGAACTTTTGACAAGGTTAAGCAGTATTTGTCTGATGCTCTGGTCTTAGTACCACCAAGTCCTAACAAGCCATTAATCTTGTACTTAGCAGTTTTTGAGAATTCTATGGGATGTGTCTTAGACCAACACGACGAGACTAGGAAGAAGGAAAGAGCCATATACTACCTGAACAAAAAGTTTACCGACTATGAAGCAAGGTATTCATCGATAGAAAAGTTATGATGTGCATTGGTCTGGACTACCCGAATATTACTATAGTACATGTTGTACCATACAACTTGGTTAATCTCGAAATTAGATCCTCTTAAATACATGATGAAGTCAACTGCATTGAACGAAAGAATGGATAGATGGCAAATCCTGCTTTCAGAATTTGATATAGTCTATGTAAACCAAAAGGCAGTGAAAGGAAGTGCAATAGCAGATTTCCTAGCCAGTAGAACTCTAAAGGATTATGAGCCAATAAATTTTAACTTTCCAAATGAGGACCTAATGCATATTTCAACCACCGAAGATGGGACCACGACAGAGCATCCCTGGCGATTAAATTTTGATGGTGCTTCAAATGACGTGGGCAATGGAATCGAGGCAGTCTTATATCACCAGAAGGAGACCATTATATCTTCACAAGTAAACTCGACTTCAACTGCACAAACAATATGGCAGAATACGAGGCATGCATTATGAGGATTCAAGCAGCCATAGATCGAGGGATCAAGGTCTTGGAAATATATGGAGATTCAGCGTTGGTAATCTATCAGCTCAGGGGAGAATGGGAGACAAGAGACTCCAAGTTAATTGATTATCGAAATATGGTCCTCGAATTGATCAAAGAATTCGACGAGGTTACATTCCAGTACCTCCCATGTGAGGAAAACCAAATGGCTAATGCTTTGGCTACTCTAGCCTCAATGATAAAAGTAAACGTGCCAGAGGATATGAAGCCCATTCGAATGAGCATTTATGAGACTCCAGCCCATTGTTATGAGATCGAAGAAGAAGGAAAAGACGAACATCCTTGGTATCAAGACATCCTTCGATATGTAAAAGACCGTAAATACCCCAAAGAAGCTACTGAAAACGTAAAAGGACATTGAGAAGGCTCACAAACGAGTACGTCCTAGATGGGGAGATTTTGTATAAGAGGAGAAAGGATCAGGTGTTGCTAAGATGTGTTAATGCAATCGAGGCTAAGAAATCATAGAAGAAGTCCATGAAGGGATTTGCGGAACGCACGCTAATGGATTCAAAATGGCCAGGCAGATCATGAGATTTGGGTACTACTAGTCAACTATGGAGAATGATTGTATCAACTATGCTAAGAAATGTCACAAATGTCAGATCTATGGAGATAAAATTCACGTACATCCATCACATCTACATGTCATGACTTCTCCATGACCTTTTTCTATGTGGGGCATGGATGTTATCGGGCTGATTTCACCAAAGGCTTCTAATGGGCATAGATTCATCTTCGTGGTTATTGACTACTTCACTAAGTGGGTAGAAGCTGCCTCTTATTCCAACGTTACAAAGTCTGCAGTTAGCAAGTTCTTAAAAAAGGAAATCAAATGCTGATATAGAATGCCAGAAAAGATCACATCGGACAATGCATTGAACTTGAATAATAGCACGATATCGAAAGTTTGTGAGCAATTCAAGATCAAGCATCATAATTCATCTCCATATCGGCCAAAGATGAATGGAGCAGTGGAAGTGGCAAATAAAAAAATCAAGAAGATCATTGCAAAAATGACAGAAACCTATAAAGACTGGCATGAAAAATTAACATTCTCCCTCCTTACTTATAGGACTTCAGTCAGAACGTCTACTGGGGCAACGCCATTCTCACTTGTATATGGGATGAAAGTCGTTTTACCTATCGTGGTGGAGATTCCTTCTCTCCGAGTCTTATCAGAACTAAATTTGGACGAAGCAGAATGGATCCAAGCCATATATGATCAGTTGAACTTGATTGAAGAAAATAGATTAAGAGCCATCCGTCAAGGTCAGATGTACCAAAAGCGGATGATGCGAGCTTACAACAAAAAGGCTCGCCCTAGAGAATACTTGAGGGAGATCTAGTCTTGAAGAAAATACTTCCAATACACAAAGACTCTCGAGGAAAATGGATGCCTAATTGGGAAGGGCCATATGTGGTAAAGAAAGCCTTCTCTGGAGGAGCTCTAATTTTGACTGAAATTGATGGCAAAGAGTTATACAACCCAGTAAATTCAGACTCGGTGAAGAAATGTTTAACCTAAAAAAACAGAGAGGTCAAGATGAAAACCCATGAAAGGGCATATTGAAACCAAAGGGATTTTGAGTTGAAAACCCGAAAAGGGCAGCTCAAATGTGGAACGAAGGCGATCAATTATTCCCTCAAATGTGACAAGATAGAGGAATTTTACATCTTAGGGCATCAACGAAGTACTCCAGGACCTCCAGATCCATATCGAGCAGAAGGATGATCCTTAGATCAGAGAAACTCATATTTGATATCTAGGCATCTAATACTGTTCCTTGTAATTATTCGGCATTTTTCTTTCTTTAACCAACAATTCTTCAAAGTTTTGACTCTAATACAATCTTATTCTTCTCCATACTGCCCCACGTATTTTCATACCAAGTCAATGGATAATAGACTAATATCACATGAAAATACAAGGATCTACGAGTATTATTTTAGAAATTTCCTAAATGGTACAAGGACCCTAAACAAAGACCACCAGTTAAATGAATCAAACCTGGAAAGAACGATTCAAATTGAGAATCTTCAAGTCATAGATTTGAAAAGACATAAGGAGATAATCCCAAAGCAGAAGAAACTAATCTTTGAAAATTAACATTAATCATGCACATCCATCTAGTTAGGAGCATTTTGACTTATTCTGAGTATGGCATCCTAAACAATCTGGCCTACCTAGAGGCTCATTCGAGCATATTCTACAGGTCTCAGTACCACGAAACATGAAGGGAAAGATTTAAGCCGCAACGGCTAATCCAGTACCACGAAGACACGAGGGGAAAGGTTTAAGTCGCAATGGCAAACCTTATACCTCAGAAGCATAAAGGGAAAGATTTAAGCCGCAACGGTGAATCTAGTACCACGAAGATATGGAGGGAAAGGTTTAAGTCGCAACGGCGAACCTTGTACCTCAAAAGCATGAAGGGAAAGATTTAAGCCGCAACGGCGAATCCAGTACCATGAAGACACAAAGGGAAAGATTTAAGTCGTAATGACAAACCTAGTACCCCAGAAGCATGAAGGAAAATTTAAGCCGTAACGACGAATTTAGTACCATGTAGATTAAAGTAGCAACAGCAAATCTAATGTCGTGATGGAGCAGTTAAAGCCGTAACTGTAAAGCTTTTACATAGAAGTTGCAGTAGATCGGGGCAAAATAGCGAATCTTTATCTCTCTGAAGTTGTAGTAAGAGCAAGATGAAGCCTCGATATCAAATCCTATTTGAGGGAGCAGCAAGTTGGACAACGAATCTCACTCTCCCTGCAGTCGCAGTAGAGTGGAATGGAACTACAAGTCAAGTACTGTCATTTTGAAGTAGTCGATAGTGGAGCCGGGACTCAACAAGATTGGACAAAATTACTCTTCTTTCAGTCTTTGCTCCATTCCAGTCACACGACAATAAGCAAAGAGGGGCAGTTGTAGAAGCCCAATTTTGATCGGGCCGGACTAAACCCTTTTTAAATTTATTTTAAGATTAAATTTATTTTAAAATTTAAATTTATTTTAAATTTAAATTTATTTTAAGTTTAAATTTATCTTTGAATTTAAAATTATTATAAATTTAAATTGAAAGTCCAAATACAAATAAATGTCCAAACTTACAACCCAATTGGGTCAATTTCAGCTGACTTAGTACAAATCCAAATACTAACCTAAGCCCATACCCAAATCACCCAAATACAAAAGGGCCCAAGTGACCCAAATCCTAAAACCCAGAATAAAAGCCCTAGTCTGTTGCAACTTGCACTACTACTGCCCTCATTTCAGCCACTCAAAGCCTGCCACATCAGCATCAAGTGGCACCACCAACAACTTGCCACTGCCACCGCCACTATTACAGCCTTCATCACCGAACCTACAAAGAAGAATAGACAGCACTTTAATTACAAGCTACAAATTATCATAATTGTAAATATGGCTATAAAGCCAGAATTGAAAGCAATTTTAGGGTTAGAAGCCATTTGGAAATCAACAGAAAAATAATAAGTATTTGCAAAAAAAAAAACACAAAGCAGTCGATATTAAACTGTAAGCAGAATACCAAGCATTATCAGAGTTGGTGTTGGCCAGGTACTATTCGAATGCATACGTATTTATTATTCTCTATTGTTTCAAATATCAAAACCATACATATTCTAAGTATATTAACATGCATATTTAATATATTACTATTAGCATTTATGCCTAAGCATGTATCTAATAAATATGGTAATAAATATAAATAATAATAATAATAATAATAATAATAATAATAACGGTAATATTAATAAATAACATAAAAAAAGAAGGAGAAGAGTCGTACCTGGGCGAATGCTGTCGTCGACCATGCCGAAGTCTCTCTATGTCCACCCACGCTCATAAGGAAGTCCGACACCCACGATTTTTGTAAAGAAAGTCGTTAATAAAAAAAGAGAATGAAAATGGTCTTAAAAAACAGAAAGAAGAAATCGAATATGAGTGCATGGAGATGTTCTGAACAGTCTTAAAAAGGAAAGGAAACAAAGATCAATTTTTTTATTGGATCTGGGTTCGATCTCAACAGATCTAAACCGAGATCCGTTTAAAATAAAAAGTATAACCAAAAATAACTCTTTTTTTTTGAACCCAACAAGTGGCTCCAATGGAAAATAGGATGTTGTTCATCCTAGGGGTCCCGGGTTCGAGCGCCTGTGTGTGCAAGGTGTGTGTGCGTTGTCAAAGGGTTAAGAAAGTATGAACAGATACTACCATGTAATCACACCAGTATATTCAAAAAAAAAAACTCTTTTTCGACGGCGGGCTAACAAGGAAGCCACGGTCGGCCTTTGAGAGGCTTGAGAGAATTTTAAAGGGGAAGGGGGTTTTTTTTTATAACAAAGGAAAAATGAATTTTTTTCAGAAACATAAGCCCTTTATAGGCCCTCAAAATAGCCGAGTTTTTAGCCCCAAAACGACACCGTTTTAAGTGACCCGATTCGACCCAGGGGGATCATTCACCAACCAAAGAAATCGAAGTAGGCTACACAATTGGTAAAATTCAGCAGCAACTATGATGCAAAACATTAAACATGAAAGATTAATCGTTGCACCAAAACATTCCATTCAAATTTACGAAATAACAATAGGAGAACCAAACATTTAATCTCAGAAATAATATAATCAAATTTATATATATATATATATATATCATAGATTGTTGAAGTATGACTCATATTTCAATCAAATTTGAAAAATAATATTTTAGTTAAACTCTGTTTATTTGTTTCAATTAAACTCTGATTAATCTATAGATTATTTTATTATTATTTGATCTAGGAATTTAGCCTATTTTATACTCTTTTACAACCTTAGAGAAGGCATTCAATAGAGATTGAAACTTATAATACTTTTGGAGAATTTTGTATTTACGTTTTGTGGGTTCTTTGCTTTCGGGTTTTTGGGTTTAGTTTCTATCTTCATCTTTTGTGCTCTTCGTTTTTTTTCCATTATAATAAAATTATATCTGTCTGTGTTTTTTTATCAACTCGTTTTCAATTATTCAACATGACAAGGCTCGAATTTAACTCTTTTAAATAATAGCAATTCGACACTTTTTAAAAGATTGATGATCAAATTTAACTCTTTTTATAACATTAATAATCAAATTGACAAAAAAAATTAAATGTCAAGAATTATATTTATCATTATACCTTTGCAGAACCATAAGAAAATTTCACTTTAAATGAATAAACATGAATTTAAGAAAAAAAAAACTAATTTCCATTCCATACCAAATGAAAAATAAGAAAATAGATTTTTTTTTGTCTATAAAAAATACATATTTTTAAATCAATCAATCCTTTCATTTTTTTTAAATATGCCATATTCCTTTCTACTTTTAAATTTAAACTTTTATTTTTAAGAAATTAAACTTTTTATTCTTTAAATTTCAAAATTTAGGTTTAATTGTTAAACTTTTTTTTTTTTAAATTGTTGGTGTGATATTTTAGAATAAAAAATACTCATTTGTTAACAATATAATTAAAAAATGACATTATAATAATTCTGAATTTAAAAAAATAAATTTAGCAGTGTTAACAGTTTGAGAAATTTGAAAAGTAAAAAACTAAATCCCTAAAAATAAAGACTGTGAAAGCGTGAGTGGAGAGTGATCATAAAGCAAGTACTTAGAGAGGTGAATTTTGCTGCTGATAGCTTGGCTAATTTGATGAAAGATCATCCGTTTGACGAGCGAGTCTTTCATGTGGCTCCTCCCTCAATTGATGATTAAATTCGAATTGATAGATGTGTTCGATTATTCAATCCATATTCTACTTATAATTTGTAATTGAGGTTATTTTTCTTAATACAAAAAAAATACAATAACTAAAATCTATATTTACTAAAAATACTTAAAATTATAACATATTTTATTTTATTTCCCTTCCAAGTCGTGGGTAAAAGAAATTAAAGCATGGGGTCATTGACAGATGAATCCACTAAAATCTATATTTACTAAAAATACTAATATTTTAAATTAAGCCACTAGTTGCAAAAGTAGAGCAAATACTAATATTGATTGTTTGTTGAAGCTTTTATTTACAATTTACAGTAATATCATAACACAAATCCTTTGGCTAAACCAAAACCCAGAAATCGTACCTTATATTTTGGGGTGTTGAAGCAGATGAACTCCAATTTCTTTGTCAAGGTTTCTCATCATTTTAGGTCTACCTTCAGTTCTCTTGTTTTCTATTTCCCCTTTCCTTCAAAAAAAAAAAAAAAAAAACCTAATCTTCAAATCCTTGGGGTTATTTTCAAGTAGTGGAGCATTTTCTCAGCTTTGATTTTGAAGATTCCATACTTATATGCATAATATTAGTGTGTGAGTGAGGGTAAAATTTTAAAGAATATCGAATTACCTATTTAAATAAGATATATATTTTTTAACTTTAATATTTTTAATATTTTTAAATTATGCTATTGGTGTTAAATAGCAAATTTAGAAATTTATTTAAGACAGATCAAAAATTAATTATAATTTTTTGAAACGTCAAAATATAATCATTTATTAATTTATAATTTCATCATTTTTAAGAAATTAAAATTTTGTTTTTATTTTTTAGGTTAAAGTACAATATCACCGTATATCAATTTACAATTTTTCATTTTTAAAGCGCCATGGCAAGTAAAAAAAACACTTTAGAATTATATTTCTCTACATGTAATTAAACATATCTTTCTAATTTATAATTAGATGGCATTACACTCATGTATTTGATTTTGTCAACTAATATGAATTGGTAAGCAACAAATAAAATGAACTAAAAGCTTCTCAATTAAGTCTTCTGTAACACCACTATACCCGGTTCATATATATAAACCTGATAAAAAAAAGTATTACATTAGAGTTCAGTACAGAAAAATCGAGTCATGAATTTTTTTTTTCAATCAATGCATTTTAGGCTTCTCGATTCAAAATATCGTAAATTAATCATGTATAATTAAGATCGAGACTTACAATTTGATTTAAAGGGAATAAAATATGATTTTTAGTCCAAAACACAATTTCATCCAAAATACCTCATTTCATTTCGTCACACAAAACATTTCAAAACAACATTTTTGTCGTCTAATAAGTACACATATAAGTTCCATAGTACATGCCATTTTACATCAAAAGTAATATACCTAAATTTGAGCTCCAAGTGATGTGATGTGATGAGAGGTCCCGATTTAGCTTCTTGTATTCCTTTGTACCTACGCGTTAAAATAAACGCGTTAAGCCGGTGAAGGCTTAGTAAGTACTACAAAAGCAAAGTATAAACTTTTAAATTTTCTCATGTAATTTACTCTTTCGCCTTACCAGTATATAGCTTGTATCTTACCACATTGACATTCATTTCACTTTGGTCCACATTTTTTTTTCCACAATTTAGCCCAATGTAGACTTCTATAGAACCCATCGGATAAACAGAACAGAAAGTACCGAAGTACTTAACAGTAAGCACACAAGTGCTGGGGAAACAGTAAGCACACACAGTGCAATCCAGTAGGCACACACAGTGCAATCAGTAGGCGCACATAGCGCAAATCAGTAGGCACACGAAGTGCGAAACAGTAAGCGCGCTAGTGTTCCTTAATGGCATGTCACTACTATCTCAATGGTTCTAACTTGTCTACATGGGCATAACACTTTATATTCACCATTTTTCATTATTTCACACATCACATTTATAATTTTCTCAATCCTTTCACTCAATTAATGAAATGCCAAGGAAATGTAGCGCAAAGATTTATCATTTTCTCTTGTCTTCGCTCAATTATTGAAGTAGACTTATCAGTCGACTATTTTATTTCCATTCCAAGCCGTGGGTATTAACTGTAAAAGAAATTAATGAATGCATGGGGCCATTGACAGATGAAGCCGTACCCACTACTTCCAAAACTAGATTCCTCACATGATCGTGTGGCACACACGACTTGCACACACGTTCGTGTGGTGTAGAAAACCCAGTTTTCCAACGATTAAAACAGTACAAAAACTAGGTTTCGATACCCACCTGATACAACAACGATGCCAGACAATCCTAAGACTTTCGAAGCCCTCATACA
Source organism: Kokia cookei (assembly GCA_039519145.1). Lineage (NCBI taxonomy): Eukaryota > Viridiplantae > Streptophyta > Magnoliopsida > Malvales > Malvaceae > Kokia > Kokia cookei. Next base: position 41,990,662 of record CM076902.1, on the reverse strand, counting down.
AAAAACAGCGCAACGACCTAATTTGACAGAGGATCGAGACAAGCAACTCCTTCGCGCAGAATAAACCTTCAACCGAATACAACAGCTTAAGTGATTCCGCCAAGCGATTAGTAGCAAAAATGAATAGAAGGATTCCTAAAGAAGGAACACAAAATAACAAAAACAAAAAACTAAAGAACGATAGAGAAAAACCTTGAAGATGGAAAATGTTAAAACAAAAAAGAAAGGGAACATAAAAATTCTATTTACTTTTAAAGCCAACTAAATTGGCCTTACGAAACAATACCCAAAAATAATATCCTCCCTCATCAATAACGCAACGACTCGAACACAAAACTAGAAGGGTAAGCTAAAGCCTTACCACTAAACTACTATACTCATCATCGAGGCATTAATGCAAAGAATTTAACTTATAACCCGCCCGTACAAAGATGGGGTTTAATCAAAATTGTAAAATATTAAAAAAAAGATTTGAACCCAAAACCTCACACATACTAACACAACACTTAACCACTAAACTAAACCAAATCACTTGTTAACTTCTCAAAATCTAACTCAAAATTGAGAGATAACCAATCATGGTTTCAGTAACTCGATTTCTTCTAGCCTAGTTTTCGGGATGTTACAAAAACATATAATCATCTTGATATTTTAAATAAACTAATCTAACCAAAAGAGATCACGTTGGTAACATTTTGTTTCAACTAATCTATTTAAAATATTTGACATCCTTAATTAAAACCCAAAGTCAAAATCTGAATTTATTTGCTTCCAAATATTTCTCTTAATTTCATCTTTCAATCAAATTTAAAAATCAATATACATTATAATAATTGAAATATCCCACAATTCAAACTATAAATCATATCATCTTAACTTAACTAAATATTAAAATCAACATCATAATAAGTTACATATACCACAATTCAAACTATAGATCATCATCATAACTTAACTAAATATTAAAATCAACATCATAATATGCAAAAATCATAATAACTTAACTAAATATTTGAAATCATAATGTGCAAAAATCAAATATTATTCAACCAATCTTAAAATCAATATATATATATATCTTGGCAACATAAATAATTGATTTTTGTCCACTAATATTAATAAATTTAAAACAAGCAATCATGCACAAGCAAAAGGAATCGAAGTTAAACATGATGCAATTATGCACAATTGGTAAAATTCAGTAGCAACTATGATGCAATTAAACATGAAAGATAACAGTATATATATGTATTTATATATTTTTCCAAAACAACATACATCAAAGTTAAATATTAAAAATCATCATAACTATAGATCATATCATCATAACTTAATTAAATATTCGAAACCATATATATGTATATATAAATATTATTCAACCAAACCTAAGACCGATATATGTTTATATCTTGGCAACATAGATAATTGAAATTCATCTACTATTATTAATCAATTTAAAACAAGCAATCATGCACCAACCAAAGAAATCGAAGTAGGCTGCACAATTGGTAAAATTCAGCAGCAACTATGATGCAAAACATTAAACATGAAACATTAATCGTTGCACCAAAACATTCCATTCAAATTTACGAAATAACAATAGGAGAACCAAACATTTAATCTCAGAAATAATATAATCATATTTATATATATATATATATCATAGATTGTTGAAGTATGATTCATATTTCAAACAAATTTGAAAAATAATCTTTTAATTAAACTATGTTTATTTGTTTCAATTAAACTCTGATTAATCTATAGATTATTTTATTATTATTTGATCTAGGAATTTAACCTATTCATACTCTTTTACAACCTTAGAGAAGACATTCAATAGAGATCGAAACTTATAATACTTTTGGAGAATTTTGTGTTTACGTTTTGTGGGTTCTTTGGGTTTAGTTTTTATCTTCATCTTTTGTGCTCTTCGTTTTTTTTCCATTATAATAAAATTATATCTGTCTGTGTTTTTTTATCCTCTTTGAAAGAGTTTTTTCACGTTAAATTTGTGTGTTCAATTTCTCAGTTTCTTCCGCTATTTTTAATTGTTTATTGCTTAATCGAGTTGATCCCAACCTAAGTAATTTCTAATGAAACCCAAACCTGCATAAACTATTATATATTTATATATTATATGAAGTTTTCTTCGACAACAATAGATAGTCACACCTATTTTCATAAATAATCAAATTGAAAATTGAAAATTACAACTCTAATCAACATAAATCTAGAAGATTTGGCATTATGATAAAAAACACAAAATTCAATATCAAATTCATAAAATTTAAAAAACGAATCAATCCAAAAATAATAGAAAATCAATTCGTTTTCAATTATTCAACATGACAAGGCTCGAATTTAACTCTTTTAAATAATAGAAATTCGACACTTTTTGATGATCAAAATTAACTCTTTTTATAAAATTGATAATAAAATTGACAAAACAAAAATATATATATATATATATCAAGATTTATATTTATCATTATACTTTTATAGAACCATAAAAAAATTTCACTTTAAATGAATAAACATGAATTTAAGAAAAAAACTAATTTCCATTCTATACCAAATGAAAAATAAGAAAATAGATTTTTTTTTGTCAATAAAAAATACATATTTTTAAATCAATCAATCCTTTCACTCAATTAATGAAATGCCAAGGAAAGTGTAGAGCAAAGATTTATCATTTTCCCACGTCTTCGCTCAATTATTGAAGTAGACTTATCACTCGACTATTTTATTTCCATCCCAAGCCGTGGGTATTAATTGTAAAAGAAATTAATGAATGCATGGGGCCATTGACAGATGAAGCCGTACCCACTACTTCCAAAACTAGATTCCTCGATTCCTCTTGTTCGTTAAACTACAAACAATTGATTAAAGAAAATACTAATAATTTGACCCAATATTATTGAAACTTTACAACTTGCACTAATCTCATAACACAAATTCTTTGGCTAAACCAAAATCAAGAAATCCGGTGTCTTTCTCAAGGTTTCTTATCGTTTTAGTGCCACCTTGATTTTCTTGTTTTCTATTTCCCTTTCCTAAAAAAAAAAAAAAAAACCCTTCAAATTTCCTTTCTGTGTTCAGTTTTATTTACTTTCTTTTACTCCAAATTAGTCCTCCCCAAAGAAAAAAAACCCTAATCTTCAAATCCCTTGTTTTCAACTAGTGGAGCATCTTCTGATCAGCACCAAGTTCAATTTGATTTTGAGGTTCTTAAGTGAGGTAAAGGTATTTATATATGCTTAAACTAAAACAAAAAATTAAAGTATTTAGATACATATAAAGTTGTTTGTTGATCTAATAATATCTTACTATGTTTTCTTCTTTGAAGCACATCAAAGCGTAATCAAATACTTGGAATTATATTTTCCATAGTTATATGCATAATATTAGTGTGTGAGTGAGGGTAAAATTTTAAACAATATTGAATTACTTATTTAAATAAGATATCTCATTTTTTAATTTTAAAAATTATAGTACTTTTGAATTATGATATCGGTGTTCAACGATGATTTTAGAAAGTTGTTTAGGAGGGATCGAAAATTAATTATAATTTTTAAGAGATAAAAATAAAATATAGTTATTTATTCATTTGTAATTTCATATTTTTTAAGGAAATAAAATTTTATTTTTATTTCTGAGGACAAAGTATAAGCGACCATGGCAGATAAAAAAACTCTCTATGTGTAATTAAACATATCATTTTAATTTATAATTAGATGGCATTACACTCGTGTATTTGATTTTGTCGATTAATATGAATTAATAAGCAACAAATAAAATGAAATAAAAGCTTCTCAACTAAGTCTTTTTCCTTTCTATTTATCTCACCAATTCTATACCATACTTAGAAAACTTCTATGGTATGAAATTGCTTTTAGTTTGGCATCATATCAATTCTACTATCCGTATAAAATTATAAGATTTCAAGTAATATTTCTTTATCAAGTTTATCATAATTTTCATTTTTAGTGTTTTGTTTGCGGCGGGACTGAATTGAAGTAAAGTTGCACTTTTAATCTTTTTTTTTCTTCTCTCAAATTCTTTAAAATTTTCACTTAAAATATCTCACTTAAAAAAAATGGTAAAATTGTACTTTTAGTCCTTGAGCCTTTTAACTTCACACTTTGGCCCAAAACTTTGCCTCCAAAAATATCTTCCACCAAATTACTCTTTTGCCCCTCCTCAATCAATCTTTTCCCATGATGACTCAAAATTCAATTTGGATAATTCGCTATTTAGTCTATCATATTTTCTTTCCTTCACTATTTAATCCTCAAATTTTTATAACCTTCCTTACTTCAACTAAACATTTTTAATTCTCAATTCTATTTTATCACTGTTCCAAATCCGATTTAAACACACGGATGTTACATCTTCTTTCTTGCTACTTATCTCACCAATTCTGTACCATATTTAGAAAATTTTTATGGTATAAAATTGTTTTTAGTTTGGCATCATATCAATTCCAATGTCTGTATAAAATTATAAAATTTCAAATAATATTTCCTTATTAAGTTTATTATAATTTTCACTTTTTGTGTTTTGTCTGCAGTGGGATTGAATTGAAGTAAAGCCGATTAACTTTCATACTTGGAATTGTCTTTCACCTTGCCTGGTATGTCTAAGAAGTAGGGTGTTCATCTTCAAAATTTTTTAATTCTCGAGTATTTTTTTCATAACAATAATTATTTATGATTCGATACAGTGTTTGAACTTGGAAGATCGAACTCTTCAATAAAGCTTGTCAAGAATGGGTTGTGGATTTTGCGAGTCTGCTCTTGCTAACTCCGTTGGAACACTAGTTGTGGACTATGTCGTAAAGCCGGTGGGACGTCAACTTGATTATGTCCGTCGCTTTCATGACAATGTTGAAAAGCTCCTGGAAAAAAAAGGTGAACTCATAAGGGCACGAACTCGTCTGCAGCATGAGATTGAGGTTGCTGAAAGCCAGCTTCTATATATTGAAGATGATGTACGGGACTTGCAACCGAAGGCAGTGAAAATCCTATCGAATGTGGAAACTTTGGAGATGAAAATTCAACAGAATAAGAGGTGTCTCAATTGGTGTCCTAATTGCAGTTGGAGATATCGATTAAGCAAGAAAGCAATGGAGAAAACTCGAGATATCTCTGAACTTTTGGAGAAGATCAACAAATTTTGTCAACCAGGACGAGTCGGTTACCGTGCTCCTACTACCCTTCCCACCATAAAATTCCTATGCTCTAAGGAATTTGTGGTTTCGGAAGCTTCAAAGAATGCTTTCCATCAAATCATTGAAGCCCTACAAGATGACAATATCAGCATGATTGGATTGTGGGGGATGGGAGGGGTGGGCAAAACCACCTTGGCTCGTGAAGTTGGAAATCATGCTGAAAAACTGAATTTGTTCGATAAAGTTGTGATCACAACTGTGTCTCAAAAGCCAAACTTCGAAGCAATTCAAGATGAAATTGCAAAATTCATAGACTTCGATATGAAGAATGAACGAGGAAGAAGATCAGTGCAAGATTTATGGTTGAGACTAAAGAATGAACAGAGGATTCTTATTATCCTTGATGATATTTGGACAAATATCAACTTAAAGGAGAAGATTGGAATTCCGACCGGAGAAGATCATAAAGGCTGCAAACTTCTTTTAACAACACGCCGTCAACAAGTATGTCTTGCTATGGATTGTCAAAAGGTGGTACAACTGGGTTGTTTAGATGGCAATGATGCTTGGAATTTGTTTGCAAAGAAGGCAAGTCTAAATGGCTGTGTCGATGACGCTATTAGAGAGGTAGCAACTAAAATCATCAGAAAATGTGGAGGTTTGCCCGTTGCTATAGTTCCGTTAGGAAGTGCTTTGAAAGGAAAAAGCTGTCACGAGTGGGAAGTGGCATATCGGAGACTCGAAAACCGTAGATTACCTGAAATTGAAGATGTTGATGAAGAAAATGCTTATCTATGTCTTGAGGCGAGCTTCGATTACTTGAAGGGTATGGAGACGAAGACTTGTTTCTTAGTGTGCTCTTTATATCCCGAAGATCATGTGATTCGTTCGGAGGACTTGGTGAGATATGCATGGGGATTGGAGTTGTATAAAGGCATCAACTCAATTGAAGAAGTTAGAAGCGAAGTGCTTGCATCGATTGAGATCCTCAAGAACTCTTGTTTGTTGTTAGATTGCAGAAAACAAGGGGATGTCAAAATGCATGATGTGGTTCGTGAAGTTGCTTTATGGATTGCATCCTCAAGAGAGGAGTTCTCTTTTGCGAGTGTTGGCGCATTGCCGATGGACGAAAGTTTCAAGCATTTCAGAGCAATCTCGTTCAACACTGATCAAATGGGTGAACTTCCCAAAGGATTGGTTTTCCCAAATCTCAAATTTCTTTTACTTGGTGGAAGAGGTGGTGGTCGCATGGAAACTTCAAGTGAATTCTTTGAGGGTATGAAAGCATTAAAAGCTTGTGCTTTGGATAATCAATTGATATCTCCAGTTGCATTTCAATTTCAAATGAACCTTAAAACTTTGAAGTTGCATGAGTGTAGATTCTCTGACATCTCAATGGTTGGTAAGTTGAAGACACTTGAGATTTTTTCTTTAAGTGAATCTGGTATCGGTGAATTGCCGAAGGAAATTGGTGATTTAGAAAGTCTAAGACTGTTGGAGTTGTCAAGTTGCAGAGAACTACGAAGAATCCCTCATCGATTAATTCAAAGATTGTCCAATTTAGAAGAACTATACTTGCATGGTTGTCACAAAATAAAATGGGCGACTGAGAACACAACTGAAAAAGAAAGCTATTCTATCCTATCAGAGTTGAATTTATTGCCCAAGTTGGGTGTATTATCGTTGGAGTTGCTTTCTCAACATCTTCCAGGTGGCATTCTGTTTCCTAAACTACGGAGATTTGATGTTTGCTTTGCTTGGAGGTATTATGAACCTTATCCAATCTCAAGATCTTTGAAAATAAGTGGTAAGTCCATTGATTCATGCAAGCAACTGTTTGAAGATGTGGAATCTCTTGACCTGGAAGAAGTGCAGGGCTATCCAAACCTTATTCCAAGCTTGGAGTTGGAATTTAGTAAGTTGACTTCTCTTCACCTGGATATTTGCGATGATATGAAATGCCTAATTGATGCATCAAATCAACAGGTGCCAACCACTGCATTCTCGAATTTGAGGAAGTTAGAATTACGATATATGCATGATTTAGAAGAGCTGTGCAATGGCCCTCAACCACAAGGTTTCTTGCAAAACTTAGAAACCTTGACCTTAAGTAGATGCGATGAAATGATTGGTGCAATTCCAATCTCACAAAATCTTGAAGAGCTTCGAGTTGATTATTGTAATAAAATGCAAGTGCTATTCCAGACTGTTGAATTGAGGAGCATAGAACAGTGGCCCAATCATCATTTAAGCCTCCAAAGTCTAAAGGTTGTACGAATAAGTAACTGCAACAGTTTGAAATATGTCTTCCCAATGCCAGCCGCTAATAGTAGCCTTGGGCAATTGCAATCTCTGGACATACAGAGATGCTCACAATTGGAAGAAATAATTCAAGGGACAGAAGTGTCAAACATAAATCTGCAAAGTCTAAGGAAAGTAAAAGTAGGAGGATGCAAGAAGTTGACATCTCTTTCCTCATTGTCACATGGTCACAGGTTGGAGGAGTTAAAAGTGGATGATTGTCCCCGATTGACACCTCTTATCATTTCGGCTACAATACAAGTAAGATTTATCATTTATTAATTATTAATCGAATTGCTTTCTTTTCTTTGTTAATAAATGGGTATCCCAATAGAGCAAATGCTTGTATAGGGTAGCTGTTTAAAAGATATATAGTTTTCATTTTATAATTTTGGTCTACAAACTAAGAGCTAGCTGACTATAAATACCATTAAATAACTCAAATAAAATTTCAATAAGAGGCTAAGAGAAAACTATATTATTTACAAAGAAAAACTATTAAACAAACTTGTTTTAGATATGTTGCAAACCCCTACTAGATTACATTATATCAACTACGTGGGTAAAAGAAAATTATATCTATATTTATATAATGTGTCTGATTGAATTAGTATCACAAGTAAATTCAACACCAACTCGATTATAAAAATTACTTTTATATGATTTTATTAGAGTAATGAATATTAATATGATGATATTTTTGTATATTATTATTTTTATATAAAATGTTTAAATAAAATATTTAAAAATGAGATGTCTCGACATTGAACTCGAGTAAAAAAAAATTTACTACTCTTCTTAAGATTCAATTATTAAATAATTTTTTTATAAATATAATTTTAATATTAATTTCTTTAAACATTTTAAAATGATTTGTTTATAGAAATTGAAGCTAAGGAGAATGACAAGTGAGCAATTGAGCAATTTAGATATATGTAATTGTGAAGAATTGAAGCGGATAATTCAGAAGCATCAAGCTTCATCACATGATCATCGACTCCAACCTATTTGCTTCCACAATTTCACTCAGATTGATATCTCCAATTGCGAAAACTTAAAATGCCTCTTCCCGATTATTGTTGCTCATGGAGGCTTTCCAAAACTTCTAAGTGCGTCCAATTTGCAAACTCTGAAGATATCGGACTGCTCCCAATTGGAAGAAATAATCCAAGGCTCAGAAGTGTCAGACATAAGCCTCCAAAGTTTAAGGGAAGTAGTAGTTCAAAGCTGCAATAATTTGAGGTATCTCTTCCCAATGTCTATTGCTAAAAGCCCTGGGACACTGCAAACTCTGAAGATATCGGACTGCTCCCAATTGGAAGAAATAATCCAAGGCTCAGAAGTTTCAGACATAAGCCTCCAAAGTTTAAGGGAAGTAGTAGTTCAAAGCTGCAATAATTTGAGGTATCTCTTCCCAATGTCTATTGCTAAAAGCCTTGGGAGACTGCAAACTTTGACGATATGGGACTGCTCCCAATTGGAAGAAATAATCCAAGGCTCAGAAGTGTCAGACATAAGCCTCCAAAGTTTAAGGGAAGTAGTAGTTCTAAACTGCAATAATTTGAGGTATCTCTTCCCAATGTCTATTGCTAAAAGCCTTGGGGGATTGAAAGCTCTGAGGATATTTGACTGCTCCCAATTGGAAGAAATAATCCAAGGCTCAAAAGTGTCAGACATAAGCCTCCAAAGTTTAAGGGAAGTAGTAGTTCGAAACTGCAATAATTTGAGGTATCTCTTCCCCATGTCTATTGCTAAAAGCCTTGGGAGACTGCAAACTCTGACGATATCGAACTGCTCCCAATTGGAAGAAATAATCCAAGGCTCAGAAGTGTCAGACATAAGCCTCCAAAGTTTAAGGGAAGTATGTGTTAAACGGGCCTCCAAATTAGAGCAGGTGTCTGAAGGAGATGAAGCAAATGTGAGTAAGGATGAAGAGGAAGTGATACACCTACCTCAATTAATCACCTTAGACCTTAGTGAGCTGCCAAACCTCATGAGGTTCAGCCCTGTAGGTTATCATTTTGTTTTCCCATCTTTGAAGGATTTAAAAGTAAGAGGTTGTTCCAACATGACCACAAGGTTTAGTGTTGATTTAAAGGAGTCAGTGCATGCGGAAACACAGGTGCACTTCTCTCCCAAACTCAATAATGAGCTTTAAAACAGATGTTCATCCATTGAATTATTTTCTTTCTGTATTCACCCAAACTCTTTAGTTTCTATGAATTAATGCAATATTTCTATTTTGGTTGTCTGAGAGAAATTATTTTTTATGCTTTAATTACTAAATGAAATTACATTAACTGTAATTAATTTCCGTTGGATATCAGTAATTCTTTCTGGATATCCTTCTTGCATTATTATTCTCTTTTGACAATTCTTGTTCATAATATGTCATCATTTTCTCAATCATGGAAAACCTCTCTTTGCTTTCATCGTCATCATAAACAGACAGTAATATGTGAAGCTTTAATTTGTTTTGCAGGCAAGCCAATCAGGTGATGAAACTATAGTGGAAGAATCTGCTACAGCTCAGGAAACTACTTGGCCAGCTGGTAGCGACATATGGTGGCCGCTTGAATTGAGGTAATCATATAAAAATTATTTCTAAAACGTGGATTGATTTTCTTTTTTAAAAGTAAATAAAAGTTTTTGGTGTTTGGATATTCTATGTAAAATATTTTTCAGTGAAACAAACACAACATAAATTGTTCACTTATATTAAGATGATAGTTTATAATAAATAATAACTTATATAGACTTAATAATAACTGATGTTAAAACTTAATTTAAATATATAATGTTAATTTTGATGTCCCAAATTGTTGAATAACAACATTTAAAATCAATTTTATATATTTTATTTCCTAATTAAAGAGTATTTCTCAATCTAATAATTTCTTACTATGTTTTTTTGTTGAAGCAAATCAAAGGTAAAAGAGTGTTTCTTTGCAATCAAATACTTGGAATTATTACTTCATTTTTAAGAGGGAAGAGGGGAATGTTTATTATGTTTTCCATTCTTATATGCATAATATTAGTCTGTGAGGGTAAAATTTTAGTACTTTTGAATTATGATATTGGTGTGTAATAGCAAATCTAAAAATTTGTTTAGGAGAGATCGAAAATTAATTATAAATTTTTGAGAAGTTAAAATATAATTTAATTATTTATTAATTTATAATTTAATCATTTTTAAGGAATTAAAACCTTGTTCTTATTTTTTAATGCAAAAATATAATTTCGTCATATATTAATTTATAATATCATTATTTGTGGGGAGATTAAAGTAATAATTTCTTTGGTACTTTGTTTTTGCTTCTGGGTTTCTATTGTTTTTGGTTGATCAATTACCATTTTAATTTCCTTTAGTTTGAAGATTGTTCCTTTAAATGCAACTATGAGAATTGTTTGTTTCCCTGATCTTTGAGTTTATATGAAGATTTAGTTACATAAGTTTGCTATTCTTAATTGATGTTGGTTTCACTACTCCATATTTAGATTGTTAAGTAGTTTCATTAAGTAGATTTAGTCCTCAAGAACTGTGAACTTTCAAGTTTTTGGTGCGTTACGATTGGTTTTTTGGATCAAATTATTGATTAATTCTTGAGATTTTCTATGGTTATTGTGTAGGAATTGAAGCTTCTTGGCGTTGATTGGTTATGGTTTGCTTACTCTTTTCTAATTGTTATTGTTAGGCCAATCTTGAACAAAATCAATTAAGTTAGATGAAATGCTGGAATTTCTTTGTTTTTGGATGCAAATGCTATGCAGTAGCTAATGTTTGGATGAAATGATACACAGTTTTGAGGTTTCTTTTGAATTCAAAATTGGGCAAGCAGCATTTCAATGATTGTGTATGTGAAAGTGGGTGTTGTTCTTGTCCATATGTCGCATGTCAGGCTTTAAGCTTATGAAACCTGAGGATTAGTATATAATACATATATCATTATATATATATATTTTTTGTTAAGATAACTAAGCACCAGTTATGTGTCGCTGATGTTTCCTTCTATACATACAAGCAGAGCAACTTTTTGGGGCTCTAACATCGATCTAACTGTTTATAATTTGTAGTAACTTGCTTATTCCCTTGTAAGAGTGCATGAGCTCTAATTCTTTTACATTTGTTCCCCAAATAAAATAGGCGAGAATCCGTATTAGGAAACCCTGCAAGTAGGCCAGTCTTGCACCACTATGATGGCCCCAAGTTTCGTCTCTAGCTCTCAGCTCCTGAGGTACTGCAAGCAATTATAAATTTTTCTTCTGTTCTCTTATTTCGTGCGAACATTCTGGTAATCAAAATAATGAATCCTTTCCGTTGAAGCTCAGGAGTTTCATATCATTTCAAGTAATATTTCTTTATTAGGTTTATCATAATAACTTTTTTTTATTATTTTTAGGTACAGATTCACATGGTCTAGCACACGATCGTGTGACCCAAATCAGTGAGTTACATGGATAGAGACACCGGTTGAGATACGGTCGTGTGTACCATATTTTGAATACTCATATGGCCTAGGTTGTGTCACACGACTTGACCACAGCAGTGTGACCCATGTTTTTAAATTTTTGAATTTTTTTCCTAAACTTTCTACTTTATTCCGAATTAGTCCCTAATTGTTCCTAAATTGTTTTTAGGACCACATAGGCTTGATTTAAGACACGTAAAGGTATTTGTTGCTATTATAGAATTATGTTATCAAATATTAACTTGATATTTGCATATAGTTAATGTTTTGATGTTGAATGTTCGAATTGTATAGTAATACTCTGTAACTTTAATTCGAAGACAGGTTATGGGTGTTACATTGGCACTTATGGAAACTTGCATTTGTGGGGTGAAGGTTGATAAGATGATTAGAACTCTTGGGTTTGAAAATTCATACAAGGTAGAATCGAGAGGATTTTGGGGGGGAATTTGATTACATTAGCATGATAGTATCAAAGTGGATATTCTACATGTTGATATACAGTTTATTCATTGTTATTTTAAGATGAATGGAGCAAGTAAAGGATCATTCTTGAGGGTGGTGTACACTAGTCCTACGGTTGGGATTCGCAAGTCTCTTTGGCCTATGCTGGAGAATTAATTGAGGAAGTGATGAAGCGTGGGTAATGGGAGGTGATTTTAATTCCATTTTCTCGAATTCAAATAGGAGGGGTGGCTTGGTGAAGGGAAATGGTAGAAGTCAACTATTCACAGATTTCATGTTCGGGCAAAGTATGCAAGACATTGGATTTAAGGGAGCTCGTTTCACTTTGGTGTGTGGGAATCTTTATCAAAGGTTGGGCGATTTCATCGCTAATAATGGGTGGATTACAAATTTTTTGAGGGCGATGGTGCATCATTTACCAAGGCTTGGGTCTGATCACTGCCCAATTTTATTGCAATCTTGTAAAAATGGGGGTGAAATGCAAGCCAAAAGTTTTAAGTTCTTAGTTGCATGGAAAACTCATCCTAATTTTATGCAGAACAAGAATAAATGGTGGCGCCATGGCGATGATATAATTAGTAATATTGATTCTTTCAAAGCATGGGTGAATGTGTGGAATAGGGAAGTTTTTGGTAATATTCATTGCAGGAAAAATAATATCTTGGCTCGTTTGAAAGGCAATGAGAAGTCTCTTGTGATCCGACACTCGGATTTTCTGGTTTAAGTTGCAATCTTGTAAAAATGGGGGTGAAATGCAAGCCAAAAGTTTTAAGTTCTTAGTTGCATGGAAAACTCATTCTAATTTTATGCAGAACAAGAATAAATGGTGGCGCCATGGCGATGATATAATTAGTAATATTGATTCTTTCAAAGCATGGGTGAATGTGTGGAATAGGGAAGTTTTTGGTAATATTCATTGCAGGAAAAATAATATCTTGGCTCGTTTGAAAGGCAATGAGAAGTCTCTTGTGATCCGACACTCGGATTTTCTGGTTGAGGTTGAGAAGCAACTTAAAGGCGAGCTCAATGTCATTTTCAAACAGGAGGAGAGCTTATGGTTTCAATGTTCAAGAACTAAATGGTTGATTGATGGAGACAATAATGCACGTTTCTACCATTTGAGTATGATAACTCGATAAAGAACGAACAAAATTCTTTCTTTAAAAAGGGCTAACGAGTTATGGTGCATGGAGAAAAGCCAATTGAAGAATATGGTGGTGGATCAGTGTTCACAAATATAGTATGACATTGTTCACAAGCAATAGAGCTCGTTATGCACAATTTGCAATGGCTATATAGTTTGTCATATTACCATAGTTTACAACTCATTATAATATAGTTCGAAAAGCAATAAGCTCGCAAAAACAGAACATCAACATGCAATAACAGCATTCGCACATAACATATGTTCGCATGCAATATATATAAATTTATCAGGGTTCGCATAACATGTGAAATCACATACAAACAGATTCATACCATATGTAAGAGCTCACATAACATGTGAACGTGTTCGTAACATTAGGATAGGGATTCGCACATCATACTTGACTTCCAGTAATGCGCGACCTTGTTTTCAACTGTAGTATACAATGTACTCACCTTAGTTCAACGTGTTACATCGATTAAGTGACCTTCTATTTGCCTTTATCCTTGCTAGTCAATTGCAACACCCTTAACCCGTAATCGTCACCAGTTTAGGGTCTCAAAGTGTCACAAAGCATTTTACATCATTAATCTAGTTTAAGCAAAAGCACTTAAATATCACATACCAATTATATAATATCACACATACATTAATGCCATTTATATCACACATTCCAAATGTAAACATTACAACCATTCAAGGATATTTTAGAGTAAATAACAAACCACATAGAAAACTAGGAAATTTATCACAAACAGGAACACATGGCTGTGTCCCTAGCTGTGTTCTAGGCCGTGTTCCTACTAAAAAATCATTCACACGGTCGTGTCATAGATCGTGTGACAGGTCGTGGGTCTATGTGGACTAGCATCACACGCCCATGTGCTAGACTGTGTGCCAGATCGTGTTTTCATACAAAAGTGAGCCACACGATCGTACCAGCCCGTGTGTATGGCCATGTAAACTACACTGCACCTAAGTATGACACACAATCGTGTGACAGCCCGTGTCACAAGCCATGTGCACCCTGTTTTACTTCCTCAACAAGGTACTACTCTAGTCTACATTCTTTAGCAAGTGATCCTAAAGTCATTCTTTCATCTAAAATACTTTCATGTTCATCCTAACAAATACAAGTCAATCTAATCAACTAAGCTATTAAACATGACCATAACTAAATTGGAGCTTAGATTATACTTGGTTCAAATGTCTTCTCTAAACTACCAATTAGGCGTGTGATGTACCTCAATTTTAGGCATATAAGAGTAGATGCAAAAAGGTGTACACTATCAACATTAACTAAATCAACTCTACTAAACAATTCCAATACTTCATTCAAATCACCAAATTTCCAACATATAACATGAACATTATGAAATTTCATTCCATATCAACAAAATATGCATATATTAACATTTTCATCAAAAGTTAACATCAAATTCACAACCACACCAACCATCATACAAAACTAGCAATATTCACAAGTTATTCAAGTACTTGCTATCCTAACCCTATAACCATCCTAGGTACATGCCAAAAGGACTAAAGGGATCATCATTGACTCTGAGTACGGGATGTTTGGTACGATGCTGATTTGTAATCTACTAAACTTCTAATCTAAAATCATGAAAATTTAGTTACATTAGTTCATCATCATTCACATTTATGTATTCACATGAACATAACCAATTTCTCACTAAAAGCACTACTTCTTAACTTAAACCCTTAACTCAAATAAATACCATTTCCACTCCATAATACTTAAGCCTTAGTCCACTTTGTTCAATAACTCGTTCTCTTTACTTTAAACCAAATCCGTCAATTCATGGCACACGGTGCCTAGCGGATAAACCGCGATAAGTGAGCCCAGCTCTAGTTGGATTAACCAACGAAACCCGTCAATTCATGGCACCCAGTACCTAGCAGATGAACCGCAATACCCAATTATAGTTGGATTAACCAACGGTTTTACGCCCAACTCTAATCGGATAAACCGATGATCTTGGCACCTAGTGCCTAGCGGATAAACTGCAGAATTGAGCTCAGCTCTGGTTGGTTTAACCAACAAATTATCCGTCAAATCCTGGCACCCAGTGCCTAGCGATTATATTGTAGAAGTGAGCCCAGCTCTAGTTGGTTTAACTAACGATCATTATACAGTTAATCTTCAGAATTTACTCAATTCACAATCAACTACAATGATTCGATTCTACCCTTTCATCATCTCAAGATACAATACCAATTTACCAAGAATATCAAAATATGCTATACATGAGTCAATACTTTTTATATCAATCAAACATAATGGAATGCACTTTACAAGTAAACATAAATAATAAGTGTAGAAGCCTAATTTTGACCTGGTCGGATTAAACCCTTTTTAAATTTATTTTAAGATTAAATTTGTTTTAAATTTAAATTTATTTTAAATTTAAATTTATTTTAAGTTTAAATTTATCTTTGAATTTAAAATTATTATAAATTTAAATTGAAAGTCCAAATACAAATAAATGTCCAAACTTACAACCCAATTGGGCCAATTTCAGCTGACCCAATACAAATCCAAATACTAATCTAAGCCCAAACCCAAATGACCTAAATACAAAAAGGTCCAAGTGACCCAAACCCTAAAAACCAGAATAAAAGCCCCAATCTACTGCAACTTGCACTGTTGTTGCCCTCATTTCAGCCACTCAAAGCCTGCCACGTCAACATCAAGTGGCACCACCAGCAACTTGCCACTGCCGCCGCCACTGCTACAGCATCCATCACCAAACCTGCAAAGAAGAATAGACAGCAGTTTAATTACAAGCAACAAATTATCATCATTGTAAATATGGCTATAAAGCCAGAATTGAAAGCAATTTTGGGGTTAGAAGCTTTTTGGAAATCAACAAAATAATAATAAGTATTTGCAAAAAAAAAAAACACAAAGCAGTCGATATTAAACTCTAAGCAAAATACCAAGCATTACCAGAGTCGGTGTTGGCCAGGTACTATTCGCATGCATACGTATTTATTATTCTCTGTTGTTTCAAATATCAAAACCATACATATTCTAAGTATATTAACACACATATTTATTATATTACTATTAGCATTTATGCCTAAGCATGTATCTAATAAATATGGTAATAAATAATAATAATAATAATAATAATAATAATAATGATAATATTAATAACGGTAATATTAGTAAATAACATAAAAAAAAAGGAGAAGAGTCGTACCTGGGCAAATGCTGCTGTCGATCATGCCGGAGTCTCTCTGTTTCCACCCATGCTCATAAGGAAGTTCAACACCCACAATTTTTGTAAAGCAAGTCGTTAATAAAAAAAGAGAATGAAAATGGTCTTAAAAAACAGAAAGAAGAAATCGGATTTGAGTGCATGGAGATGTTCTAAACAGTCTTAAAAAGGAAAGGAAACATAGATCAAAATTTTTATTGGATCTGGGTTCGATCTCAACAGATCTAAACCTAGATTTGTTTAAAATAAAAAGTATAACCAAAAAGAACTTTTTTTTACCTTCTGGCCGCTGTATGTGACAGCGAACGACGGCGCGTGCATGGTGGAGATCGGCGCACAGCGAACTGTGATGACATGGGGCGACGTGGGAAGACGTTGGGAGACGACGCATGGTGCGTGTGGCGGCCGACGGACGGCGGGCTAACAAGGTAGCCACGGTCGGCCTTTGAGAGGCTTGAGAGAATTTTAAAGGGGAAGGGGGTTTTTTTTATAACAAAGGAAAAATGAATTTTTTTCAAAAACATAAGGCCTTTATAGGGCCTCAAAACAGCTGAGATTTTAGTCCCAAAATGACACCGTTTTAAGTGACCCGATCCGTGACCCGATTCGACCCAGGGTATCCGCGTGTTTCCAATAAATGGGCTATTTACATGCATGGTCCTTTCGCTTTTGTTAAAATTTCCAATTCGATCCTTTTTATACTTTTAATTTATTTTAAATTAGCCCAATAATTTTTAATGCTTTTCAATTTAATCCCTTGACCTTTTGAAAGCCCAAGAAGCTACCATGTGTCCCTAATTTGGGTTATTTATGAAATTGATCCTTCCTCTTTTATTTTTGTTTCAATTTTGTCCTTAAATCAAGTTTTTTTTTATTATAAAATTGGCCCAAAAATTTTAACTGATTTTCAAATCAGTCTTTTGACTTCAGCATGCTTGAGAAGCTGTCATGTGTCACCATGTTTTGGTTTTATTGCCTTAGAGGTCTCTAAACTATCCAAAAATCATATTTTGACCTTCGAACTTTCCAAAATTCCATTTTTGACCTCGATTTTTTCCAAAAATTTCATTTTTACCCTCAAACTTTCCAAAAATTCCATTTTTGACCTGATTTATCCAAAAAGTACCATTTTACCCTCGAACTTTCTAAAATTCCATTTTTGACCCAAATTTCTTCAAAATTATCATTTTACCCCCGAACTTCCAAAAATTCCATTTTTAACCTCGATTTTTCCAAAATTACCATTTTACCCCCGAACTTCCAAAAATTCCATCTTTGACCCCGATTTTTCCAAAAATTACCATTTTACCCCCGAACTTCCAAAAATTTCATTTTTTACCTCAAAATTTCCCAAATTACCATTTTTCCCCCGGGTATCCAAAAATCTCGTTTCCAAGTCCGATTGTTTTATTTTGATTCCTCTTCAATTTAAATTTTAATTATTATGCCTTTGTATTCTGTATTTTTTTATTTTTGTACATCGTTTATCTGCCTAATTATTTTGCTTCGTGTTATCTAATATCCATTATTAACTGCTTATTCATATTAAACTCACATATTTGTTTTCAAAATTATCTTCATGAAAACTTTAAAATCAAGGCAATATTATTTTATTTCGAGTTTTGAAAATTTGTGCCTTAACTTACTAGGTGCGATTTTTTTTCAAATTGAAATAATTGAATACCCTTAAATCGAGGTAATGTTTCTTTATCTCTGATTCTAAAAATTTGTGTCTTAACTTACTAGGTGCGACTTTTCTTCAAATCGAGATAATCGAACATCCTTTTCCAAAGTTTAAAAAGTTTACAACAAAGGAAAGCTCATTATTTCTGGATCTCTAAATGTTATGTCTTAACTCACTAGATGTGAATTTCTGTCTCGATCACCTCGAAATAGTGGGACTTCCAAACAAAAATTGATTTCTTTTAAGCATAACTCATGCATTCAAGGATTGTATTTTAGACTTTATTCGAGTTTTCAAAATTTTACAAACAAGACCCTAAGATAATCAATGTGGTACCAATTTTGGGCGTATGAGGGTGCTAATCCTTCCTTATGCGTAATCGACTCCCGAACTTGTTTTCTAGACTTCGAAGACCAAAATATTTTTAAAAAATGAAATTTAAATGTTTTGTGGTGATCCAATGACACCATATAAAAAGATTGGTGGCGACTCCCATTTTCCAATTTTAAAACAATTTTCGAAACACGATTTCAAAAAAAATGGTTTCGACAGCTTGGCGACTCCACTAGGGACCTTTTTAAAAAAAAAAATAAAAGATAGTCAAGCCAAAATTGATTATTTTTGGGTCTTTTTGTCAAAAGTTTAGGTACTCGATTTTGTTCAAAATATGATCCTTAAACATTTTGTGTGATGCTATACTACTAGTATAAATTTGCATTCATCTGCATATGATACTACCCTTTTAAGTGGAAGCGAGAAACTACTCCTTCGTGAGGTCTTCACCTCCGTACAGGATAGTGGATCGCTTTCGGGATTACATCCGTACCCATGTTTTCGTGAAGTTTTCACTTCCATCTAAACATGTGGGAAATGTGTCCCCCTAAATCGAACTCGTCTGTATGAGCCTGTAATAGGTGAGGATTAAGGAATTTATGGGTTTGGGTACCCTTTACTCTAGGGCCTAAAACCACATATAGTGAACCGTAAGAACTTGCCTTAGAAGGAGTTATACTGAACCTTTTAGCAACTATCCGAGACAAACTCTTAGGTTCTGTGCTCTATACTTGTTTATTGATATTGATGTGTTTTGCTAACTTGTTTATTTTGTCTCTTCTTGCATTGCATTTCATCATCATAAAAAGGAAAGGTATAGACTCAAAGGGTAAGTTACCGAAAAGAGAATCGATCATGGAAAACAAGTACCTTGATAAGGTGGAAGATAATATGGTCGTGCGTATGTGGTTAGAGGAGACTCAACGCCTAAAAGGGGATAGCTTAGTGGAAGGATATGAGTCAGAGCTTTGGGATTATACCAAGATCAGTACGGCTCAAAATAGTGTGCTAGAATTGAGAGTGATATGGGACAGTTGGGATAATGACATGAAGCAGACCTTTTACCAAGAATACAGAGATTTGTTATACTTGTTCAAGGTTAAGGTAGATAAATTCCTCTTTCGAGCTTTAACACAGTATTGGAACCCAGCCTATAGTTGTTTCACCTTCAAGAATGTAGACATGACACCGACGATAAAAGAATACACCACTCTACTCCGTTGTCCGAAAATCTCGGTAGATAAAGCCTATTCTAGAGCTCCAAATGTCCCGACTATTGTTAAAAGGTTAATAAACATCACCGGCATTAGTGAACAATGGGTTGCATATCGGGTTAAGGTTAAAGGCGACAACAAATGCATCACGTGGAAAAGTGTACGAGATTTGATACTAGCTCATCTAGATGCAAAGAGAAATATTGACATCCTAGCCCTAAGTATCTACGGGTTAGTCATTTTTCCAAAGGCTTTGGGACATATAGAAGATGCGGTGATAGACTTGTTTGATCGATTGAATAAAAGAGTTACACCTATCCTGGTCATACTAGCTGAAACTTTTAGATCCTTAAATGCGTGTAGAAAAGAGGGAGAAGGTCGATTTATTGCCTGCACGCCGTTGTTAATGGTATGATTTCATAGTCACTTTTGGAAAACAGAAAAAGTCTCCTATCAATACTTGTCTAAAGATTACTCCCCTTTGAAAGAGTTCGTAGCTACGCAAAGACAAGAAAATTTCTCAGAAGAAAACTGGATGCCCATACTCCAAAGCCTCAAAGACGAAGACATAGAGTGGTGAGCACCATGGTTTCAAGTCAATACAGATCGAGACAGTTCAACCAGCAACTCAAGGGTTAGCTCAGCGTGAATTCACATACCGAGGAGAAAATAATAAGAAAAGAATTCGGGAAATCTCGAATGCATGGAACTTGGTTCGAAGAATGAAAGCATTCGACGCCAATCCCATGACAGCTGTAGAATATGATTGGTGGAGAAATAGAAGGATCAACGATAACATACCTGTGCCAAACCCGAAAATTGTTCACCCAATTAAGGGACACTTACAGGTTGTCCCGACTGAACTAGAAATAATTAAACAAGATTTTGAGAGGAAGAATGCTAAGATGGAAAAAATGATAGAAAAACTGGAAGAAGAGAAGGTGCTTTTAGGATTAGAAGTTGATGTTTAGAAGCTAGAAGCAGAGAAATTGAGAAAAGGGAAGAATAAGGCTGAAGAAGATCTCAATAACCTAAAGAAAGACTATAAAAAACTTCACTTGTCAATGAGGACTGTCGGTTTAGGTAAGACATCAGAACAATAGCAACAGGAAATCCGCGAAGAGAAGAATAGAACAAGTCAGTGGAAAAACAAGTTTCAAGATGCCCAGGTTCAGGAAAATGTCATGAAAAGTAGCCTTTTGGAAAGCCAAGCTGAGGTGACCGAATTAAAGGCCCGAATACGAGAATTGGAGGAATACTTGTATAGGCATCGTAACCGAAATTCAGTGATGGAGTTGAAGGCAAGTCGAGCTGAGATCGAGAGACTGAATAAGAGGGTGAAAGAATTAGAAGCCTCTTTACAGAATAGTGAAGTACGAACCAAGATTCTGGAGAGGACATTGGAAACAAATGACTAGCATCTTAGCAAACCCAGAAGTAAGTCAGAGATAGGGATTATGTTTTAAGTGAGGCTTTAAATCAAATTCGCGGCGTAGCCGATCACGTGCAAGCACTGGCAGTTGAAGCAGAAGAGTTAAGCATACAATATGAGACGAAGACAGAACGAGGTTAAAAGCTAGCAGGACTCCTCAAGAAAGTCAAAGCTCTGAGCACCAAGGCAAAATCATTTATGTAATTTGCTTTATGTAAAGGAACTTGTTATCTAGTGAAGTTTTCTAAATGGAAATTGAATTATAAGTCAATACCTTTCTTTTGCGTTCACGCATTCATTCGCTTTGCATCCTTACGTTTTAACATAATAACTCTCATTAAATAAAATTTGAAACAGTTAAACCCAAAAAAATAGAGAACTCACACCCTTACGGTACTCGGAGAGCCATAGACTAGAGAATGGAAAGGTTAGAGCAGTTATAAAAGGAAATGCAAGAGCAAATGCAGGCTCAGTTGTAAGACCAGTTGAAAAGGGTCCAACGGGATATGAGAGACTAGATTATTGAGTCTCAAAGCAACATAATCAATCGATTGACCCATCTATTGCAGAGGGTAGAAAAAGGAAAAAATCCTATATTAAGCACAAGAGAGGAAAATGAAGATCCCCAATACCCTCCTAACTTTACTCCCGTGCACAACCAAGTTCTACCGGAAATGAACTCACGGAGAGTGCCCATCTTCATTCGAGCACAACCTCAGTCCATCAATACCTCAGGCCAAGCCAATTATCTGACTGGATCAGGGTCTAATCCAGGAGAAACTGTTACGAACCCCATTAATTCTGACTTTGATGAAATCATGGAGGCAGAGAAAAAAAATTAGAAGTTTCCAAACAAATAGAGGAGAGGTACAAGTGGTTGAAAGATAAGGTCAAAGCAATGGAAGGGGCTGACACCTGTTGTGAGATAGATGATAAAGAACTAAGCCTAGTTCCAGACTTAGTGTTGCCCCTAAAATTCAAAGCTCTAGAGTTTGAGAAATACAATGGGATAAGCTGCCCAGAAGTTCACATCACTATGTTCTATCGAAAAAATGATAGGATACGTTCGTAATGACCAATTACTGATCCATTGTTTCTAAGATAGTTTGGTAGGATCCGCGGTAAAGTTGTACAATCAATTACGCCGTGAAAAGATCAGTTCATGAAAGGACCTGGCCCAGGCCTTTATGAAACAATACGCTCATGTTACTGACATTGCTCCAGATAGAATCACTTTGCAAAATATGGAGAAAAGGTCGAGCGAGAGTTTCAGGCAATATGCTCAACGATGGAGAGATATGGCCACCCAGGTGCAGCCGCCATTAACGGAGAAAGAGACGACCATGCTTTTTGTCCACATGCTAAAAGTACCATATCTCAACCAGGAAATGCCACGAGAAGTTTCTCGGACATGGTTATGTCTGGAGAAATGATTGAAAGTGCAATTAAGAGCGGTAAGATTGACGCTGGGGAAAGTGGAAAAAGAACAACCCCTAGAAGGAAAGAAGCTGAGGTAAACAACACAGGCATGTATAGGCCAAATTATGCGAAGTCAATCATGATGACGCAATCTAAAACCCCTACAAGCAATTATCAAAATCCGTCGAAGTCGGAACCAAGCTCAAGAAAAAACACTGAAAGGATTCAGTTCACTCCTATTCCGATGACATATAAAGAGCTTTACCAGCAATTATATGACCAACATGAAGTGGCCCCATACTACACGGAGCCAGTACAATTTCCTTTCTCAAAATGGTACGACGCCAATGCTCAGTGCAAATTTCATGGAGGAGTAATCGGACACTCCATATAAAACTGGTTCGCTTTCAAGAAGAGAGTGGAAAGATTTATTAAGATGAAGCGTATAAGATTCGATTAGCCGTCGGGACCTAACGTAGATAGGAACCCTTTACCCACCCACATTGATCAAGGGGTGAATACGATTGTAAGAGCAAAAGGTAAAAGGGTTAAGACCAATATCGGAGAGCTCAAATCACCTTTGAAATGGGTATGGTGTCAAATGATAGACAGAGGAGTGATCACACGGAATGGTGAAGATATGATGATAATGGCCAAGAATTATTGTGACTTCCACAATGTTAAGGGACATGAGATTCAAAACTGTGCGGAGTTTAAGATATTGGTACAGGATCTGATGGGCCGTAAAGAATTGGAGTTCTTTGAAGAAGAAGAAGAGATAGAGGATGTTTGTGCCTCCGAAGAAAAAAGGATGAACAAGTTTGATCGCCTTGTGATAATTATCTCTACGTCCAAGGGTACTGAGATAAGAAGACAAATGACACCTTGTGTTATCATATGACGAAAACTGCATTCGTCACAATGTGGGGGACATTTATTATAAGGTGATGTCATTTGGACTTAAAAACGCAGGGGTAACATATCAAAGAGTCATGGGGACATTGTTTCATGATATGATGCTCAAGGAAATCGAGGTCTATGTCGATGACATGATCGCCAAGTCTCGAACTGGGGAAGAACATGTAAAGGTCTTGAGAAAGTTGTTCTTGAGATTAAGGAAGTTCCAGCTAAAGTTGAACTCAGCCAAATGTACTTTTGTGGCTACTTTAGGCAAGTTGTTAGGTTTTGTGGTCAGTCGAAAGGGGATTGAGATCGATACAGACATGGTTAAGGCCATACAAGAATTACCCTCACCTCGTACGTAAAAAGAAGTTTGAGGTTTCCTTGGGAGGTTGAATTACATCGCTTGGTTCTTCTCACAATTAACTAAGAAATGTGATCCCATCTTTCGTCTTCTTAGAAAGCACAATCCAGGTGTGTGGGACGATGAGTGCCAAAGAACTTTTGACAAGGTTAAGCAGTATTTGTCTGATGCTCTGGTCTTAGTACCACCAAGTCCTAACAAGCCATTAATCTTGTACTTAGCAGTTTTTGAAAATTCTATGGGATGTGTCTTAGACCAACACGACGAGACTAGGAAGAAGGAAAGAGCCATATACTACCTGAACAAAAAGTTTACCGACTATGAAGCAAGGTATTCATCGATAGAAAAGTTATGATGTGCATTGGTCTAGACTACCCGAATATTACTATAGTACATGTTGTACCATACAACTTGGTTAATCTCGAAATTAGATCCTCTTAAATACATGATGAAGTCAACTGCATTGAACGGAAGAATGGATAGATGGCAAATCCTGCTTTCAGAATTTGATATAGTCTATGTAAACCAAAAGGCAATGAAAGGAAGTGCAATAGCAGATTTCCTAGCCAGTAGAACTCTAAAGGATTATGAGCCAATAAATTTTGACTTTCCAAATGAGGACCTAATGCATATTTCAACCACCGAAGATGGGACCACGACAGAGCATCCTTGGCGATTAAATTTTGATGGTGCTTCAAATGACGTGGGCAATGGAATCGAGGCAGTCTTATATCACCAGAAGGAGACCATTATATCTTCACAAGTAAACTCGACTTCAACTGCACAAACAATATGGCAGAATACGAGGCATGCATTATGAGGATTCAAGCAGCCATAGATCGAGGGATCAAGGTCTTGGAAATATATGGAGATTCAGCGTTGGTAATCTATCAGCTCAGGGGAGAATGGGAGACAAGAGACTCCAAGTTAATTGATTATCGAAATATGGTCCTCGAATTGATCAAAGAATTCGACGAGGTTACATTCCAGTACCTCCCATGTGAGGAAAACCAAATGGCTAATGCTTTGGCTACTCTAGCCTCGATGATAAAAGTAAACGTGCCAGAGGATATGAAGCCCATTCGAATGAGCATTTATGAGACTCCAGCCCATTGTTATGAGATCGAAGAAGAAGGAAAAGACGAACATCCTTGGTATCAAGACATCCTTCGATATGTAAAAGACCGTAAATACCCCAAAGAAGCTACTGAAAACGTAAAAGGACATTGAGAAGGCTCACAAACGAGTACGTCCTAGATGGGGAGATTTTGTATAAGAGGAGAAAGGATCAGGTGTTGCTAAGATGTGTCAATGCAATCGAGGCTAAGAAATCATAGAAGAAGTCCATGAAGGGATTTGCGGAACGCACGCTAATGGATTCAAAATGGCCAGGCAGATCATGAGATTTGGGTACTACTGGTCAACTATGGAGAATGATTGTATCAACTATGCTAAGAAATGTCACAAATGTCAGATCTATGGAGATAAAATTCACGTACATCCATCACATCTACATGTCATGACTTCTCCATGACCTTTTTCTATGTGGGGCATGGATGTTATCGGGCTGATTTCACCAAAGGCTTCTAATGGGCATAGATTCATCTTCGTGGTTATTGACTACTTCACTAAGTGGGTAGAAGCTGCCTCTTATTCCAACGTTACAAAGTCTGCAGTTAGCAAGTTCTTAAAAAAGGAAATCAAATGCTGATATAGAATGCCAGAAAAGATCACATCGGACAATGCATTGAACTTGAATAATAGCACGATATCGAAAGTTTGTGAGCAATTCAAGATCAAGCATCATAATTCATCTCCATATCGCCCAAAGATGAATGGAGCAGTGGAAGTGGCAAATAAAAAAATCAAGAAGATCATTGCAAAAATGACAGAAACCTATAAAGACTGGCATGAAAAATTAACATTCTCCCTCCTTACTTATAGGACTTCAGTCAGAACGTCTACTGGGGCAACGCCATTCTCACTTGTATATGGGATGAAAGTCGTTTTACCTATCGTGGTGGAGATTCCTTCTCTCCGAGTCTTATCAGAACTAAATTTGGACGAAGCAGAATGGATCCAAGCCATATATGATCAGTTGAACTTGATTGAAGAAAATAGATTAAGAGCCATCCATCAAGGTCAGATGTACCAAAAGCGGATGATGCGAGCTTACAACAAAAAGGCTCGCCCTAGAGAATACTTGAGGGAGATCTAGTCTTGAAGAAAATACTTCCAATACACAAAGACTCTCGAGGAAAATGGATGCCTAATTGGGAAGGGTCATATGTGGTAAAGAAAGCCTTCTCTGGAGGAGCTCTAATTTTGACTGAAATTGATGGCAAAGAGTTATACAACCCAGTAAATTCAGACTCGGTGAAGAAATATTTAACCTAAAAAAACAGAGAGGTCAAGATGAAAACCCATGAAAGGGCATATTGAAACCAAAGGGATTTTGAGTTGAAAACCCGAAAAGGGCAGCTCAAATGTGGAACGAAGGTGATCAATTATTCCCTCAAATGTGACAAGATAGAGGAATTTTACATCTTAGGGCATCGACGAAGTACTCCAGGACCTCCAAATCCATATCGAGCAGAAGGATGATCCTTAGATCAGAGAAACTCATATTTGATATCTAGGCATCTAATACTGTTCCTTGTAATTATTCGGCATTTTTCTTTCTTTAACCAACAATTCTTCAAAGTTTTGACTCTAATACAATCTTATTCTTCTCCATACTGCCCCACGTATTTTCATACCAAGTCAATGGATAATAGACTAATATCACATGAAAATACAAGGATCTACGAGTATTATTTTAGAAATTTCCTAAATGGTACAAGGACCCTAAACAAAGACCACCAGTTAAATGAATCAAACCTGGAAAGAACGGTTCAAATTGAGAATCTTCAAGTCATAGATTTGAAAAGACATAAGGAGATAATCCCAAAGCAGAAGAAACTAATCTTTGAAAATTAACATTAATCATGCACATCCATCTAGTTAGGAGCATTTTGACTTATTCTGAGTATGGCATCCTAAACAATCTGGCCTACCTAGAGGCTCATTCGAGCATATTCTACAGGTCTCAGTACCACGAAACATGAAGGGAAAGATTTAAGCCGCAACGGCTAATCCAGTACCACGAAGACACGAGGGGAAAGGTTTAAGTCGCAATGGCAAACCTTATACATCAGAAGCATAAAGGGAAAGATTTAAGCCGCAACGGTGAATCTAGTACCACGAAGATATGGAGGGAAAGGTTTAAGTCGCAACGGCGAACCTTGTACCTCAAAAGCATGAAGGGAAAGATTTAAGCCGCAACGGCGAATCCAGTACCATGAAGACACAAAGGGAAAGATTTAAGTCGTAATGACAAACCTAGTACCCCAGAAGCATGAAGGAAAATTTAAGCCGTAACGACGAATTTAGTACCATGTAGATTAAAGTAGCAACAGCAAATCTAATGTCGTGATGGAGCAGTTAAAGCCGTAACTGTAAAGCTTTTACATAGAAGTTGCAGTAGATCGGGGCAAAATAGCGAATCTTTATCTCTCTGAAGTTGTAGTAAGAGCAAGATGAAGCCTCGATATCAAATCCTATTTGAGGGAGCAGCAAGTTGGACAACGAATCTCACTCTCCCTGCAGTCGCAGTAGAGTGGAATGGAACTACAAGTCAAGTACTGTCATTTTGAAGTAGTCGATAGTGGAGCCGGGACTCAACAAGATTGGACAAAATTACTCTTCTTTCAGTCTTTGCTCCATTCCAGTCACACGACAATAAGCAAAGAGGGGCAGTTGTAGAAGCCCAATTTTGATCGGGCCGGACTAAACCCTTTTTAAATTTATTTTAAGATTAAATTTATTTTAAAATTTAAATTTATTTTAAATTTAAATTTATTTTAAGTTTAAATTTATCTTTGAATTTAAAATTATTATAAATTTAAATTGAAAGTCCAAATACAAATAAATGTCCAAACTTACAACCCAATTGGGTCAATTTCAGCTGACTTAGTACAAATCCAAATACTAACCTAAGCCCATACCCAAATCACCCAAATACAAAAGGGCCCAAGTGACCCAAATCCTAAAACCCAGAATAAAAGCCCTAGTCTGTTGCAACTTGCACTACTACTGCCCTCATTTCAGCCACTCAAAGCCTGCCACATCAGCATCAAGTGGCACCACCAACAACTTGCCACTGCCACCGCCACTATTACAGCCTTCATCACCGAACCTACAAAGAAGAATAGACAGCACTTTAATTACAAGCTACAAATTATCATAATTGTAAATATGGTTATAAAGCCAGAATTGAAAGCAATTTTAGGGTTAGAAGCCATTTGGAAATCAACAGAAAAATAATAAGTATTTGCAAAAAAAAAAAACACAAAGCAGTCGATATTAAACTGTAAGCAGAATACCAAGCATTATCAGAGTTGGTGTTGGCCAGGTACTATTCGAATGCATACGTATTTATTATTCTCTATTGTTTCAAATATCAAAACCATACATATTCTAAGTATATTAACATGCATATTTAATATATTACTATTAGCATTTATGCCTAAGCATGTATCTAATAAATATGGTAATAAATATATAATAATAATAATAATAATAATAATAATAATAATAATAATAACGGTAATATTAATAAATAACATAAAAAAAGAAGGAGAAGAGTCGTACCTGGGCGAATGCTGTCGTCGACCATGCCGAAGTCTCTCTGTGTCCACCCACGCTCATAAGGAAGTCCGACACCCACGATTTTTGTAAAGAAAGTCGTTAATAAAAAAAGAGAATGAAAATGGTCTTAAAAAACAGAAAGAAGAAATCGAATATGAGTGCATGGAGATGTTCTGAACAGTCTTAAAAAGGAAAGGAAACAAAGATCAATTTTTTTATTGGATCTGGGTTCGATCTCAACAGATCTAAACCGAGATCCGTTTAAAATAAAAAGTATAACCAAAAATAACTCTTTTTTTTGAACCCAACAAGTGGCTCCAATGGAAAATAGGATGTTGTTCATCCTAGGGGTCCCGGGTTCGAGCGCCTGTGTGTGCAAGGTGTGTGTGTGTTGTCAAAGGGTTAAGAAAGTATGAACAGATACTACCATGTAATCACACCAGTATATTCAAAAAAAAAACTCTTTTTCGACGGCGGGCTAACAAGGAAGCCACGGTCGGCCTTTGAGAGGCTTGAGAGAATTTTAAAGGGGAAGGGGGTTTTTTTTTATAACAAAGGAAAAATGAATTTTTTTCAGAAACATAAGCCCTTTATAGGCCCTCAAAATAGCCGAGTTTTTAGCCCCAAAACCGTTTTAAGTGACCCGATTCGACCCAGGGGGATCATTCACCAACCAAAGAAATCGAAGTAGGCTACACAATTGGTAAAATTCAGCAGCAACTATGATGCAAAACATTAAACATGAAAGATTAATCGTTGCACCAAAACATTCCATTCAAATTTACGAAATAACAATAGGAGAACCAAACATTTAATCTCAGAAATAATATAATCAAATTTATATATATATATATATATATCATAGATTGTTGAAGTATGACTCATATTTCAATCAAATTTGAAAAATAATCTTTTAGTTAAACTCTGTTTATTTGTTTCAATTAAACTCTGATTAATCTATAGATTATTTTATTATTATTTGATCTAGGAATTTAGCCTATTTTATACTCTTTTACAACCTTAGAGAAGGCATTCAATAGAGATTGAAACTTATAATACTTTTGGAGAATTTTGTATTTACGTTTTGTGGGTTCTTTGCTTTCGGGTTTTTGGGTTTAGTTTCTATCTTCATCTTTTGTGCTCTTCGTTTTTTTTCCATTATAATAAAATTATATCTGTCTGTGTTTTTTTATCAACTCGTTTTCAATTATTCAACATGACAAGGCTCGAATTTAACTCTTTTAAATAATAGCAATTCGACACTTTTTAAAAGATTGATGATCAAATTTAACTCTTTTTATAACATTAATAATCAAATTGACAAAAAAAATTAAATGTCAAGAATTATATTTATCATTATACCTTTGCAGAACCATAAGAAAATTTCACTTTAAATGAATAAACATGAATTTAAGAAAAAAAAAACTAATTTCCATTCCATACCAAATGAAAAATAAGAAAATAGATTTTTTTTTGTCTATAAAAAATACATATTTTTAAATCAATCAATCCTTTCATTTTTTTTAAATATGCCATATTCCTTTCTACTTTTAAATTTAAACTTTTATTTTTAAGAAATTAAACTTTTTATTCTTTAAATTTCAAAATTTAGGTTTAATTGTTAAACTTTTTTTTTTTAAAATTGTTGGTGTGATATTTTAGAATAAAAAATACTCATTTGTTAACAATATAATTAAAAAATGACATTATAATAATTCTGAATTTAAAAAAATAAATTTAACAGTGTTAACAGTTTGAGAAATTTGAAAAGTAAAAAACTAAATCCCTAAAAATAAAGACTGTGAAAGCGTGAGTGGAGAGTGATCATAAAGCAAGTACTTAGAGAGGTGAATTTTGCTGCTGATAGCTTGGCTAATTTGATGAAAGATCATCCCTTTGACGAGCGAGTCTTTCATGTGGCTCCTCCCTCAATTGATGATTAAATTCGAATTGATAGATGTGTTCGATTATTCAATCCAGATTCTACTTATAATTTGTAATTGAGGTTATTTTTCTTAATACAAAAAAAATACAATAACTAAAATCTATATTTACTAAAAATACTTAAAATTATAACATATTTTATTTTATTTCCCTTCCAAGTCGTGGGCAAAAGAAATTAAAGCATGGGGTCATTGACAGATGAATCCACTAAAATCTATATCTACTAAAAATACTAATATTTTAAATTAAGCCACTAGTTGCAAAAGTAGAGCAAATACTAATATTGATTGTTTGTTGAAGCTTTTATTTACAATTTACAGTAATATCATAACACAAATCCTTTGGCTAAACCAAAACCCAGAAATCGTACCTTATATTTTGGGGTGTTGAAGCAGATGAACTCCAATTTCTTTGTCAAGGTTTCTCATCATTTTAGGTCTACCTTCAGTTCTCTTGTTTTCTATTTCCCCTTTCCTTCAAAAAAAAAAAAAAGAAAAACCTAATCTTCAAATCCTTGGGGTTATTTTCAAGTAGTGGAGCATTTTCTCAGCTTTGATTTTGAAGATTCCATACTTATATGCATAATATTAGTGTGTGAGTGAGGGTAAAATTTTAAAGAATATCGAATTACCTATTTAAATAAGATATATATTTTTTAACTTTAAAATTTTTAATATTTTTAAATTATGCTATTGGTGCTAAATAGCAAATTTAGAAATTTATTTAAGACAGATCAAAAATTAATTATAATTTTTTGAAACGTCAAAATATAATCATTTATTAATTTATAATTTCATCATTTTTAAGAAATTAAAATTTTGTTTTTATTTTTTAGGTTAAAGTACAATATCACCGTATATCAATTTACAATTTTTCATTTTTAAAGGGCCATGGCAAGTAAAAAAAACACTTTAGAATTATATTTCTCTACATGTAATTAAACATATCTTTCTAATTTATAATTAGATGGCATTACACTCATGTATTTGATTTTGTCAACTAATATGAATTGGTAAGCAACAAATAAAATGAACTAAAAGCTTCTCAATTAAGTCTTCTGTAACACCACTATACCCGGTTCATATGTATAAACCTGATAAAAAAAAGTATTACATTAGAGTTCAGTACAGAAAAATCGAGTCATGAATTTTTTTTTCAATCAATGCATTTTAGGCTTCTCGATTCAAAATATCGTAAATTAATCATGTATAATTAAGATCGAGACTTACAATTTGATTTAAAGGGAATAAAATATGATTTTTAGTCCAAAACACAATTTCATCCAAAATACCTCATTTCATTTCGTCACACAAAACATTTCAAAACAACATTTTTGTCGTCTAATAAGTACACATATAAGTTCCATAGTACATGCCATTTTACATCAAAAGTAATATACCTAAATTTGAGCTCCAAGTGATGTGATGTGATGAGAGGTCCCGATTTAGCTTCTTGTATTCCTTTGTACCTACGCGTTAAAATAAACGCGTTAAGCCGGTGAAGGCTTAGTAAGTACTACAAAAGCAAAGTATAAACTTTTAAATTTTCTCATGTAATTTACTCTTTCGCCTTACCAGTATATAGCTTGTATCTTACCACATTGACATTCATTTCACTTTGGTCCACATTTTTTTTTCCACAATTTAGCCCAATGTAGACTTCTATAGAACCCATCGGATAAACGGAACAGAAAGTACCGAAGTACTTAACAGTAAGCACACAAGTGCTGGGGAAACAGTAAGCACACACAGTGCAATCCAGTAGGCACACACAGTGCAATCAGTAGGCGCACATAGCGCAAATCAGTAGGCACACGAAGTGCGAAACAGTAAGCACGCTAGTGTTCCTTAATGGCATGTCACTACTATCTCAATGGTTCTAACTTGTCTACATGGGCATAACACTTTATATTCATCATTTCTCATTATTTCACACATCACATTTATAATTTTCTCAATCCTTTCACTCAATTAATGAAATGCCAAGGAAATGTAGAGCAAAGATTTATCATTTTCTCTTGTCTTCGCTCAATTATTGAAGTAGACTTATCAGTCGACTATTTTATTTCCATTCCAAGCCGTGGGTATTAATTGTAAAAGAAATTAATGAATGCATGGGGCCATTGACAGATGAAGCCGTACCCACTACTTCCAAAACTAGATTCCTCACATGATCGTGTGGCACACACGACTTGCACACACGTTCGTGTGGTGTAGAAAACCCAGTTTTCCAACGATTAAAACAGTACAAAAACTAGGTTTCGATACCCACCTGATACAACAACGATGCCAGACAATCCTAAGACTTTCGAAGCCCTCATACAAAAAACAGCGCAACGACCTAATTTGACAGAGGATCGAGACAAGCAACTCCTTCGCGCAGAATAAACCTTCAACCGAATACAACAGCTTAAGTGATTCCGCCAAGCGATTAGTAGCAAAAATGAATAGAAGGATTCCTAAAGAAGGAACACAAAATAACAAAAACAAAAAACTAAAGAACGATAGAGAAAAACCTTGAAGATGGAAAATGTTAAAACAAAAAAGAAAGGGAACATAAAAATTCTATTTACTTTTAAAGCCAACTAAATTGGCCTTACGAAACAATACCCAAAAATAATATCCTCCCTCATCAATAACGCAACGACTCGAACACAAAACTAGAAGGGTAAGCTAAAGCCTTACCACTAAACTACTATACTCATCATCGAGGCATTAATGCAAAGAATTTAACTTATAACCCGCCCGTACAAAGATGGGGTTTAATCAAAATTGTAAAATATTAAAAAAAAAGATTTGAACCCAAAACCTCACACATACTAACACAACACTTAACCACTAAACTAAACCAAATCACTTGTTAACTTCTCAAAATCTAACTCAAAATTGAGAGATAACCAATCATGGTTTCAGTAACTCGATTTCTTCTAGCCTAGTTTTCGGGATGTTACAAAAACATATAATCATCTTGATATTTTAAATAAACTAATCTAACCAAAAGAGATCACGTTGGTAACATTTTGTTTCAACTAATCTATTTAAAATATTTGACATCCTTAATTAAAACCCAAAGTCAAAATCTGAATTTATTTGCTTCCAAATATTTCTCTTAATTTCATCTTTCAATCAAATTTAAAAATCAATATACATTATAATAATTGAAATATCCCACAATTCAAACTATAAATCATATCATCTTAACTTAACTAAATATTAAAATCAACATCATAATAAGTTACATATACCACAATTCAAACTATAGATCATCATCATAACTTAACTAAATATTAAAATCAACATCATAATATGCAAAAATCATAATAACTTAACTAAATATTTGAAATCATAATGTGCAAAAATCAAATATTATTCAACCAATCTTAAAATCAATATATATATATATCTTGGCAACATAAATAATTGATTTTTGTCCACTAATATTAATAAATTTAAAACAAGCAATCATGCACAAGCAAAAGGAATCGAAGTTAAACATGATGCAATTATGCACAATTGGTAAAATTCAGTAGCAACTATGATGCAATTAAACATGAAAGATAACAGTATATATATGTATTTATATATTTTTCCAAAACAACATACATCAAAGTTAAATATTAAAAATCATCATAACTATAGATCATATCATCATAACTTAATTAAATATTCGAAACCATATATATGTATATATAAATATTATTCAACCAAACCTAAGACCGATATATGTTTATATCTTGGCAACATAGATAATTGAAATTCATCTACTATTATTAATCAATTTAAAACAAGCAATCATGCACCAACCAAAGAAATCGAAGTAGGCTGCACAATTGGTAAAATTCAGCAGCAACTATGATGCAAAACATTAAACATGAAACATTAATCGTTGCACCAAAACATTCCATTCAAATTTACGAAATAACAATAGGAGAACCAAACATTTAATCTCAGAAATAATATAATCATATTTATATATATATATATATCATAGATTGTTGAAGTATGATTCATATTTCAAACAAATTTGAAAAATAATCTTTTAATTAAACTATGTTTATTTGTTTCAATTAAACTCTGATTAATCTATAGATTATTTTATTATTATTTGATCTAGGAATTTAACCTATTCATACTCTTTTACAACCTTAGAGAAGACATTCAATAGAGATCGAAACTTATAATACTTTTGGAGAATTTTGTGTTTACGTTTTGTGGGTTCTTTGGGTTTAGTTTTTATCTTCATCTTTTGTGCTCTTCGTTTTTTTTCCATTATAATAAAATTATATCTGTCTGTGTTTTTTTATCCTCTTTGAAAGAGTTTTTTCACGTTAAATTTGTGTGTTCAATTTCTCAGTTTCTTCCGCTATTTTTAATTGTTTATTGCTTAATCGAGTTGATCCCAACCTAAGTAATTTCTAATGAAACCCAAACCTGCATAAACTATTATATATTTATATATTATATGAAGTTTTCTTCGACAACAATAGATAGTCACACCTATTTTCATAAATAATCAAATTGAAAATTGAAAATTACAACTCTAATCAACATAAATCTAGAAGATTTGGCATTATGATAAAAAACACAAAATTCAATATCAAATTCATAAAATTTAAAAAACGAATCAATCCAAAAATAATAGAAAATCAATTCGTTTTCAATTATTCAACATGACAAGGCTCGAATTTAACTCTTTTAAATAATAGAAATTCGACACTTTTTGATGATCAAAATTAACTCTTTTTATAAAATTGATAATAAAATTGACAAAACAAAAATATATATATATATATATCAAGATTTATATTTATCATTATACTTTTATAGAACCATAAAAAAATTTCACTTTAAATGAATAAACATGAATTTAAGAAAAAAACTAATTTCCATTCTATACCAAATGAAAAATAAGAAAATAGATTTTTTTTTGTCAATAAAAAATACATATTTTTAAATCAATCAATCCTTTCACTCAATTAATGAAATGCCAAGGAAAGTGTAGAGCAAAGATTTATCATTTTCCCACGTCTTCGCTCAATTATTGAAGTAGACTTATCACTCGACTATTTTATTTCCATCCCAAGCCGTGGGTATTAATTGTAAAAGAAATTAATGAATGCATGGGGCCATTGACAGATGAAGCCGTACCCACTACTTCCAAAACTAGATTCCTCGATTCCTCTTGTTCGTTAAACTACAAACAATTGATTAAAGAAAATACTAATAATTTGACCCAATATTATTGAAACTTTACAACTTGCACTAATCTCATAACACAAATTCTTTGGCTAAACCAAAATCAAGAAATCCGGTGTCTTTCTCAAGGTTTCTTATCGTTTTAGTGCCACCTTGATTTTCTTGTTTTCTATTTCCCTTTCCTAAAAAAAAAAAAAAAAACCCTTCAAATTTCCTTTCTGTGTTCAGTTTTATTTACTTTCTTTTACTCCAAATTAGTCCTCCCCAAAGAAAAAAAACCCTAATCTTCAAATCCCTTGTTTTCAACTAGTGGAGCATCTTCTGATCAGCACCAAGTTCAATTTGATTTTGAGGTTCTTAAGTGAGGTAAAGGTATTTATATATGCTTAAACTAAAACAAAAAATTAAAGTATTTAGATACATATAAAGTTGTTTGTTGATCTAATAATATCTTACTATGTTTTCTTCTTTGAAGCACATCAAAGCGTAATCAAATACTTGGAATTATATTTTCCATAGTTATATGCATAATATTAGTGTGTGAGTGAGGGTAAAATTTTAAACAATATTGAATTACTTATTTAAATAAGATATCTCATTTTTTAATTTTAAAAATTATAGTACTTTTGAA
The DNA here is from genome assembly GCA_039519145.1 of Kokia cookei. Classification (NCBI taxonomy): domain Eukaryota; kingdom Viridiplantae; phylum Streptophyta; class Magnoliopsida; order Malvales; family Malvaceae; genus Kokia; species Kokia cookei. The sequence continues at coordinate 41,954,057 of CM076902.1, read as the reverse complement.
TTATGATATCGGTGTTCAACGATGATTTTAGAAAGTTGTTTAGGAGGGATCGAAAATTAATTATAATTTTTAAGAGATAAAAATAAAATATAGTTATTTATTCATTTGTAATTTCATATTTTTTAAGGAAATAAAATTTTATTTTTATTTCTGAGGACAAAGTATAAGCGACCATGGCAGATAAAAAAACTCTCTATGTGTAATTAAACATATCATTTTAATTTATAATTAGATGGCATTACACTCGTGTATTTGATTTTGTCGATTAATATGAATTAATAAGCAACAAATAAAATGAAATAAAAGCTTCTCAACTAAGTCTTTTTCCTTTCTATTTATCTCACCAATTCTATACCATACTTAGAAAACTTCTATGGTATGAAATTGCTTTTAGTTTGGCATCATATCAATTCTACTATCCGTATAAAATTATAAGATTTCAAGTAATATTTCTTTATCAAGTTTATCATAATTTTCATTTTTAGTGTTTTGTTTGCGGCGGGACTGAATTGAAGTAAAGTTGCACTTTTAATCTTTTTTTTTCTTCTCTCAAATTCTCTAGAATTTTCACTTAAAATATCTCACTTAAAAAAAATGGTAAAATTGTACTTTTAGTCCTTGAGCCTTCCAACTTCACACTTTGGCCCAAAACTTTGCCTCCAAAAATATCTTCCACCAAATTACTCTTTTGCCCCTCCTCAATCAATCTAATTCCTACGATGACTCAAAATTCAATTTGAATAATTCGCTATTTAGTCTCTCATATTTTCTCTCCTTTATTATTTAATCCTTAAATTTTTATAACCTTCTTTCCTTCAACTAAACATTTCTAATTCTCAATTCTATTTTATCACTGTTCCAAATCCGATTCAAACACACGGATGTTACATCTTCTTTCTTCCTACTTATCTCACCAATTCTGTACCATATTTAGAAAATTTTTATGGTATAAAATTGTTTTTAGTTTGGCATCATATCAATTCCAATGTCTGTATAAAATTATAAAATTTCAAATAATATTTCCTTATTAAGTTTATTATAATTTTCACTTTTTGTGTTTTGTCTGCAGTGGGACTGAATTGAAGTAAAGCCGATTAACTTTCATACTTGGAATTGTCTTTCACCTTGCCTGGTATGTCTAAGAAGTAGGGTGTTCATCTTCAAAATTTTTTAATTCTCGAGTATTTTTTTCATAACAATAATTATTTATGATTCGATACAGTGTTTGAACTTGGAAGATCGAACTCTTCAATAAAGCTTGTCAAGAATGGGTTGTGGATTTTGCGAGTCTGCTCTTGCTAACTCCGTTGGAACACTAGTTGTGGACTATGTCGTAAAACCGGTGGGACGTCAACTTGATTATGTCCGTCGCTTTCATGACAATGTTGATTCATAATTCTTTAATTTTTCCTTCTACTTTCGTATATAATTCTTTAATTTTTTAAATTAATTTTGTATTTTATCATTTATTTTGATTCATAATTTGTATTTTATTTTTTTTCATATTTATTCATTCTTTATGTTATTTACCTTCATCATTAATTGCATAGCTCATATCTAATTTTCATATTCATTTTTATCTCTGTTTTTCAATTAAAGTCATTTTTTTATTTTTCTCCAAAATATTTAAAATCGAGGTAATATTCCTTTATGTCGGGTTTTGAAAATTTGTGCCTTAACTTATTAGGCGCGATTTTTCTTCAAACCAGGATAATCGAATACCCTTAAAACGAGGCAATGTTTCTTTATCTCAGGATAATCGAGGTAATAATCTCATCTATTTTAAAAAATATTTAAATTAAAACTTTAATCAACTTAAATCTAAAAGATTTGACATGTATGATAAAAAATGTAAAATTTAAATATCAAATTTATAAAATTTAAAAAACGAATGAACAAAAAAAATAGAGAATCAATTCCTTTCAAATTTGCGAAACAACTATACAAGAACCAAACATTTAATCTCACAAATAATATATCATTGGTAGTTTCTAATCAAACCCAAACCTGCACAAACTGTTATATATTTATTATTGAATATGTTTCATATTTCAGTGAAATTTATGAAATAATTTTTTAGTTAAAACCTGTTTATTTATTTCAGTTAAACTCTAATTAATTTAAATTATTTATCTAAGAATTTAGCTTATAAATGGATTCTTTTACACTTTAGAAAATACACCCATTAGAGATTAAAACTCGTAACACTTTTGGAAAATTTGTGTTTATGTTTTTATTTTTGGGTTAGGGGGTTTAGTTTTTATCTCTATCTTTTGTACTCTTCGTTTTTCACATTAAATTTATGTGTTCAATTTCTCAATTTTTTCCTCTATTTTTACATGTTCGTTTCTTAATCAAGTCGATTCCCAACATTTATATATTATATAAAGTTTGCTTTGACAACAATATATAATCTCATCTATTTTCAGAAATATTTAAATTAAAAATTAGAAATTAAAACTTTAATTTCTTATAGGGCAATATATGGGGATATTTACTTGCGAACTTATATACTTAAATGCAGATTTATACGGTCCATACGCATAGTGGCCTACTCATAGTAACAGATCACCCATAAGTAGACTCATAAAAGCGGATCCTTTCTTTGCGGAATCATATTTGTAAAATAGTCCTGAAGGACCTCCACTTATAAGATAGTCCTAATGAACTTTCACATGTACGATAGTCCTAATGGGCTTCATATATACGATAGTCCTAACGAACTTTCACTGGATTATGTCATAACTGCGAACCTCCCTGGATCATGCCATGACCATGGACTTTCATTTCAAATATACGATTTAAAGCCTTAAGACTCCGTAGAGCCTCAAACTACTCTTAAAAAGGCTTTCATATATTAGTGTGCACTTTTCTCTGTACAGTCCAACCGAACCTTCGCAAAGCCGAATACCATTAATATCATTCTTTGTACAGTCGCCCAATCCTCCGCAAAGCCACAATACCATTAATATCATTCTCCTTACATTCTGCCCTAAACTCCGCGAAGCCACATATATAATAACATGCATGTGCAGTCTCCGTACAATCCATCCAAACCTCTGCAAAGCCACAAATATAAATGACATGCATTTCATACACAAGCACTCAACAAATACTACTGTTTAGCACATGACATATATTACATCAAACATTTCATCTTCTCAACGTGGTCAAACTTACAACCGGTCATACAATTGCATATCAACATTCATCATGCATCACAATACATCAACATTCAGCCGTAGATTAGTTCATCATTTGCAGAACACTATGTTAACATATCCAACACACGATACAGAAACAATAAACATCCATTTAAGACATGAATTCTGGAACTCACCTGAAAGATGACGCCATATCCGTCTTCATAGCGTTTCCCTTACTACTTGAGTCTCCTTAGTCAACAAAACATAACAACCATTTCAATGATCCAACAAAGACAATTAACCATCCTAAGAACCATAATTTGTTTGCATGTAGAGGGCATTTAAATGATTACTTGCAACCTAACCTGATACAGAACAGAATCAACGATTAATCACTATCATGTTAAAAAATTTTATGTTTTAGTTAGTATTTTTGTTAAAAAAATAACAATTTAACTCTTTTTATAAAATTGATGGTCAAATCGAGAGTTATTTTTGTTTTTTTTCAAAACATAGTTTCGACAGCAGGCATAAAAATATTACTTTATTGCTCACAAAAGGACTCAAATACAAAACCAAAAAACATACAAAAACTTAACCATTAAACCAATAAACTCATCATTGACACAAGTGGAGCGAAAATAAAATTAAGCTCAAGAAGCAGAGACAAGGATTGGAACAAAAAAAAATAACAGAAATCTCCCAAAAGTAAGATTCAAACACACTATCAAGGTCTTTAACCATTGAAGCAGATGATTATGATATGATTTAACAAACAAAACTTCAAATTTTCGAGGCATTCCAGTCTCTAATGAAATCCAGACCTGCACAAACTGTTATACATTTATATATTATATAAAGTTTGCTTCGATAACAATAGACAATCGCGCCTATTTTCATAAATAATCAAATTGAAAATAAAATTAAAAAAAACCCTAATCAACGTAAATTAAAAAAATTTGGCATATATTATCAAAAACATTGAATTCAAATATCAAATCCATAGAATTTAAAAAATGAATCAACCGAAAAATAATAGAGAATCAATTTGTTCTCAATGATTCAATGTGAAGAGGCTCAAATGCTACTTGTTCTTGAACCGTAAAATTCTTATACAGAACTTATTAAATTAGGATTTGTCATGTGATTTTGATATTCCAATTTAGCACACAAGCAATTCAGATAAAGTGCTTTCACTTTTCTAAAGATGGGATATAAGAAAGGTTACGTATCTATAACTTGGGGACCATAACCTTAATATATAACTTGGGGACATTAACCCCAATTTCTAATTAGCTCATCATCAATTAGGAATACACATATTCCAAATATGAAAACGTGTCTAAATCCATTGGTTTCTTGGAATCTTCGATCTTGTGCTTTTGATATTCCAAATTAGCACACAAGTAATTCAGGGATAGTGACTTTCTCTTTTCTAAAGATGGGATATAAGAAAGGTTACATATGTATAACTTGGGGACCATAACCCTAATATATAACTTTCGCACATTAACCCTAATTTCTAATCAGCCTATCATCAATTAGGAATTAGTTACTAGAGTATCTACACATATTTAACTTATAATTTATTTAACAACTACAGCCCAATAAATTTTAACCAAATTAGATCACTTTTAATTTGATCTAATCTTTTATGGTAGTAAATAATAACATGTATTTACTATTATTATATATGTGATGCCCATATTTTCCAACACGTGGTAATGCACATGTATTTCATGTTGACATGACACTATTTTTTTATGTCACAACAACAAATAATTTAAAAATTATAAGAAATTTAAAAAATAAAATAAATATTGATGAAAAAATTAGCACAAAGAACACATGAATCGTCATGCAGGCTGCCATGTTCGAAAATTTAATGTTTTAATTAGTATTTCTGTTAAAAATAACAATTCAACTCTTTTTGAATGGTTGATGGTCAAATTTTGACTCTTTATATAAATGTTAAAGATTAAATTTATCATTATATCTTTACAAAACAATAAAAAATTCACTTTAAATGAATGAAGGAATAACTAAGTTTCATTCCATAGCAAATGTAATTGAGAAAATAGATTCTTGTCTTGCCAATCCACTACTTGCAAAAGTATAATCTTGTCTTGCCAATCCACTGCTTGCGAAAGCAGATTCTTGTCTTGGCGATTGATAAAAGCAAATACTTATATTTTTGTTGAAGCTTTTATTTACAAATTGCAGTATTCTCATTACACAAATCCTTTTCCATTTTATTTACAATACTGACTTCAAAACCAAAACCATGAAATTCTACCTTATATTTTTTGAGTGTTGAAGCAGATAAACTCCAATTTCTTTGTCACGGGTTCTCATCATTTTAGAGCTACCTTCATTTCTCTTGTTTTCCATTTCGCCTTTCCTTAAAGCAACCGAAAAAAAATAATAATAATAATAATCTTCAAATCCTTGGGGTTATTTTCAAGTAGTGGAGCATTTTCTCAGCTTTGATTTTGAAGTTCCCAAGTGAGGTAAAGCTATTTATATATGCATACTTCATTTCTTGAATTGTGTTTTGATATTTCTCGATCTAATAATCTCTTACTATGTTTTTTTCTTTGAAGCCAATCAAAGTTAAAAGAGTTTTTCTTTGCAATCAAATACTTGGAATTATTACTTCATTTTGAAGAGGTAAGAGGGGAATGCTTATTATATTTCCCATAGTTATATGCATAATATTAGTGTGTGAGTGAGGGTAAAATTTTAAAGAATATTGAATTACCTATTTAAATAAGATATTTCTTTTTTTAACTAAAAATTTTAGTACTTTTGAATTATGATATTGGTGTACAATGATGATTTTAGAAATTTGTTCAGGAGGGATAAAAATTAATTATAATTTTTTGAAAGGTTAAAATATAATCATTTATTAATTTATAATTTCATCATTTTTAAGAAATTAAAATTTTATTTTTATTTTTGGGCCAAAGTACAATATCACCATATATCAATTTACAATTTTGCATTTTTAAAGGGCCATGACAGGTTAAAAAAAACACTTTAGAATTATATTTCTAGACATGTAATTAAACATATCTTTCTAATTTATAATTAGATGGCATTACACTCGTGTATTTGATTTTGCCAACTAATATGAATTGGTAAGCAACAAACAAAACGAAATAAAAGCTTGTCAATTAAGTTTCTTTCTTCCTACTTATCTCACCAATTCTTTACCATATTTAGAAAATTTATATGGTATAAAATTGTTTTTAGTTTGCCATCATATCAATTTCACTGTCTGTATAAAATTATAAAATTTCTAATAATATTTCTTTATTAAGTTTATCATAATTTTTATTTTTTGTGTTTTATCTGCAGCTGAACTGAATTAAAGAAAAGTCGATTAACTTTCATACTTGGAATTGTCTTTCACTTTGCGTGGTATGTCTAATTGTCATGGGTTGCACATGGGAGCCCGCAACCATAGCACACTTGTGTGATCCATCGAGTTCAAGGGAGGTCTTTTGGCCCAATCGGACTGGCCCACTGCTTGGAGAGATTGAAGGTCCATCTACAAAGACGGCAAATATGGAATGCAATCTTCAAGATAGGCAATCTTAGAAGATATGATCCTTGTGATCTTAGAGATTTGATTGTAATCTTAGAGATTTTTTTTGTAGATACTTTTCAATCTTAGTCATTGATGTACTTTAATCTATACCGTTGATTTTAGAGAGGCTCAACTATAAATAAAGGCCTCTTCCCCTCATTGTAAATCACTTCATTCTTGAGAAATAAGAATTCATGAGATCATTCACTCAAAACTCTCTCTCTCTCTCTCATTTGTGTTCTTTGTTCTTCATTTGTTCATCTTAAGTTCTTCCACTTTTGTGTTGGTGCCTTAGAGGAAATTCTTTTGAATCCTTATTTGTTGGGAATCAGGCCGACTTAGGCATTTTTGGAGCAAACAAACGACCTAAGGCCGCACGGATTGCCTGGGAAAAATCTAAATCCGTAATAGTTGGTACCAGAGCTAGTGTTGCGAAGGCACCCTGCAAGATGTCGAAAGAAATTGTTAAGCATGTTAAGCCTATGGAGACTCGCGGAAAGGCCAAAAAGGCTAGTCGATCGAGGGACATGCTATCAAGCATGGAGAATCGCGTGGTCAATCTCGAAGAGTCCATGGGAGACATGAAGGAGACACTTGAGATTGCCATGAGCTGTATTGATGATCTAAGGGAAGATAGCAAAGAGTTTGTGATGGAGTCTCTTAGGTCCATTACTGATAAGTTGACAATAAGAGATGATGCTCTTGAGGCCTTGGTGACGGCCTTGAAGGAGGAGATTGCTGAGCTTAAAGGGGAGCTCACTATCTACAAGGCTGCCTTGGGAAGTGAGATGATGACTTCAAGACCGAAGCAACGCAAGGTTGATGTTCCAAAACCTAAGAAGTTCAAGGGGGATAGGTCCGCGAGAGATAACTTCTTGTGGGAATTAGAACAATACTTCCGAGCAATGGGCATCGAGGATGATACCACTAAGTTAAACACTGCTTCGATTTACTTTACTGATAGTGCTCTCTTATGGTGGTGACATAGGTCCACGGATGAGAAACGTGGAGGAACGGCTATTAAGACTTGGGAGGAGTTCCTAGGAGAGTTGAAGAAGCAATTTTACCTGAAGCATGTTGAGAAAAAGGCTCCAGCCAAGTTACGTCGGCTTACGCAACAAGGTATTGTTCGAGAATATGTACGGGAGTTCAGCGAATTGATGCTTCAGATATCAAACTTGAACGAGAAAGAAGCATTCTATTGGTTCGAGGATGGGCTGAAGATATGGGCGAAGCAAGAGTTACGTCGCCAAGGCATCACTGAATTGACTGTAGCCATGACTGAGGCAGAAAATGTTTTAGAGATTGGAGGAAGGAAGTCCGAGAATAATGAGTCCTCCAAACCCAAGCCAAAAGCCAAGGGTAATGGTGAGGGAGACAAGAAGAATGATGGCCCAAAAGCTAGTCAAGGCAAGTCATGGGAGCGAAAGGGGCCATTGAAGTGTTATCTTTGTCAAGGCCCACATAGGATGAAGGATTGTCCAAAGAAGGAAGCCTTTAATGCCATGGAGGCACATGGAGGTGCCAAGGAAACTGAAAAAGACATACAAAATCTCAGTGCAATTTTGGGAGGTGTCGAAGACAAGACAAGTAAGGGACTGATGTTTGTTGACATTGCTGTGGTTGGCAGAGGATTGAATGCACTTGTTGACATTGGTGCGTCTGACTTATTCATGTCCAAGGAAATGGCGAGGGAACTTGATCTCAAAATCAAGAAAGATTCGAGTCACATTAAAACGGTGAACTCGAAGAGCATGCCTATAACAGGTATAGTAAAGGGAGTAGAACTCCAGCTTGGCGAATGGAGTGGCAAATCCAACATTAAGGTAATACCACTTGATGATTATGACTTTGTGGTTGGTTTAAGTCTACTTGATCAGGTTAATGTGGGTATTTATCCTTCCGGTAATTATATGGTGATCAACGATTCAAACCATCAATGTATGGTGAGAATGAAAAGGAAAGCAAGCATGGAAGGGAAAACCTTTTCAGCAATCCAGTTCGCTAAAGGAGTACGAAGAGATGAATGCTCCTACTTAGCCGCCTTAAAGGTCGATGAGGGTTTGAAATACGTTGGTGAAATTCCAAGGGAAGTGGGCCAGATATTAAAGTCCTTTCAAGACGTGATGCCAGCTGAGTTACCCAAGAAGCTGCCACCTAAGAGGCAGGTGGACCATAGGATCAAGTTGATGCCCAATTCGGAGTCGACAGCTAGGGCCCCATATAGAATGTCTCCGCCTGAGTTGGAGGAATTGCGAAAATAATTGATGGAGCTTTTAGATGTCGGGTTCATTAGACCATCTAAAGCTCTATTTGGTGCATCGGTGTTATTCTGAAAGAAGCACGATGGGTCTTTGAGATTGTGTATCGACTATAGGGCTTTAAACAAGATTACTATGAAGAACAGGTATCTCATTCCCCTTATTGCAGATTTGTTCGACCAACTTGGTAGCGCAAGATGGTTTACTAAGTTGGATTTGTGATAGGGGTATCATCAAGTGAGAATAGCCGAAGGGGATGAGCCCAAGACCCCTTGTGTGACTCGATATGGATCCTTTGAGTTCCTTGAAATGCCCTTCGGGTTGACGAATGCTCCAGTTACATTCTGCATACTAATGAACAAGGTATTGCATCCATTCCTAGATCGTTTTGTGGTCGTTTATCTTGATGACATTGTGGTGTACAGTAAGTCGCTTGAGGAGCATGTAGGACATTTGAGGGAGGTGTTCCAGACCTTGAGGAAAAATAAGTTATATGTGAAAGAAGAGAAATGCTCATTTTCCCAACAAGAGGTGTCATTCCTTGGTCACATTATGGGATGTGGCAAGATTCGTATGGATGAAAGCAAAGTTCAGGCTATTGCTGATTGGGAACCACCAACCAAGGTAACAGAGTTGCGGTCTTTCCTTGGGTTGGCAAACTACTATAAGCGCTTTATTGAAGGCTATTTCAAAATCATTGCACCCTTGACGGATTTGTTGAAGAAGGGTAAAGTATGGGATTGAGATCCTCGATGTGAGAATGCCTTCAAGCAAGTGAAGCAAGCAATGACGAGTGAGCCAGTACTTGCTTTACTAGATTTTTCCAAGGCGTATGAGGTACGCACGGATGCATCAGACTATGCAATTGGGGGAGTACTGATGCAAGATGGACATCCGGTGGCTTTCGAGAGTCAAAAGCTCAATGAGACAGAACGACGATATACGGTCTAAGAGAAAGAGATGACCACTGTGGTGCACTGTTTACGCACATGGAGGCACTATTTACTGGGTTCCAAGTTCATGGTATACACTGATAATGTTGCAAATAGCTATTTTCTGACTCAAAAAAATTTGTCTCCCAAGCAGACTCGTTGGCAGGTTTTCCTCGCAGAGTTTGATTTTAGCTTGGAATACAAACCGGGGAGTGCCAACATTGTCGTTGATGCACTTAGTCTGAAGATGGAATTGGCGACAATAAGCCAACCTAATAGTTCTCTATTGGAGCATATTCGAGAAGGATTGTCCCATGATCCCATGGCTAAAAATTTGATGCAGCTTGCCAAAGAGGGAAAAACAAGGCGATTTTGACTTGAGGGAGAATTGCTATACACTCGGGGACATCGCCTTTAGGTGGCACAATACGGGAATTTGCGAAAAGAAATCATGAAGGAATGTCATGATTCGAAATGGGCTGGCCATCCAGGTATGCACTGCACTTTGGCTCTCTTGGAGGATCGATTTTATTGGCCTCACATGGGTGACGATGTGGAGACTTATGTGAAGACTTGTTTGTTTTCCAACAAGATAAAGTTGAGTTGAAGACTCCCGTAGGTTTGTTACAACCTTTGCCCATTCTGGAGCATCCATGGGAGAGCTTATCCATGGACTTTATTGTGAGTTTGTCTAAATCCGATGGGTTTGTGAGTATCTTTGTTGTGGTAGACAGGTTTTTGAAGTATGCAACTTTTATTCCAGCAACCAAGGAGTGTCCTGCTGAGGAGGCAGCTCATTTGTTCTTGAGACATGTGGTGAAGTACAGGGGAGTACCACAGTCTATCATAACTGATCGAGACGGGCGATTCACGGGACGGTTCTGGACGAAATTGTTCAAGTTAATGGGCTCAGACTTGAACTTTTCTACTAGCATGCATCCATAAACCGATGGGCAAACCGAACAAGTGAATGCGTTGTTAGAGACGTACTTACGGCACTATGTGAGTGCCACACAAAGGGACTGGCCAAAGTTGTTGGACGTGGCCCAATTCTCGTACAATTTGCAGCGAAGTGGGGCGACGAACCAGAGTCCGTTTAAGATAGTGACAGGTCAACAACCACTTACACCCAATGCTGTTGCAACTCATTATGCGGGACCTAATCCAGCGGCTTATCGATTTGCGAGGGATTGGCAAGAGCAAAATGATTTAGTTTGATCTTGCCTTCACAAGGCAAGCAAATGCAACAAGAAATGGGTGGATCAAAATCGAAGGGACGTGCAATTTCTGGTTGGTGATTTAGTCCTTGCTAAACTCCACTAGATTTTACGTCATAATGGCTTGCACAAGGGGCTTGTGCGACGGTATGAGGGACCATTTTGAGTTGTAAAGAGAGTGGACAAGGTGGCCTATAAGCTTGAGTTGTCGGCAAAGCTAAAAGTCCACCCAGTGTTCCATGTAAGTATGCTTAAGCCATTCCATGAGGATCAGGAGGATCCAAATCGAGGTAAGTCTGAACGAGCACCAATGGGGGTAAAGGTCTCCTACGATCGTGAAATTGAGAGCATCGAGGTAGATCGTGTGTTCAGAAGGAAGTACTATCGGTCGCGGCATGAATATTTAGTTTGATGGAAAGGATTTCCCGAAAGTGAGACAAGTTAGGAACCTGTCGAGGCCTTGTGGGCAGTTTCAAGACAAGATAGACCAGTTCCATGCAAAGGACGCAACGAGGATGTCGCTAGATTCTGTGGGGGAGAATGTCATGGGTTGCGCATGGGAGCCCGCAACCATGGCACACTTGTGTAATCCATCGAGTTCAAGGGAGGTCTTTTGGCCTAATCAGATTGGCCTAGTGTTTGGAGAGATTGAAGGTCCATCTACAGAGACGGCAAATATGGAATGCAATCTTCAAGATAGGCAATCTTAGAAGATATGATCCTTGTGATCTTAGAGATTTGATTGTAATCTTAGAGATTCTTTTTGTAGATATTTTTCAATCTTAGCCATTGATGTACTTTCATACTGTACCGTTGATTTTGGGGAGGCTCAACTATAAATAGAGGTCTCTTCCCCTCATTGTAAATCACTTCATTCTTGAGCAATAAGAATTCTTGAGAGCATTTACTCAAAACACACACACACACTCTCTCTCTCTCTTTTGTGTTCTTTGTTCTTCATTTGTTCATCTTAAGTTCTTCCGTTTTTGTGTTGGTGCTTTAGAGGAAATTCTTTTAAATCTTCATTTGTTGGGAATCAGACTGACTTAGATGTTTTTGGAGCAAACAAACGACCTAAGGCCGTATGGATTGCGTGGGAAAAATCTAAGTCCATGACATAAGGAGTAGGGTGTTAATCTTCGACATCTCTTAATTATTCAATATTTTTTTCCTTAAAATAATTATTTATGAATCGTTACAGTGTTTGAACTTGGAAGATCTAATTCTTCAATAGAGCTTATCAAGAATGGGTTGTGGATTTTGCGAGTCTGCTCTTGCTAATTTCGTTGGAACACTAGTTGTGGACTATGTGGTAAAGCTGGTGGGATGTCAACTTGATTATGTCCACCGCTTTCATGACAATGTTGGAAAGCTCCTAGAAAAAAAAGGTGAACTTGGAAGGGCACAAACTCGTCTGCAACATGAGATTGAGGTTGCTGAAAGGCAACTTCTACATATTGAAGATGATGTACTAGACTTGCGATCGAAGGCAGAGGAAATCCTATCGAATGTGGAAACTTTGGAGATAAAAATTCAACAGAATAAGAGGTGTCTCAATTGGTGTCCTAATTGGAGTTGGAGATATCAATTAAGCAAGAAAGCAATGAAGAAAACTCAGGATATCTTTGAGCTTTTGGAGAAGATCAACAAATTTGGTCAACCAGGATGAGTCGGTTATCGTGCTCCTAGTACCCTTCCCACCATAGAATTCCTATGCTCTAAGGAATTTATGGTTTCGGAAGCTTCAAAGAATGCTTTCCATCAAATCATTGAAGCCCTACAAGATGACAATATCAGCATGATTGGATTATGGGGGATGAGAGGGGTGGGCAAAACCACCTTGGCTTGTGAAGTTGGAAATCACGCTGAAAAACTGAATTTGTTCAATAAAGTTGTGATCACAACTGTGTCTCAAAAGCGAAACTTCGAAGCAATTCAAGATGAAATTGCAAAATTCATAGACTTCAATATGAAGAATGAACGAGGAAGAAGATCAGTGCAAGATTTATGGTTGAGGCTGAAGAATGAACAAAGGATTCTTTTTATCCTTGATGATATTTGGACAAATATCAACTTAAAGGAGAAGATTGGACTTCCGACCGAAGAAGATCATAAAGGCTGCAAAGTTTAACAACGCGCCGTCAACAAGTATGTCTTGCTATGGATTGTCAAAAGGTGGTACAACTAGGTTGTTTAGATGGCGATGAAGCTTTGAAATTGTTTGCAAAGAAAGCAAGTCTAAATGGCTCTGTCGAGGACTCTATTAGAAAGGTGGCAACTAAAATTATCAAAAAAATGCGGAGGTTTGCCCATTGCTATAGTTTCGTTGGGAAGTGCTTTGAAAGGTAAAAGTTGTCATGAGTGGGAAGCGGCATATCGGAAACTCGAAGATCGTAGATTAACTGAAATTGAAGATGTTAATGAAGAAAATGCTTATCTATGTCTTGAAGCGAGCTTCGATTACTTGAAGGGTATGGAGACGAAGACTTGTTTCTTATTGTGCTCTTTATATCCCGAAGATCATGCAGTTTGTACGGAGGACTTGGTGAGACATGCATGGGGATTGGAGTTGTATAAAGGCATCAACTCAATTGAAGAAGTTAGAAGCGAAGTGCTTGCATCGATTGAGATCCTCAAGAACTCTTGCTTGTTGTTAGATTGCATCTATGAAGGGTATGTCAAAATGCATGATGTGATTCGTGAAGTTGCTTTATGGATTGCATCCTCAAGAGAGGAGTTTTGTTTTGCTAGTGTTGGAGCATTGCCGGTGGATGAAAGTTTCAAGCATTTCAGAGCAATCTCCTTCAACACTGATCAAATGGGTGAGCTTCCCAAAGGATTGGTTTTCCCAAATCTCAAATTTCTTTTACTTGGTGGAAGAGGTGGTGGTCGCATGGAAACTTCAAGTGAATTCTTTGAGGGTATGAAAGCATTAAAAGCTTGTGCTTTGGATAATCGATTGATATCTCCAGTTGCATTTCAATTTCAAATGAACCTTAAAACTTTGAAGTTGGATAACTGTAGATTCTTTGACATCTCAATGGTTGGGAAGTTAAAGACACTTGAGATTTTTTGTTTTAGTCTATCTAGTATCCTTGAATTGCCGAAGGAAATTGGTGATTTAGAAAATCTAAGACTGTTGGCGTTGTCAGATTTAGAAGAGCTACGAAGAATCCCTCATGGATTAATACAAAGATTGGTCAATTTAGAAGAACTATACTTGGGTGGTTATTGGAAATTAAAATGGGCGACTGAGAACACAACTGAAAAAGAAAGCTATTGTAGCCTATCAGAGTTTAATTTATTGCCCAAGTTGGGTGTTTGCATTGGTTATGAAAGACATGTAATGCTTGGTGCGAAAAGATCTTTGTTAATATCTAATGATCAGTCCATAGATGCATGCAAGCAACTGTTTGAAGATGTGGAATCTCTTGTCCTGGAAATAGTGCAGGGCTATCAAAACCTTATTCCAAGCTTGGAGTTGGAATTTAGTAAGTTGACTTCTCTTGACCTGGATAGTTGCGATGGTATGAAATGCCTAATTGATGCATCAAATCAACAGGTGCCAACCACTGCATTCTCGAATTTGAGGAAGTTAGAATTACGATATATGCATGCTTTAGAAGAGCTGTGCAATGGCCCTCAACCACAAGGTTTCTTACAAAACTTAGAAACCTTGACCTTACGTAGATGCGATGAAATGATTGGTGCAATTCCAATCTCACAAAATCTTGAAGAGCTTCGAGTTGATAATTGTAATAAAATGCAAGTGCTATTCCAGAGTGTTGAATTGAGGAGCATAGAACAGTGGCCCAATCATCATTTAAGCTTCCAAAGTCTAAAGGATGTGCGAATAAGTGACTGCAATAGTTTGAAATATGTCTTCCAAATGTCAGCTGCTAGTAATAGCCTTGGGCAATTGCAATCTCTGGATATACAGAGATGGTCACAATTGGAAGAAATAATTCAAGGGACAGAAGTGTTAAACATAAGCCTCCAAAGTATAAGGAAAATAAAAGTAATAGGATGCAAGAAGTTGACATCTCTTTCCTCATTTCGGCTACAATACAAGTAAGATTTATTATTTATTAATTATTAATCGAATTGCTTTCTTTTCTTTGTTAATAAATGGTTATCCCAATAGAGCAAATGCTTGTATAGGGTAGCTGTTTAAAAGATATATAGTTTTCATTTTATAATTTTGGTCTACAAACTAAGAGCTAGCTGACCATAAATACCATTAAGTAACTCAAATAAAATTTCAATAAGAGGCTAAGAGAAAACTATATTATTTACAAAGAAAAACTATTAAACAAACTTGTTTTAGATATGTTGCAAACCCCTACTAGATTACATTGTATCAACTACGTGGGTAAAAGAAAAAAAAAGTTGAACACTATAAAATTATATTTATATTTATATAATGTGTCTGATTGAATTAGTATCACAAATAAACTCAACACCAACTTGATTATAAAAATTACTTTACAATGATTTTATTAGAGTGATGAATATTAATATAATGATATTTTTTTATATTATTATTTTATATAAAATATTTAAAAATGAGATGTCTTGAGATTGAATTCAAGTAAAAAAAATTACTCATAAATACTTTTCTATTCTTATAATTCAATTATTAAATAATTTTTTATAAATATAATTTTAATATTAATTTCTTCCTTTCACAATGTTTATCAACATTGTAAGTGTAATAAAATTTAGTAAATTTTTAATTTTTTAAAAATAACTTTACTTAGATGGTTTTTTTATATTCTTTTAAAGTGATTAAGTATGCTTTAAGATATATATAAAAATTAAGACACAAATCATCTTATAACATTAATTATTATAGTTTTCGTACCTTAATTTTGGAGTATTATCTTGATTTAAAGTAAATTTCGTTAAAATAAAATTTCTGTAGAGAAATTAATTAATAAAATGATAAGTTATTCACTTTCTTTAAACATTTTGAAATGATTTGTTTATAGGAATTGGAGTTATGGAGAATAACAGGTGAGCAATTCAGCAATTTAGATATATGTAATTGTGAAGAATTGAAGCAGATAATTCAGAAGCATCAAACTTCATCACATGATCATCGACTCCAACATATTTGCTTCCATAATTTGACTCAGATTGATATCTTCAAGTGTGAAAACTTAAAACGCCTTTTCCCGATTATTGTTGCTCATGGAGGCTTTCCAAAACTTCTAAGTGCGTCCAATTTGCCAACTGAAGATATCGGATTGCTCCCAATTAGGAATGTCTATTGCTAAAAGCCTTGGGGGATTGCCAACTCTGAAGACATCGGACTACTCCCAATTGGAAGAAATAATTCAAGTGCGTCCAATTTGCAAACTCTGAAGATATCGGATTGCTCCCAATTAAAAAAAATAATTCAAGGCTCAGAAGTGTCAAACATAAGCCTCCAAAGTTTAAGGGAAGTAGTAGTTCAAAACTGCAATAATTTGAGGTATCTCTTCCCAATGTCAAATCAAAAGAATGGTCCAATAAGAGTTGCTAGTGGCATAGATGTAATTATGTTAATGCTCTCATACTTTCAAACCTTGTTGTACCAAGAGGCTTTGTCAAAATGTCTGTCAACTGAGTCTCAGAACTGCAATGAATCAGTTTGATTTCATGGGATTGCTCAGCTTCCCTTACAAAGTGAAATTCAATTTGCCATGAAACACTAGATTCTTTGCAATTGCAACAGTAGATTGGTTGTCACAATTAATCTCTGTTGCTTCTCCTTGGTGCAGTTTAAGTCAACCATAAGTTTCTTTAGCCAAATTGCTTGACCAACAGTTGCAACAGTTGCAACATTTCATCTTCAGCTATTGATTAAGCTACAATGGATTGCTTCTTTGAACTCCAACAGAAAACTACAGACCCTATGATCTACCGGTTTCATACTTTGTAGGTTGAACTGGTTTTCATATTTGAAGAGTTTGAAATCTAATATTTTTCCTTATGTTTTATAAATTTTAATTTAGTTTTGTATTTTGAATAAACTGTGCTGAAAAGGTTATTTTATTGCTTTCAAAGGCCAAATGGGCCTAAGGATTAGCTAACTCACTTCGTAAGTGCATAGGAGACTAATAGCAGCTGAGCAACAGTGATATTGACCACTTCGTCACGACAGTGAGAGCCCTATGTCACAACAAAGGGATCAGTAACGAAGAATTAAGGGACTGCTTACTTTGTTGCGACATAGGTGTGTCGCGACATCAACCCCTAATTTCAACTCTGCATCAAGTGAGGGGCATTTTCATCTTTACAATGCGGCTTAAGCACGAAGGATAGTAGCTAATCTAGGGTTGATGAAAACCGTCTGTCAATTCTATAAATAGGACCTTTAGCATAGGGTTAAGGACACCATTCACTATTTATTTTGTGTTTTAGTTTAAAACGAAATTGTAAAATTCGCATGAACATTCGAGTAGTGGAGCATTTTCTCAGCTTTGATTTTGAAGTCCACAAGTGAGGTAAAGGTATTTATATATGCTTCATTTCTTGAATTGTGTTCAGATATTTCTTGATTTAATAATCTCTTACTATGGTTTTTTCTTGAAGCAAATTAAAGCTAAAAGAGTTTTTCTTTGCAATAAAATACTTGGAATTATTACTTCATTTTGAAGAGGTAAGAGGAGAGTGCTTATTATATTTTCCATAGTTATATGCATAATATTAGGGTGTGAGTGAGGGTAAAATTTTAAAGAATACCGAATTACCTATTTAAATAAGATATCTCTTTTTTTAACTTTAAAAATTTTAGTACTTTTGAATTATGATATTGGTGTGCAGTGGTGAATCTAAAAATTTGTTTAGGAGGGATCGAAAATTAATTATAATTTTTTTGAAATGTCAAAATATAATCATTTATGAATTTATAATTTCATCATTTTTAAGAAACTAAAATTTTATTTTTATTTTTGGGACCAAAGTACAATATCACCATATATTAATTTACAATTTTGCATTTTTACGGGGTAATGCAAAAAAACTTTAGAATAATATCTCTTCCATGTAAAATTAGACATATCTTTCTAATTTACAATTAGATGGCATTACACTCACGTATTTGATTTTGTCAACAAATAAAATGAAATAAAAGCTTGTCAATTAAGTCTTCTTTCTTCCTACTTATCTCACCAATTCTGTATCATATGTAGAGAATTTCTATGGTATAAAATTGTTTTTAGTTTGGCATCGTATCAATTTCAGTGTCTGAATAAAATTATAAAATTGCAAGTAATATTTTTTATTAAGTATATCATAATTTTCATTTTTTGTGTTTTGTCTGCAGCTGGACTGAATTGAAGAAAAGCCAATTAACTTTCATAACCATAAGGTTATCATTTTGGTTTCCCATCATTGGAGGGTTTAAAAGTAAAAGCTTGTCCCAACATAATCACAAGGTTTAATGTTGATTCAAAGGAGTCAGTGCATGCAAAAACACAGGTGCACTTCTCTCCCAAACTCAATAATAAGCTTTAAAACAAATGTTCATCCATTGAATTATTTTCTTTGTCTATTCACCCAAACTCTTTAATTTCCATGAATTAATGCAATGTTTTTATTTTGGTTGTCTGAGAGAAATTATTTTTTATGCTTTAATTACTAAATGAAATTGCATTAACTGTAATTAATTTTTGATGGCTCTCAGTAGTTGTTTTTGGCATTCATGTGGCATTATTATTTTCTTTTGACAATTCATGGAAAAACTCTCTTTGCTTTCATCATCATTGTTGAGGTCCAATTTGTCCGGGTACAACACTTTGCTCAAATTAAACTCAAATCTTTATTTTAAATTTATTCTAAATTTAGAATTATTTTAAATTTAAATTTATTTAAAATTTAAAATTTGAAATATTGTTTAAGCTTAATATCAAATTTAAAATAAAAAGTTCAATTACAAAATGTCCATTTCCAAACAAAACACATTAGTCGGGCCCAAATACAAAGTCCAAACTTAATGTCCAATTACAAAAGGCCCAAGTCTAATCCAATGACCCAAATACACCCAACCTAAACTACAAGCCCTAATTTGGTAGCTTAATTGCTGCCACCTTACTTGCCATTAGACACCTCCACCTCAACCACTCAAAGAACGTCACGTCATCAGCAACTTGCTACCACCAGCAACTTGGACTGCCACCGCCATTGCTACAGCCACCGCTACACCTGCAAAAGAGAAACAAGACATGTCTTTAATGCTTGTAATGATCATAATACTGGTTATAAAAACCAGATTTAAAGAGTTTGTAAGGTACTGACTTTTTTAGAAGCACCAAAATTCAACAAAGTTTTTAATTGAAATCAAGATACACAAATATTTTTCAAAAGTCAATACAAAGCATAAGATATCTGAACAAACACACAAAGCACCAAAAATAGACTCAAGGCAAGTTCAAAGTCTCAGGCATTAGTCATCCAGGTATCCTCAGCACATTTATTATTATTTATTGCTAAGTTTCCAAATTCTTTATATCCATAATATGCATTAATTCGCCTATTAAGTACATTTTAACCCTGTATTTTTCTAAAATTATATTTTTGACCTCAAACTTTCTAAAAATTACATTTTAACCCTACACTTTTTCAAAATTACATTTTTGACCCCGAACATTTTGAAATTTAGATTTCTACCCTCGAACTTCTTAAAGTTCCATTTTTTACCTCGATTTTTCCAAAAATTACCATTTTTCCCCCAAACTTCCAAAAATTCCATTTTGAACCCCGATTTTTCCAAAATTACCATTTTACCCCCGGATGTCTAAAAATTCTATTTTTGACCCTGAACTTTCCCAAAATTCCATTTTGCCCCCGGGTATCCAAAAATCTCATTTCCAACTCCGATTATTTTACTTTTCTTCCTCTTCAATATTTATATTTAAATTTTAATTATTATGCCTTCATATTTCGTATTTTTTATTTTTGTATATCATTTATCTGCCTAATTATTTTGCTTCGTGTTATCTAATCTCCATTATTAACTGTTCATTCATATCTAAAAATTCACATTTGTTTTCAAAATTGTTTTAAAACCGAGACAATGTCCTTTTCGTGTGGAAACTTCAGGAAATCATGCCCTAACGTCTCGAGTGTGATTTTTCGTATAATTCACACGAATCGAATATCCTTTTCCGAGTTTTTAAATCCCTTTTAACTTCGAGATTCCGAGAACGTCGTGCCCTAATGTGTTGGTCACGACTTCTATTCTTCGCAAGAATCGAAGTAAACAGACATTCTATCTTCAAATCCTTTAAGTCATGTGTCGGAGGATCGTATTTTAAACTCAATACGAAATTTCAAGTTTTCAAATATGCATATACAAATAATTTTAAAGCAAAACGAGGCAATGTCTTTTCATGTGAAAACCTCGGAAAACCATGCCCTAACGTGCGGGGTGTGATTTTCGTAATTCATGCAATCGGATATCCTCTTCGAAATCTTTCAAAACGTCCTTCAATTTTGAAAATCCGAGAACATAGTGCCTTAACGTGTTGGACACGACTTCCAGTTCTCATAGTGATTCGAAACACGGGGACGAATTTCCTCAAAAAGGGTTTTCTTTGAAATCTTGCAAAGTTTTCTAAAAGACAAAGATCGTATTTTAAATTTTACTCGAGTTTTCAAAGTTTTAACAAATCAAGACCCGAAAGTAATCAATGTGGTACCAATTTTGGGCGTATGAGGGTGCTAACCCTTCCTCATGCGTAACAGACTCCCGAGCATGTTTTCTGGATTGCGAAGACCAAATATTTTTCAGAACGAATTTTAAACGTTTTGTGGTGATCCAATCACACCAAATAAATGATTGGTAGCGACTCCCTTTTTTTTTCAAATTTTAAAATAATTTTCGAAACTCGTTTTCAAAAAAGATGGTTTCGACAATCATCATAAACAAGCAGTAATATGTGAAACATTAATTTGTTTTGCAGGCAAGCCAATCAGATGATGAGACTATAGTGAAAGAATTTGCTACAGCGCAGGAAACTACATGGCCAGCTGGTAGCCACATAAGGTGGTCGCTTCTTTTCGGAAGAATAAAATGAAGACGACATTTCTCTACAACTTTTTGAATAAGAAGATGCCATTGCATGAAGGCAATTATATAAAGGGAGGTTACCTGAAATTCCATCCATCGTGAAATTAAAAAAAAATGACAATTTTTGGTGTTTGGATAAAAAAATTTAAAACAATTTTTTAAAAATTGGTTTCTAATGAAACAAACACAATATAAATTGTATTTGTTACATAATATTATAAAAGCAATTTTCTTTATTAAAATATATTTTATATTAAGATGATAGTTTATAATAAATAATAACTTACATAGACTTAATAATAACATTAAAAGTTAATTTAAATAACAACATTTAAGATCAATTTTATATATTGTAATTTCTAAGTTATTTGATGAAAATATGATTAAAATTTTATCAAACACTTCAAAAGCATTTTCAAAGACTTGAATATACTCAAAAACATGTTTTAAATGTGTTTTAATTTATCTAAATATTTTTGAGTTAATACCAAAGTGTTTTAAGGTATTTAAAATATTTTAAAGGAATTTTGGTAGTCAAGTCTCGAGCATAAGACTATACATCTCAAGACATGAAAGTTTTGATGCGAAAAATTGCTTTAGGGGCTGCATGTCTCAAGACATGTCCTACCAACGACTATATAATGACTAATTTTCAATCATGTCTTAGACATCTAGGCAAGTCTCAAGACTTAGATTGCAGAGACACTTTTTCAATCCAAAATTAATACTTCTAACGACTCCAACTCATCCCGATAGTCGTAAAAATCCACAAACTCATTTCTAAGTATAAATACAAGATCGACTTAAGAGAGCAACATCTCAACAAAAAGCTCAAGATAAAATCTTTCATTTCTCTTGTATAGTTAAACCTTGTAAAAAACTAGAAGGTTCTAGTTTAACCATAAAAAATAGAAGAAAGTTTCTATCTTAACCTAGTGAAAAAGATAAAAGACTGTAACGGTACAAGTAACTCACTACAAGAAACTTTAAGGAATTAAACTTTTGAACTAACAAATCTTTTTATCATTTTTAACATAATTCTTTTATTGTTTATTATATGAGAATAAATTATATTAGGATCATCCTAAAAAGTATAATTTTTAAACACCAATAAAATAGTGTCACATAATTAAATTTTAAAAATAACAAAGTATCATCATACACTCATTTATATCTAATATTTTCTCCAACTTAATTTAATTTTAATCAAATTATTTAAAATAATTAATTTTTTAAATTATAAACAAATATATATATTTTTTTACCCTGAACTTAAAACCCAAATCTCAAGGTTCAGGGTTTGATTCGAGATTTAAGGTTTAAGGTTCGAGTTTTTGATTCGAGGTTCAAGGTTTAGGTTTAGGGTTTATAGTTTTGATGATCAATGTTCAAGTTTAAGGTTCAAGGATTAGGGGTCATGGGTATGGGTTTAGGGTTTAAGATTTAAGGATTTAATGTTTTAGGGTTAGGGTTTACGATTTGGAATTTTAGGTTCATGGTTTTGGGTTTTGGATAAAAAAAATTATAAAAATTATATGTTAAAGACATGAGAAAATTGTTAAAATATAATTAAAAAATTGGAAAGAGGTCATGGATAACGTGATGGAATTTGTCCATAAAATAATATTTCTATGTATGGGTGTATAATAATAATTTATATCTTTAAAATTTGATGATTTGGCATAATTTTATTGGTGCATAAAAATTTTAATTTTTAGGATCATCTTTATGTAAGTTACTCCCTTATTATATTATTAACTTTAAATTTAAATTTTATTAAAAAAACTTTAAATTTAAATAATTATTTTTAAATAAATCTTAATATTAAACAACTAAACAATAACTATTGAGTCAATATGTAAATCATTATAATAATAAATAAGCAGTGAACTTAATTAGTGATTTATTTTTAAAATAATTATAATTCATTTCATTACATTATATACTAATTAAAATTAAATTTAACATTATAAATGAATGCATTATCATTTAACACTTTCAAGTAATATCAAAATAAAATTATATGTATATATCATTTTAGTATTATTTGTTAAGTTTGGCTTCTATAGATTATTAATATTAATAAGTTAAAAGTATATTTAAAAAAGTTGAGTTTAAAAAATAATAAGTGAACCCCATGTGATGGCCTGATGATCAAGGATATTCATCGTCTCAAATGTGATCTAGGTTTCAGTAGTGCTAGTCGCGTTTGTTGTTCGGACTTTACCTTATTATTGTAATTCATCGAAAAAAATAAATCATATTCGCATCAAATATCTTAATTTTATTATCAATTACAACATATTATTACAAATTGAATAATATATTTTGTTTTTATTTGATATTAGTTTTTTCTTCTACTAGATATTATCAGTATGGTTATTAATAAATTTTTTATATGTTTAGATTTTTCAATTTTATTTTTATTTAATTTTTGGATAATGATTTAAAATTTAACTATATATATATATATATTAGTTATCTTTAATAATATTTAAGATAAATTACCTTATTACTCACTTTAAAATATGGTCGTTTTTATTTTGATCTTTCTAATTTTTTGTCAATTTAATCATTGACTTTAGAAAAATTGTTCAAAATGGTCACTTAATTTTTATCTCATTAATAGATTGTTGACTGGACCTTCCACCTCAACATTTTTTCACAAAATTTTAAGTTAATTTTTTGACCCAGATTCATAACCAACGAACTACAGGCGTCCAAGTCGTCGTCCCTGCAAATCTACAAAGAGCTCCGACAGTTGATTCTCATTATTATCATCATCACTGGATAGAGGAGCCGCCGTCGCCGAATGAGGATGCAACACCCTCCCATTAGTAAACAAGGATCGTCCATTCCTCGCTTCATGATGCTCATCGTGAGTGATAACTATAATATCTTAAGAGTTATTCATCTTTTATTTTAGTAGGATTTTAGTTTATTTTATAAGTTAATTTTAGTAGATTTTAAGAATTTTATTTTGATTAATTATATATTAATAATTTTAGATCAGACTTTCAAGTGTTTCTTACCCAATGAATGGAGAAAGGATAGCTTGACATAGACAATTAAAGCGGAATTTTGCTCCAGCAAAAGATGTTTCCACCCCCAAGCGAACGCAAACAGGCAACTCTTTGCTCCAATGGAAAGATTGTCTATTAGACAAAACAAGTTTTTAGTAGCGTTTGAACATAAAATGCCACAAAAAGTAAAGTAATATGGTGCTTTCCCATAAATACCGCAAAAGGTAAAGCAATAGCGGTGAACATTATCATAAATGCCACAAAGGGTAAGAGCATTAGCGACATTTTGTCATAAAAGCCGCAAAAGGTAAAAGCATTAGTGGCGTTTTTTCATAAATACCGCAAAAGGTAGAGCATTAGCGGCGTTTGGCGTTTATGGGAAAAATGCTGCTAAAGGTAGATCAATAGTAGCATTTTCCCATAAACGTCGCTAATGCTCTTTTCTTTTTATTGAAATGATGCCGTTTTTTCTCCCCCAAATTAAACCCCAAATTTCTAATCCCTTTCTCATCTATCTCCTGTTTCTAATCCTTAAACCCCAAAGTTCTTAAATTAAATTAACTAATAATATTAACAATTAACTTTCATTAAATCAATCTTTTTTATTTTTTGATTTATACTAGTGTGATTACATTGTGTATGATTATATGGTACCTGGAGTTAACAATGTTAGTGAATGCTAAACCAACCAACTAAAATTAACATGTGAAATTTTTTCTTTTTTCAAATTACCAACTAAAAAGGTATTATGAAAAATAACTTTGATACATATAATGATAATTAATATTAGAATATACAATATAAAAGTTAAAAAAAACGTGTCTTTGTATTAGGTTAACAAAATAATAAAATTACGAAACAAAATAAAATAATAATTAATTTACATTTGTGAAAATTTTAAATTAACTAAATTTTACTAGTGAGTACCTAATCATCATTAAATCTAAAAATAAAAATAAAATTTATTCAATTTAAATCCTGAGGAGTGTGTCAAAATATCTACAAATAGTCATGGTCAACCTATTGGATCAGAAGCTCGATTTTTCGGAGGATACTTGGGCATTGTAGCACGAAATGCCAATCAACTACGAGTCATGGTATCATATGATTGATAGTAACAAAAATCAAGCTCTCGATAATATTAAGGTAATAAGGTGAATGTAATTTATAATACTTTGGTTTGATTTTAATTTATATTTACTTTTTAAACTTGTGTTATTTGTAGGAGAGATTTGTTTTAGAGGTCTCGGACAATTATGTGAATAAAGCATTAGGAAAGAAATGGATAGACCATAAAAGTACTTTAAAGAAACATTATTTTAAGGAAAATATAAACTTCGAAGATAAATTGCGAAATGTCCCGCCGAGAATGCTGAGGTACCAATGGAAAGAACAAGTTAGATTTTGGACTTCAAAGAAAGGAGAGGTATTACGTACTACCAAACTCTTATAATTATTTCAGTTATAGTATTTATTATATATGTAATAATAATTTTATAATGAAGGATCGTGAGCATGTTGGAACTACAAGTAGGCAACAAACAAAAATTCATGCACACATCTGGATCGAGAAGTTTTGCTTGTGTAGCTGATGATGAGGTATTTTGAATTTATTAATTGTGTCAAATATTAATTACTTTCTACTAAATAATATTTTTCCTATTATAATGTAGGAATTGTCGTCAAGTCAAAAAGTTGGACGCCTTCATCTTTTTGACATTACACATAGAAAGAAAGATGGATCTTCTATGACTACTGAAGCTGCAAAAATTATGGTATATTTATTTAATAAAATTTGAATTATTTTAAATATTTATAATGTTTAATTATAATGGTTTAATTCATCATTTGTAATGCAAATATGTTTGATTATATAATTCGTTTCTAAGTCATTGATTGATTTATTAGGATAAATTAAAGGATAAGAAGATGGAGTATGAAGTGATGGTTTCAAGTGATAGTTCGGTTAATCTAGAGGGCATTGATAACTGAGTTATTACTGAAGTTTTGGGTCCTGAAAGGTATGGTCGGGTTTTATTTCAAGGATCTTTCGTTAGCCCATCCCAATATTTTGGATCCAGCTCGTAGAGATACATGCGTTCGGGGGAGTCAAGATCAAGCTGAAGTTCAGATGTTAAGAGCTCAAGTGGCTAGCACAATTGAGCAAATTGCTCAACTTAAAGCGGAGGCAGCAGCGAGAGAAACAGAGGCTCAAAGAAAATATGATGAACTTCAGCTACAACTTGAAGCCAAGGCAGCAGCGAGGGAAGCAGAGTCTCAAAGAAAGTATGACGAACAACAGCTACAACTTCAAAATATGATGAAAATGTTTCAGCAGAATTAATCGCAGAATCCGTCATCTTAAACTTTTGTTTTTTTTTATTGTGAGAATAATATACACAATACTACTTTTGAATATATTTTTCATTTATTTATTAATTTAAATCATATACATATTTCTTTCGTATCATTTATATTTGAAGTTAATGGTTGGATTTGAATTTATAGGAAAAAGTGTTGAAAATTCGGGTTCTATATGAATTAAAATGAGCTGGTAAAAGCTGTTAATGTTAGCGGCGTTTGTGGGAAAAAATCCGCTAAAGAACATGTTCTATAGTGGCGTTTGTGGGAAAAAAGCTGCTAAAGAACATGTTCTATAGTGGCATTTGTTGGAAAAGCGCCGCTAAAGACCACATTCTTTAGCGGTGTTTGTTGGAAAAGCACCGCTAAAGACCATGTTATATAGCGGCGTGTTTCTACATAAACGTCGTGATTTTTAGTGGCGTTATCTTTAGCTGTGTTGTTTGTGGCACTATTAAGTGCTGCTATAGGCCCAAAAAAAAAAACCGTTAAAAACCTGTTCTCCTGTAGTGGAAGCAAAGTACTTACGTGAACAATTTTCAATTGTTGTGATTTTTAGGGATTATAAAAGGGAAAAAGAGACCTAAACTCAAGAGAGGAGAGGAAAAAAGAGGAGAAGCCGCCAAAGCTTTCCTGTATCAAGAACCGATGGATTTCATTGAGAAGATTGAGTTTCTCCATTGATTTTCTTCTTGTTTTCTTTTTCTATGTCTTGTTATTGTTTTTACTTCAAGATGTTTTTCAATTCCTCCATGAACTAAGTTTCTTTTCTAGGATTATAATAGATTCCATGTTTAGTTAATTGAATGTTTTCTATTTTTATTGTAATAACTTGATTTCCGTCGGTATCGAAAAAGTCAATTCAAAATTGAATTCATTAAGCTAAAATGCTCAGGGAATTAAATTGAGAAAGTTACGACTTAAAAGTGAGACTACGAGATGAAATTAGAAAGAAAATAATTAGATGAAGCTATTAAATAAATGGTACAAAGACTAAATTAAAAAGTGATGTCAAGAACCTCATATTTGACTTGATGGTCAAGAGTGTTCATCGCCTCAGGTGTGACTTCGATTCGAGTCGCACTAGTTGATATTTGTAATTTATCAAAAAAAAATGTGATGTCAAATAAAGAAGTTAATTAAAGTTTTTATGCATGTCCTTGATTAGTGATATTTCCATGTCCTTAAAAGCAATTATTCCATATTTAACATAAGTTTAGTGGCTTTAGATGATGTAAGTCGTTGATGATCATTTAGTTTAGCATGAGACAATAATGACCTTTGATTATAATAAATAAATTTTCGTTAATTGAAAGTAATTAACAAAGATGGTGGAAGGAAAGAGAAGAAAAATGTCTTGAGTTTTGCTTCCATTTCCGCAAGTTGTCGTCCCTGCAAATCTACAAAGAGCTCTGACCGTTGATTCTCATTGTTATCATCATCACTAGCTGGAGGAGCCGCCGTCACCGAATGAGGAGGCAACACCCTCCCATTAGTAAACAAGGATCGTCCATTCCTCGCTTCATGATGCTCATCGTGAGTGATAACTCTAATATCTTAGAGTTATTTGTCTTTTATTTTAGTACGATTTTAGGATTTTTAGTTTATTTTATAAGTTAATTTTAATAGATTTTAAGAATTTTATTTTATTTATGTTTTAGTCAATTATATATTAGTAGTGTTAAATCAGATTTTCAAATGTTTTTTACCCAATGTATGGAGAAAGGATAGCTTGACATAGGCAATTAAAGCAGATTTTTACTCCAGTGAAATGTCACGTCCCAAAAATAAGTTTAGAAAAAATTGAATTAATGACCAAAAGTTGCCACACTGTGAGTTTTAGTTAAAAATTAGTAAAATTATAGCAACATTGAGTAATTAATTTAGTGGTAAATAAGAATACAGTGTAATTCACTTAGAGACTTGAGTTTGTTTCAGTTAAAAATTAGTAAAATTATAGCAACATTGAGTAATTAATTTAGTGGTAAATAAGAATACAGTGTAATTCACTTAGAGACTTGAGTTTGTTTCAGTTAAAAATTAGTAAAATTATAGCAACATTGAGTAATTAATTTAGTGGTAAATAAGAATACAGTGTAATTCACTTAGAGACTTGAGTTTGTTTCAGTTAAAAATTAGTAAAATTATAGCAACATTGAGTAATTAATTTAGTGGTAAATAAGAATACAGTGTAATTCACTTAGAGACTTGAGTTTGTTTCAGTTAAAAATTAGTAAAATTATAGCAACATTGAGTAATTAATTTAGTGGTAAATAAGAATACAGTGTAATTCACTTAGAGACTTGAGTTTGTTTCAGTTAAAAATTAGTAAATTATAGCAACATTGAGTAATTAATTTAGTGGTAAATAAGAATACAGTGTAATTCACTTAGAGACTTGAGTTTGTTTCAGTTAAAAATTAGTAAAATTATAGCAACATTGAGTAATTAATTTAGTGGTAAATAAGAATATAGTGTAATTCACTTAGAGACTTGAGTTTGATTCTCTTTGCTCGCAATTTCTTTTTCATTTAAGCTCTGTGTCGTCCCTAAGGTGAATCCAAAGGGCTTGCATAGGTACTGATTTCTTTTAAAATGAAATTTTTTTTATTTAGGTTCTTTAAATTTTTTAAAATTTTAAATTAATAAAAATAAAATTACATTTATCCTCTAAAAATAATAAAATTTTGATTTAATCTTTTAAAAATTACATTTCATTTATTATCATAAAAATTATAATTTAATTTTTACCATTCAAAAAATTTTCTAAGTTGGCACTTGTTAAGGGTTAATTGTCATTTATTTTATTTTTGATTTAATCTTTCGGGTATTTGTTTGTTAAAACTTTGAAATTTCAAGCGAAGTTTAAAATACAAGGAATAGAATGTCCATGTGTTTCGAATTTCATTGAGGCCGTGTCGAACAAGTTAGGGCACGATATTCTCTGAATTTCGAAATTGAAGAACATTTTAAAAGGATTTAAAGAGGATATTCGATCGCGTGAATTGTACGAAAAAAATCACACCTAGCACATTAAGACACGATTTTCTGAGATTTTCACATGAAAGGAATATTGTCTCGCTTTTGTTTAAAATTGTTTGTATATTTTTTGAGAACTTGAAATTTCGAATTAAGTTTAAAATACGATCCTCGAACACATAACTTATTTCGCGTGACTTTGAAAAATTAGATTTGAGGAAAATACCTGTATGTTTCGATTTTCTCAAAGAATTGAAGCCGTATCCAACACGTTAGGATATGACGTTATTGGAACCTCGAAATTAAAAGGCATTTGAAAAGTTCAAAAGAGGATATTTGATTCGTGTAGATTATACGAAAAATCACACCTAGCACGTTTGGGCACGATTTTTTGATATTTTCACACAAAAAGGATATTGCCTCGATTTTGAATGTTTATTTGTATGTAAAAATAATTTTGAAAACGAATGTGTAAGTTAAATATGAATGGGCAATTTATATCAAAAATTAAATAACTCGAAACAAAATAATTAATCAGATAAATAAATACACAAAAATTAAAAATAAAATTAATAGAATACAAAATACGAAAGAATAATAATTAAATACTATGTATGAACATTGAAGAAAAAAAGAAAAAAAAAACAAATGGGGTTAAAAATGAAGTTTTGGAGGATTCGAGATGAAAACGTAATTTTTCAAGGAATTTAGGGATCAAAATTGAAATTTTTGGAAAATTTAGGATTAAAATCGAACTTTTGGAAAATTTGAAGTTGAAAAAGTGATTTTTGGAAATTTGGGGGCAAAATGGTAATTTTTGGATGTTCAGGGGCAAAATTTAATTTTTGGAAAAGTTCGAGGTCAAAATGTATTTTTTGGATATTTGGGGGTAAAATGGTAATTTTGGATGCTCGGGGGGAAATGATAATTTTTGGATATTCGGGGGAAAAAATATAATTTTTGAGAAGTTCGAGGGTAAAGGTGTGATTTTTGGAGGTTCGGGAGCAAAAATGTGATTTTTGGAAGTTCGAGGGTAAAAATGTAATTTTTGAGAAATTCGAGGATAAAAATGTAATTTTGGAAGTTTAGAGGCAAAATTTCATTTTTGAAAGTTCGAGGGTAAAATATAATTTTTGAGAAATTTGGGGTAAAAAATGTGATTATTGGAAGTTCATGGGCAAAAATATAATTTTTGAGAAATATAGGGGTAAAAATTTGATTTTTGAAAGTTAGGGGCAAAATGTATTTTTTGAGAAGTTTGAGGAAAAAAATGTAATTTTTGAAAATTTTAGGGGTCAAATGTAATTTTTAGATAAAACAGGGACCTTAAACGCAATAAACCCAAAAATTGGGACACGTGGCAGTCTCTTATGCATTTTGAAGGCAATGGACCAATTTGAAAATCATTTAAAATTACTAGGAAAATTTATAATAAAATAAAATTTAATTTAATGATGAAATTGAAACAAATGAAAAAATTGAAAGGACCAAATGTAGAAATAACCAAAAAGGACACGCGGCAGCCTCTCAAGCTTCCAGAGAGAGGACCAATTTGAAAAATAATTAAAATTATTGGACAAATTTAAAGTTAATCAAAAATACAAAAAAAAATGATGAAATTGAAAAGGCTTAAAAGTCAAAAGAATTAAATGGAAAAATATCCCATTATTTAATAAAGGTTTGAACTTTCATGTTAAAACGTCATAGTTTCAATAAAGGTATTTAAGTTGAAACTCAAAAAAAAAAAAAAAACTCATTTTCATGCATTTCTTCTAAAAAATCAGACTTTCATCTTCTTTTCTCTCTAAAATCTCCCCTTCTCCTATTGCAGAGTCTGCCGTAGCTTCCGTCACCGGTTGTCACATGCCATCGCATCTGTCATCGAGCTCTGCCACACGCGCGTCGTCACGCACCTCCATTTGTGGCGGTTCAGGTAAAAACTACTTCTTTTTCATTTTTTGTTTGTTCCAAAACCCAGATCGGGCTCAAATCTATCAAGATCGTGACCCGATCTTAAAAAAAGATTGAAACTTTCCTCTCTTTTTTTTTTAAATTCTCTTTCTTTTTATTTAATCTGTTTTTATTTAATTTTTTATTCTTTTTATTATTATTATTTTTAAAAAAAATTAGATCTGTTTTCGTATTTTTATTTGTTATTAATATATTTTTTATCCACCATATTCAAAGCTGTGATGACGGTGGCGGCTTGGGGGGGGACTCCGTTTGGCTTCAACGGCAATGGCAGATCTAACTCAAGTATGACCCTTCGAGTCCTTTTTTTATACTTTATTTATTATTACTTATTATTTATTTATTAAAACGTGTAGTATTATGATAATAATAAATATTAACAATAATATAACTAAGTATGTTAAAATGCATTTAAGATGAAAATGTTTTGAAATTTAAGTAATAAACATGTAATAAATGTACCTCAAAAACAGATTAACCTAATCTGATTGGTATTATGAGATTAAATGCTTCATCTTGAATGCTCTGTAAATTGAAGGTATCTGTTTTGTATTGATTTCAAATGTGGAGAAAAAAAAAGTCCTACAAATGTTTGAATTTGTTTTTTATAACCGATTATACAATGATTGTAATCTGTTTTTTGAATTTAATGTTCGTCTTTTCTCCTTGCTTTATTGCAGTGGCGGTGGTGCAACTTGGTGACGGTGGTGGCAGATGGTGGTGCAACTTGGTGCTGACGTGGTAGCACGTGAGTGGGTAAGGATGGAGACGGCAGGAGCAAGTGGTTTAGGCATTAGGGTTTTGAAAATCTTTGTAAAATCAGGCTTGGGTAGTGTTTAGGTCTTTTTTGGTAATTTGTAATTGGGCTGGGGATCCTTGAGTTTGTACTTTTTAAATTTAAAAATATATTGGACATTTAAAAATTTAAAGTAAATTTAAATTTAAAATTTTTTTTTTTTTTTTGAGTTTGAATTCATTTGGATCTTGAGTTGGGCCTGATCAAAATTGGGCTCCAAAAAATAATATATGGATAATATATGTTCTGAAACGTGATTAAGTGACGATTGGGAAGTACTAAAATGCTTATTGATTCTGAATCTAAGGTAAGGGTTCTGATTCGAATTCTGTGATGTTTGATTTGTTGTATGATAACAAAATATGTTATATTCTAACACTCATGTTTTGTGATATTATGAAACTATTTTGTTTTTGTTAACTTGATCTCTTAATACGAGATAAATTTCTGAAAGAACCATATTTTATTGCATGTTAAGCTTGCTTATTGTTCTGATTATGTTTCTGTATGTCATATCACATAACATAGGGTTAGGGTGATATTGAAAAGAGGAATATTCTGACATTTTAATGATCTGTACTTTCTGGTGATATATCCACACATCTATTCTGGTAACATATCTGCGATTTTGGTGGCTTGTCCACATAAATGTCTGTTCTGACAGTTTGTTTGCACTATCTGATGGCTTGTCCTCAATTTTGGTGTGTTATTAGATGGATGAGTTCTGGGAAACACTTTTATGGGGTGTAGTGGGGTTGATATAACGCCCCAAATTTTTATTTGTTTGCCAAGTGATTTGTGTGTTGGTTAAATGCTTTGAAAGTCTGCATTAGGTCTTGTGTTCGAGTCCCATTATACGCAAGCTTAGAGTATTTTTACTTCTCCCTTTTTGTCGATTGGGTGAGTTCACAAGTGTTTACCATTGCTTTTGTTGATGCTAGATCTTAGGAAGATGATATTTATACCCTCTAAGTGATTTCCAACCGTTGTGGTTGTTGGGAAAGTACATATAACCATTGGGGAAGAAATACCAGCTCATTAATTACACCTGCGGCAACGAGTATCGATACCTACAAAAAGGTTATCGATATTTTCTGTAATTAATGCAGATTTCAGTGATCGTTGGAACATGAATATAGAGACACATTGGATTTTATCGATATCTTACAAAAGGTATCGATACTTCCTAGGGTTCGATAAAACAGAATCCTCATTTGATATCGTTTATCACAGGGGTGTTGATATTTTGTAAAATATCGATACAAAGACAAAAAGTACTGATACTGTTTGCCCTGGAACAATTCTAACTTTTTTTTTTTTTAAATGGTTAAAACATATTTAAAAATGTTTAACTCAATTGAAATACCAGCTCATTAATTACTCCTACAGCAACGATTATCGATACCTACTAAATGGGTATTAGTATTTTATTTAATTAACGTAGATTTCAATGACCGTTGTAGCAGGAATATAGATAAACATTAGATTTTCTTGATACGTTACTTAAGGTATCGATACAAGATCGATACTTCCTAGGGTTTGGTAAAACAAAATGCTCATTTTGTATCGTTTATCAGAGGAGTATTAATATCTTGAAAAATATCGATACTAAGACAAAAAGTACCGATACTGTTTGTACCGGAGCAATTCTAACTTGCTTGAAAATGGTTAAAATATATTTGAAAATGTTTGACACAATTGAAACCATTTCAACTTGATTTTATCAAATTGCTCAACTTAACTTTTATTCAAAAACAATTTAATTTTTTATATCAAAATATATTATACAATAGGGCGTAGTTTAACAAATACTAATACCGAAACTTGAATTCGACAAACACAACTTGGCAAAATCAGTCCCCGAACTGATATTAACCCCTTTACCATGAAATTGACAGCAACCCCAAGTCATGTTTGACCACTGGAAGAGTTGATGTTTCACGAACTTCACCTAGGGAAACCCAAACAATTAACATCGAATGTTTACGAAAACACCTTAAATATTCTAACATAACTACGAAATAAAATTAATTCACCTTACCCACGAAGAACACACTTACGAGACTTACACTAGATTAAAAATACGAATTCCTCACTCAAACCTCGGCACCAAAAGGATGATTCCCAACTCCTTTGTCTTGCGCAACCAACAACAAATCCAAAAGAGGTGACGACACCGATCATAATATTAACAGAATGGAAGACAAGAAGGAATGTCAAAAAGAAAACTCAAATGGACTAACATGAAAAATTCAAAGAAAAACATGAGAGAGATGGAAAAACAAAAAGAAATAGCAACAAGAAAATCCCCATTAACCAAACAGGAAAACTAACGTGAAAGAAAATGGAGAAAGAGAGGGAGGGAGTGGGAGTGGGACGTTTGCTTGAGTAAATTTATATGATACTCTCTCCCCTTTTAAAAAAAAAAAACCCACCAACTCCTAAAAAAAAAATTGATTAGTTAATCTTATCAGACTTTCCCTACCAAAAGTAAGTACCACTGAACCAGAAAGCTTATTCTTGACAATAATTGAGCGAAAATATTATTTATGCTAGACGATCAATGATAGGGGTTACAACAAAATTACTAAAAATTCGAGGGAAGGGATTTGAGCACAAGATCACTCCCACACAAACACAACACTTAACCGCTAAACAAAAACAAATCACTTGACAAAATTTTCACAATCTAACTAAAAATCAAGATGTGATCACTCTTGGTTTCAGTAACCCAATTTCTTCTAATCCGGTTTTTGAGATGTGACTGTAACGAAGAAAATAGAAAAAAGTAGAAGTAAAATAAAGAGGGATGTAACAGAAGGGAGGTGTCGAAAGGAGAAGGTGGTGGCCAATCCCATAGTAATGCAAATATTTCTTTTATTGGAGAGTTAAAGGAAAAAGGGTTTTGTGTACATATTGTGATCGTCTTATACCCCCACCTCTTTTATATTCATAAGCACTGCGCAAATGTACCGCTCCATCTTTTTTTTTTAATTATATAAAAATATAGAAAAATATTATTGACATTGTTTTAGAGTAAGTATCTAATACATTCAATCATATTAATTATATAAAAATGCATATAACAAAATTATAAAAAGGTGATTGGAAAGGTTCAAGCATCAATCAATTTATTTTCTCCCGAAAACACTAACATTAGAAAACAAAATCTTGTTTCAAATGGATCAATAAAAAATTATTATCCATATTGGGTTTTGCTATTAAGAGTTCTCTTTATTTGTTAATTTCATGAATGAAAATTTCAAAAATAATTTTGATGGATGATTTTATTAAAATATAATAACTATTTTTAGATATAAAATGACTTAACTAATTATATTATTACATAATATAAAAAATTATTATGCCCATGCATCATAAAATAATACATATCATCATAATAAACTATTACAAGGAGAAGTCCTATTATAGTGAATGATGGATTCCACATGAATCATATCGTGTGGTCCATAAGCTTCATCACCAATCCTCAATGCATCCAATTAATTGTGTAAATTGAGAAAATAGAAAAAGCTTGTGATGGTCGAGAAGATGTAACATGATGATTTCCTCCCTTCACCGTCAAGAATTTTAGTAAGTCTCCAAATTCATACTTCAACCCTCCTTCCTGTTAAATATTTATAATTAATTTATTATATTAAAAAGAAATTTTATAAATATAAATAGTGTTTTATAAAAAAAAACTCATTTCAATGTTCAATATATATGAAATGGTGCAAAATTATTTTCTTCTAATATATTTACTTTTTTATGATCAAGTTTAAAAAAATTCAAATACTACATCTTAGCCCTAGCCAAGCATTTGGTTCGACTAACTACTTCGTAAATATAAAATATGTTTACAATAATAATTTCATATTTAAATAAAAATTCAGATCGAGTTGTCTAAAATTTATGAAAAATCTTGTTCACGGACAAGAACGTATTGGTCAAGCCTATTGAGCTAGGTAGAGAGTGTGAGCTTGTCTTGAAAGCGCTAATCAAGCCAATCGAGTCAACACTTAAAATTTCTTGTTCAAGGTTAGCCCAAATAGGTAATCATACCGGAGGGATAATTTGATGCTTAAATATATCTCTTCATGATATAAAAAAGAAGCTTATATATATATAATTAAATGAGTAAACATAAAACCTTGGTTCTAAAACTCCATGTTTCCTCTTTTGTTAACTTGATGTTTAACTCCTCAGCCAACTTTCTCAAATGTTGCAAGGTTCCCTCTGTCGGTACTATACCATCTTGATCTCCACTATAATATTATAATCAGATTAAAAAAATAGATAAAATGAGTCAAATCGCATGAGAATTTCTTTTCAAAATCTTTGACTTTGATTCTTCATGCATATTTAACTTGTTTGGAGAAAGTATTGGCATACAAATACAATACAAACCTGAATATTGTAATGGGAACGGATTGTTGAAGAAGATTTTTAAGCGCGGGAAGCATGTCAAGGTCCTTATCAGCTTCGTTGTATTTAAAATTATCTCTAAATAAATAAGAGTGGCATATAATGAAAATTTTGAGGTTATCAATTTTTACAGAATATTCACCTCAACAAACAAGTAATTTATTTACTTTTCTTAAACAAGAGGTGACAATATGGAGATAGAAAAATTAACCGCGAGTCTTAAAACTTGAATTTAAAAAAGTAATTATATGAATATATAAAAAAAAGGTCAATTACTTTCAAATTTTAAGGGAGAACTTACGAGAAACAACCACTCCATCTATATGACAAGTTTGTTTGATTCCCGTGAAATGCTTTTTGAACTTCCGGGAGATTAAAGTAAAATTGCACTCTTAATGGAATGCACATGTCTACTTCTGTGGTAACTATAGGAACCTGGACCGAAAAATAAAGTTTTACGTTTTTTTATATAACCAATAAAAGAAAATTAACACAAATTAGTTTTACTCAGTTGATTAGTTCATTCGATTCTATACGAACTTATGTTATTTGTAGTTCCGAATTGAAGTGAACTAAGAGGAATGTAAAGAAATAAATGAAAACCCGTT
Organism: Kokia cookei; assembly: GCA_039519145.1. Taxonomy (NCBI): domain Eukaryota; kingdom Viridiplantae; phylum Streptophyta; class Magnoliopsida; order Malvales; family Malvaceae; genus Kokia; species Kokia cookei. The sequence continues at coordinate 41,916,687 of CM076902.1, read as the reverse complement.
TTCTTAAGTTCAAATCTTGCTCATTTTCAGCACAAGGAGGGCGAAAGACATCAAATAGTTTCTGTGGAGAGTAATTATGAGCATCGGTCTTGAAAGCAGCCAAATCGGCCTCATACACAAGGTTTTCGCATTTTGCGCTCCAAGTGGTTTTGATGCTAGAAAAGTAATTATTTTCATCAATGGCATTGCATTCTTTCTTGAATTCGTTATACAACGAGCTGTTTATCATCTCCCGAGAGAAATATAAATCAACTTTTGCAATCTCGTCTAACTTTTTACGAAGCATTGGGTTTCCCAGCTGTTCATAATAGTTGCAATTAAAAAAATAAAATAAAGTTCACAATAAAATCTTTACAATAATTAAAAAAAATCACAAATTTAATTAAAGTAACGAACATGTTATATTGTTTGTATTAAGTCAAGATCATTTGATTGTTATATTTCTTTTCAATAATTAGTTTGACATATTCAATTCAAGAAGTATGTTACAAAAAATAATTTATGAAAACATTTATTTTTTTTTAATTATTGTTTTTAAAAATATTAATTTAATAAGAAATTTTATTAATTATTTGAGTTTGAATCTAAAAAGAATAATGTTGCAAGCTTGATATGTTACTAAAAAAGTACAATATATTGAGAGAGAAAACTATATGCTAGAGATCACATTATATTTGGTTTAGTTATTCATTAAGTATATTTTGGTGTATTAAAAATATGTTTATATATAACCAAATAAGAGAAAAAAAATTGTTCACCTGCAAAACTTGATCCAGCTATATATAGATCTTTCGACTTGAAGATTGGATATTTTTCATACCATTTTTGCATAAATGTAAGCAATATTTTATCTGTACGAAACAACAATTGGAAACTATCAATATGTATAATATCCAACCCATTTTAATTAAAATGAAAAATATATATTATGATCTTACTAGTGCTAGCATCTCCGTTACTGTAATCACTACTCGTGTTTGAATATGACCATCCGGATCCAATAGGGGAATCGATAAACAATAGATTTGACACTGAAACATATATTAGATAGAATTTTATATAGATATAGATATACAAACAAGAACAATATAAGAAAGACATTGCAATTCATTCAAACACGATGAAAACTAGACGTAATGTAACGTTTTATAGTTCTAAAACATTTAATATTTTCTGATAAATTTATATGGATATGAAAAAAGTAACTATGAAACACGATATATGTACACACACAAAAAATATCAATAAAAGATAACCGTAGGAAATTAGATAACCTTTGTTCCAAGAAAATAAATTTGTTTGGAGAACATGAGCATCTTTCGTAACAATGAAAGGGCCAACACTTCCAAAGGCATCTCCAACTGAAGAACATCCTGGTCCTGAATAGTATTACACAAAAGATTTTATTATATGTGAGTAACCAAACAAACTTATCGACTTGGCTTAAGTAAGGCTAGAGAAATAGAGAAAATGGTTCGATCTAACGTAATGACTAGTCTAGTTCGACAAGTATTTAGTATATGTTGAAACGTATGGCTTTCTAGATGAGGAAAAATCATAGTCAGAGTAAGGCTATAAATTTTGCGTTAGGGATGGAGATAAAGCTAAAATTTTTGCATGTAAATGGTCTAAATTGAATTATTACATTCTAACGAGGGAAAAAAAAGTGAGAATGTTTCCATTTGAAGGGGCTAAAGGAGATGAAATTGAATTATAAATATTTTAGAAAGGCTAAAAATGCAATTGCAACATTTAACCAATAGGGCTGAAGCCCTATTTACCCCTTGGCTTTGTCTTGCATATAGTAAATTTTATCTAACTTATTCATATAGGATACCTACTAGGAAATCCGCAAAACATGAGAAACTACAGTTAAAAAAATTTAAAGAAGTTAACCTCCAGTTAACCAAATAGTGAGGGGTTGAGTTATGGGATCTTTTTCAGCTTCAACAAAATAGTAAAAAAGACTTCGACCAATGACATTTTCATCCAAATCAATATAACCAGCAAATTGCCTGAAATTAACATCTGGTTGTCCTGGCAATTTGCTTATCAAATCATTCATTTGGAAGGCATTTGACTCAACTCCAAGTTGAAAAAAAAGAAAACTAATAAAGATTACACCTCGAAATTCCATTTGAAATTATTCTAATATCAAAGAAATAAGGGTAACAAATTTTTATTGAATTCTTTACTTTCTAATGCTTAAAATTAATGGAGAGAGATGCCTTATATACTGTTTTTTTTCTTTTTTAAAGCAAACATATTGTTTTAATAGCTAACATTTTGAAACCGTGAAACATAGGTTTCAAGTTGTCATCGTTTTTAAGCATTATTTTGTTTTTTTAGTTTGCCCAATAATTTTTTTGTGTTGAAAAACCTTTATGAATTATAGGTTTACTTGATATAAATATATTATAGGATATACCACCAACATATTAATTAATTATGAAAAACTTTTTTAAAAAAATAGTAAATTCGTTCATAAACATGATTTCAGGTAACTAACGAAATGAAATGCAATTTTCTTCCCATTTTTAAATTTCATATTTCGAGTATATTTTGAATCTTGAATTTAATCGGGTAAGTTTTCTTTTAGTAATGACAATGAACGCGTATATTTCTCATCTTATTTATTTATTGGGTAAGTCATTAATAATTTCTTGCATTTTGTTTACTTTCTCTTCAAGTTCATGATTGGTTTTGGAAAATAAGTCATTTCCAATTCTAATTTTATAATGTTTTTCTTGTATTTTGACATCATGACTTCAAATTCTAAATTCAGGTCATCATCGACATCTTGCAGCTCATAAAAAGAATAGTCATTAAGGGTAGATGAGTTAGAAGTTACCTTACGATCATTGATGGTCATAAGGCATAAGTTGGCTACATTATCATCGCATGAATCTTCATCACTCCAAGCGGCAACATAGGCCTTTTATTTGCTAGACCCCTTCTTTTTATGTTCAGGACAATCATACTTGATGTGTCCCAGTTTCTTGCACTGATACAACATAAAGAGATCTTTTTCCTTGGTTGATTCAAGCTTGAGTCCTTCCTTCTTTTAAAATTCTCTTCCTTTGTTGGTCCACATAAAACTCTTGAATCTTCTAGCAAACATCTCCATTTCTCTGTCTTCATCCACCTCTTTACTTGATTCACTCTTGTCAATGGTGGTGGTTTAAGAGCTTTACCAACATTCTTCTTCATAATTTTTTCTTCATCACTCCCTTTGTTGTGCCTCATCTCATGTGTAAGCAAAGAACCAATGAGCTCATCTAATGTCAAAGTTTCTATATTCTTTGCTACTTCCATAGCGGTCACTCTGGCTTTCCATGATGTGGGTAAACTATGAAAAGCCTTCCTTACCACGTGTTTATTTCGATAAGTCTTCCCGTAAGACTTCAATCCATTTATGATGATTGTAAACCGATCGAACATCTCCTTGGTATCTTCTTCGGGCTTCATCTTGAAAGTTTCGTAGTCAAGTTTAAAGATTCAAAGTTTAGACTTCTTCACTTGGTTCGTGCCTTCATGGGTGACTTCAAGCCTGTCTCATATATCCTTGGCTTTTGAATAAGACGAAACTCGACTATTCTTATCCGGACCAAGTGCACAAAATAGAGTGTGCATTACCGTGGCATTTAATTGCATATTCTTCTTATCTTCCTCATTCCATTCATTCTTACATTTTGGAACAAAAATCTCTCCTTTCTTTAGAGGAAAGGTTGGACCATCGGTGATGACGTCCCGTACGACATAATCATTTGCTTGAATAAACAACGTCATTCCAATCCTCCAATAAGAATAGCTGACACCATTGAAATAAGGAGGTTTATTGATGAATTCAGACTCACTAAGGAAAATTGACCCGAAAGTAGACGTCATTGTTGTAGGATGAGTTTGTGATCGTTTCAGCTTCTCCAAGGATCTTCTCTTGGTCGTTAAATAGTCTTTAAAGACTAGCTCTAGTACCAATTGCTAGCTCGGAAGGACCAATTAGAGATTGCCAATCGGGAAGCTGAATCTGCCATTGAGTTGTGGTGGAAGCAATGAAAGTTGTGCAACAAAGAGCACAACGATTTATAGTGGTAAGCCATAATTGCATACTCCACTACCTTAGCTTTCCATAACTAAGGATTTTCCCAAATTCACTAATTTGACAACCTTTAAGGGCAAGGTGTAACCTTACAATCTCTCTTATGACTTATACCCTAAAATCTTAAAATATAACTCCCTTAAGGTTTCTACCCAAACCTTAAGTATAAACCCTCTCTGAGAGAGAAAACAAATAAGCATACAGAGAAACAATCCTTACAAGATCAGGATGTTTGTCAATTAAGCACAAAATCAAAGAAGAACATTTGAGCTAAATGAATACAATGAAAGTTCACAAGTGTTTACAAGAAAAGGTATGAGAAATTAAGCTCTAGGTTTTTTTTATTGATCTTTAAGCTTTGCACATTGCTTTTGTTGATGCTAGATCTTTGGAAGATGGTATTTATACCCTCTAAGTGATTTCCAACCGTTGTGGTTATTGGGAAAGTACATATAACCATTGGGGAAGAAATACCAGCTCATTAATTACACTTGCAGCAACGAGTATCGATACCTACAAAAAGGTTGTCGATATTTTCTGTAATTAATGCAGATTTCAGTGATCGTTGGAACATGAATATAGAGACACATTGGATTTTATCGATATCTTACAAAAGGTATCGATACCAGATCGATACTTCCTAGGGTTCGATAAAACAGAATGCTCATTTGGTATCGTTTATCACAGGGGTGTTGATATTTTGTAAAATATCGATACGAAGACAAAAAGTACTGATACTGTTTGCCCTGGAACAATTCTAACTTTTTTTTTTTAAATGGTTAAAACATAATTAAAAATGTTTAACTCAATTGAAATACCAGCTCATTAATTACTCCTGCAGCAACGATTATCGATACCTTCTAAATGGGTATCAGTATTTTTTTTTATTAACGTAGATTTCAATGACCGTTGTAGCAGGAATATATATAAACATTAGATTTTCTTGATACGTTACTTAAGGTATCGATACAAGATCGATACTTCCTAGGGTTTGGTAAAACAAAATGCTCATTTTGTATCGTTTATCAGAGGGGTATTAATATCTTTTAAAATATCGATACTAAGACAAAAAGTACCGATACTGTTTGTACCGGAGCAATTCTAACTTGTTTGAAAATAGTTAAAATATATTTGAAAATGTTTGATTCAATTGAAATCATTTCAACTTGATTTTATCAAATTGCTCAACTTAACTTTTATTCAAAAACAATTTAATTTTTTATATCAAAATATATTATACAATAGGGCGTAGTTTAACAAATACTAATACCGAAACTTGAATTCGACAAACACAACTTGGCAAAATCAGTCCCCGAACTGATATTAACCCCTTTACCATGAAATTGACAGCAACCCCAAGTCATGTTTGACCACTGGAAGAGTTGATGTTTCACGAACTTCACCTAGGGAAACCCAAACAATTAACATCGAATGTTTACGAAAACACCTTAAATATTCTAACATAACTACGAAATAAAATTAATTCACCTTACCCACGAAGAACACACTTACGAGACTTACACTAGATTAAAAATACGAATTCCTCACTCAAATCTCGGCACCAAAAGGATGATTCCCAACTCCTTTGTCTTGCGCAACCAACAACAAATCCAAAAGAGGTGACGACACCGATCATAATATTAACAGAATGGAAGACAAGAAGGAATGTCAAAAAGAAAACTCAAATGGACTAACATGAAAAATTCAAAGAAAAACATGAGAGAGATGGAAAAACAAAAAGAAATAGCAACAAGAAAATCCCCATTAACCAAACAGGAAAACTAACGTGAAAGAAAATGGAGAAAGAGAGGGAGGGAGTGGGAGTGGGACGTTTGCTTGAGTAAATTTATATGATACTCTCTCCCCTTTTAAAAAAAAAAAACCCACCAACTCCTACAAAAAAAAATTGATTAGTTAATCTTATCAGACTTTCCCTACCAAAAGTAAGTACCACTGAACCAGCAAGCTTATTCTTGACAATAATTGAGCGAAAATATTATTTATGCTAGACGATCAATGATAGGGGTTACAACAAAATTACTAAAAATTCGAGGGAAGGGATTTGAGCACAAGATCACTCACACACAAACACAACACTTAACCGCTAAACAAAAACAAATCACTTGACAAAATTTTCACAATCTAACTAAAAATCAAGATGTGATCACTCTTGATTTCAGTAACCCAATTTCTTCTAATCCGGTTTTTGAGATGTGACTTTAACGAAGAAAATCGAAAAAGTAACAATCATATTAATTATATAAAAATATAGAAAAATATTATTGACATTGTTTTAGAGTAACTATCTAATACATTCAATCATATTAATTATATAAAAATGCATATAACAAAATTATAAAAAGGTGATTGGAAAGGTTCAAGCATCAATCAATTTATTTTCTCCCGAAAACACTAACATTAGAAAACAAAATCTTGTTTCAAATGGATCAATAAAAAATTATTATCCATATTGGGTTTTGCTATTAAGAGTTCTCTTTATTTGTTAATTTCATGAATGAAAATTTCAAAAATAATTTTGATGGATGATTTTATTAAAATATAATAACTATTTTTAGATATAAAATGACTTAACTAATTATATTATTACATAATATAAAAAATTATTATGCCCATGCATCATAAAATAATACATATCATCATAATAAACTATTACAAGGAGAAGTCCTATTATAGTGAATGATGGATTCCACATGAATCATATCGTGTGGTCCATAAGCTTCATCACCAATCCTCAATGCATCCAATTAATTGTGTAAATTGAGAAAATAGAAAAAGCTTGTGATGGTCGAGAAGATGTAACATGATGATTTCCTCCCTTCACCGTCAAGAATTTTAGTAAGTCTCCAAATTCATACTTCAACCCTCCTTCCTATTAAATATTTATAATTAATTTATTATATTAAAAAGAAATTTTATAAATATAAATAGTGTTCTATAAAAAAAAACTCATTTCAGTGTTCAATATATATGAAATGGTGCAAAATAATTTTCTTCTAATATATTTACTTTTTTATGATCAAGTTTAAAAAAATTCAAATACTACATCTTAGCCCTAGCCAAGCATTTGGTTCGACTAACTACTTCGTAAATATAAAATATGTTTACAATAATAATTTCATATTTAAATAAAAATTCAGATCGAGTTGTCTAAAATTTATGAAAAATCTTGTTCACGAACAAGAACGTATTGGTCAAGCCTATTGAGCTAGGTAGAGAGTGTGAGCTTAAGAAATATTTACTTTAAAACAGTCACACAGATTTCAAAATCAAATTATTTTTAGAAATCAATTTTCAACATTACCCTAATTTGAATTTCCTACTTCACTTTTACAAAATTTAAAATTTCTAAGGTTTAATTTCCTTATCGAACATCAACAATATATTTATACCTTCCTAGTTTCACAAACTCTTCACAAAAATATGTCATGGCAAAAATCTCAATATGACAAATGACATGTAATGGCAAACTACAAAACAAAACTATATACTAACAAATATGTACTTATATACAACGACATGGAACAACACACCCCCAAACCTAAAGCCTGCATTCTCCTCAATGCATGAACACAATGAATGTTAACACAACAACATGTTATGACAAACACAAAACAAAAACACATATAACACAAAAACAAAAATTCGAAGCTGTAAAAATGAAAAATTACCCTTTAACTGAGATGAAGGGATTTGTGTGCAGGCTTCTTGCCCTTAAGCTTCCGCTTCCTTGGTGTAACTGTCTCCTCCTCCTCTTCCTCATCCGTCTTAGTCATTTCATCAATCAACCGATTGACTTTCTCTTCCTGGTCTGGCTCTTTGGATGGGGTAGCAAAAACCTTTGGTGTGATAAGTTTCTTGGTTGTAACACTTTTTGCTGGCGGTGTCGCCATTTTCTCTTTCTCAATTGGACTATCATCAATATATTCAACCTCAAGATCTTTTGTTTCTTCTTCATCTTCTGATGGGTGGTATTCTTCTCCGGATGACGACTTTCTAGATGCCGATTGAATCTCAGTGTCGGTCGCATCATACTTTGTCGCAACCGTCTCGTCATAAAATACTCTTGGGAAGTTTAGAAACCATGGGACTTTCACCTGATTTTGTTGCAACTCTTGATGAATAACATCATCGCGAATGCGCATGTATCCTCACAAAGCCTCCATTTTACAATGAAAATCTTCCAACACTTTATCAATCTTTCTAAGACGAGTAATAATATCGCAACTTTTCTTATCTATATTGCCCAAACAAGATAAAGTAGATAGTTCGAAAGAAGTGTTCGAAGAAGCTTTTGTAAACAAAGGTGGCTCAGAACTGGATGGTTGCTTAATCGATGTCGTGACAATCGCATGCTCTTTTTGCAGCCGCATCACCGATTGTTTGCTGATTGCTCCTTTGTTAGGCAACATGTCCTCATTTTCTCCAACGAGACTCCTGCTTACAAACACAAAGCATATATTAAGTTAGGAAAAACAAGATTACCTGAGTTCTTTTGAGCACACTTGTGAACCTCGTCTCGAATGATTTGACTAATATAAATCCTCCTTCTCGTCATAATCGAGTGTAACATCCGATTTTTGTATTGTGAATCATCAACATCAATCTAGATTTCAAGAAACTCATCCAAATGCGACACTCAGGTTTCAAATACTGCCTCTGAATCGTAGAACGACCAGTTTTAGACTTATCCCAAGTAGTTCTTGAAACACATACGTCTCTCAATACTTTTTCCAAATCGTCCTTCGAAATACTTCTCGCAAACTTTGTGTGTTTATGCTTGATATTGTAGAGTCCAAAATATTCATTTATTTTATCTGCATCAAACAAGATAGAAATGCCCCGCGCGTAAACAAACGGGCTATCAGTAGTTAGGTGAGAATAGAACCCTCTTACCACTTTCGATTATACCTCATCCAGATGGCAGCAAAACATTTCCCAATCATGGGACTCAATTACTCATGTAATATCCTCATCAAAACCCATATTCGATTCTTGTTTAAACAAGAAACCTTTCTCCATTAAAGGTTGGAATTTCAAATAGTTCTCCTTGAACTTCTCATCCGCAAACCGATTATAGAATTTTCTTGTAGTTATGGGCATAGCTTGTTGCGGCATCTTCCATTTCCTTCTCATCTTTTGGACTAACAAACTATTCATAGGAAACATAAAACTCTTAAAAAAATAGAAATAAATCTATCAAATAAGAAATCAAAGGCTAAATATAAGGAAACAAAAATAAAAATGAATAAAAGAAATTTAATGCAACTAAATAGTAGCCAAGAATCGTATGTCTCGTGGGTGCGAAAATCACACCTATTGCATTGCTAGTCTGAGATTTGTTATGATAGATACACTAACGCGTTCTATTGGTCCAGCAAACCTCACCCCGTCCTCCATTTACCGCTAAAGCTACTGTCGTTTCAACTATCCTGCAAAACTCATCAACTAATTCAAAATTCAAATCCTAATCTAATAACAAAAATAAAAATAATAAAACAACTTCAAACTCATCTGAAATCTCGCAATGTAATAGCAAAATTATGTTGTAGCATCGAATCATTATAATAACACTTCAGAAGCTGTCCATTTACTTTGAACACATCCCCTATCGCGGCAATTTTTGTTTCAACAACACCATGAGGATAAGCAAAAACAACTTCAAACGTCCTTTCCACTTAGACTTCAAATTTCTCGGAAATAACTTGAGTCTCGAATCAAAAAACAAAACTTGTTGCGATTCAAAATTTTTAGGAAAAATCTTGCTATCATGCCATCTCTTCATTTTCTCTTTATAAATACTGGCATTTTCATATGCTTGCAAACTAAACTCTTCCATTTCATTCAACTCCATCAACCTTTTCTCTCCAAACACTAACCAATCAACATTTATCTTTTTAATCGCCCAAAAAGCTCTATTCTCCAATTCAACAAGTAAATGGTAAGGCTTCCCATAGACAAGCTTAAACGATGACATCCCTAATGGTGTTTTAAAAGCAGTCCTATACGCCCACAAAGCTTCATCTAGTCATTACGACCAGTCTTTGCATGTAGGATCAACACCCTTCTCTACAATCGACTTGATTTCTCTATTCAATATTTCTGTTTGTCCATTCGTTTGAGGATGGTACGCTGTAGCAATTTTATGATTTATCCCATATCTTGTCAAAGCATTTTCAATGTACTTACAGCCAAAGTGTGAACCTTCATCGCTGATAATCGCTCTTGGTGTTCCAAATCTCGTGAAAATATGCTTGTGCAAAAACTTTAGCACTGGCTTTGCATCGTTAGTAGGGAGTGCAACTGCCTTAACCCACTTCGAAACATAGTCCTCAGCGACGAGAATATAGGTATTTCCCTATGATGGAGGAAATGGCCCTATAAAATCCATACCCCATACATCAAATAATTCAACTTCAACAATGTTTTGCAACAGCATCTTATTCTTTCACGAAATATTATTTGTTCTTTGACATCTATCACAGGAACAACAAAAATTATGTGCATCTTTAAATAAAGTAGGCCAAAAAAACCTGATTGCAAAACTTTGGCAGTGGTTCTATGTCCTCCAAAATGTCCTTCATAGGGCGCAACATGGTAATGCTGTAGCATTCATCATCTGGAACACATCGCCTTATAATTTGATCTGTACAACTCTTAAACAAAAATGGTTGTCCTAATAATAATGTTTAGCATCAGATAAAAACTTTTTCTTCCTTTGGTTAGTCAAATCAGGGGGTAACAATCCACTTACTAAAAAATTGACAATATTTGTGTACCATGGTAATGCTATAACGGTAAACAATTATTTGTCTGGAAATTCTTCTTTTATGAACCTAGCATCACCATCTCCAATATCCACTTCTAACCTTGATAAATGATCCACCACTTGATTCTCTAAACCTTTTTTATCTTTTATCTCCAAGTCAAATTCTTGCAACAAGAAAATCCAACGAATCAAGCATGGCTTGGCATCCTTCTTTGCTATCAAATATTTTATGGCAGCATGATCTGTATAAATTGTTACTTTTGTGTCAATCAAATATCATCTAAATTTATCAAATGCGAAGACCACTGCCAACAACTTCTTCTCCATTGTTGTGTAATTGATCTGTGAATCATTAAGGATTCTGCTTGCATAATAAATTACGTGAAATACTCTCTTTCCTTTGGCCTAGCATTGCTCCTACAGCAAGATCACTATCATCACACATTAATTCAAATGACAAATTGCAATCAGGAGCAATTACTATTGGTGCATCAATTAATTGCTTCTTCAAAATTTTAAAAGCTTTTAAACATTCATCAGTAAAAACAAAAGATTTATCATGTTGCAGCAATCCACATAAGGGCTTAGATATTTTCGAAAAATCTTTTATGAATCTTCTATAAAAACCAACATACCCTAAAAAAGTACGAATACCTTTCATTGAAATAGGTGGCGGAAGTTTCTCAATTACCTCAATTTTTTCTTTGTCAACTGCTATCCCTCGCATCGAAATTTCGTGACCAAGCATAATGCCTTCACAAACCATAAAATGACGTTTCTCCCAATTCAAAACCAAGTTTTTCTCCTCACATTGCTTTAAAACAATCTCCAAGTTTTTCAAATAATCTTCAAATGTATCTCCAAAAACCAAAAAATCATCCATAAAGACTTCCAAAAATTTCTCCACCATGTCCGAAAAAATTGCCATCATGCAGCGTTTAAAAGTTGCTGGTGCATTACACAGTTCAAATGACATTCTTATAAAAGCAAAACTTCCTTACGGACATGTGAATGTAGTCTTTTCTTGATCTTTAAGTGCTATGGCAATTTGATTGTATCCTAAATAACCATCAAGGAAACAATAAAATGCCTCACCTGCAAGTCTATCCAACATTTGATCTATAAACGGTAAAGGAAAATGGTCTTTTCTGGTTGCTTTGTTGAGTCTCCTATAGTCCATGTAAACTCTCCATCCCGTGACAGTTCTAGTAGGGATCAACTCATTATTGTCATTACAAACGGCCGTAATTCCTCCTTTTTTAGGGACACACTAAATTGGACTAACCCAAGAACTATCAGAGATTGGGTAGATTATTCCAGCATCCAGCCATTTTATCACCTCTTTCTTGACAACTTCTTTCATTATCGGATTGAACCTTCTTTGTTGCTCTATTAAATTGCTATGACAATCTTTGAGCAAAATTTTGTGCATGCAAAACGTAGGACTAGTTCCTTTAATATTAGTTATCGTCCATCCTATTGCCTTCTTAAACTTCCTTAAAACTCCCAATAGTTGCTCTTCTTGCTCTTCTTGTAAACCTGCATAAATAGCTACTAGCAAAGTTTTGTTATCACAAATCAAATGTATCGGCAAAGGCTTTAACTCAAGTGTCGAGGGTTCCACAATAGAAGGTTTCAGTACTTTAAAAGCATGATCAAATAAATCTAAGGATTCAAACCTTTTTCCTAGCCTTTCTACCAACTGCTTGACATCACAAATTTCTTCAGCTTCAACTTCAACTTCCTCACAAAATTCTGTAACAACATCAGCATTGCTACACCAAAAATTTACTATATTTTCTTCCAAAACCAATTCTTCTACATTAATCATATGGCATTCTTCAGCATCATCTGCACACTTTAATGCATTAAACACATTAAATGTAACTTTTTGCATATTAACTCTCATTTTTAATTTTCCTTTTTGCACATCTATTAGAGTTCTTCTCGTAGCAAGAAACGTTCTTCCCAAATTTATGAGGACTTCTTTATCATCCTCAAATTCTAAAATTATAAAATCAGCTGGAAACATAACTCATCTACTCTTACCAACATATCTTCAATCTTACCTTCCGGATGTGTGTACGAATGATCTACTAGTTGCAGCATAACCATCGTAGGTCTTGCTCTTCCAATTCCTAATTTCCTAAAGACTGACATTGGCATCAAATTTATGCTAGCACCTAAATCACATAATGCTTTACTAATATAATTATTACCAATAGCACAAGGAATAGCAAAACTCCCTGGATCTTTTAATTTCAGTAGCAATTTATTCACTAACATCATCGTGCACCCTTCAGTAAGCACGACAGTCTCAAACTCACTTAATCTCTTTTTCTTGGATAAAATGTCTTACATGAATTTCACGTAATTGGGCATCTGCTCCAATGCTTCCATAAGAGGAATATTAATATGCAACTGTTTTAGTACCTCTAAAAACTTCTTAAATTGCACATCTTGCTTCGAATGCTCAAATCTTTGCGGAAATGGTGGTGGTATCCTTTCTTTGGTCTGATGACAAAGTTTTGTCACGACATTTTCCTTTACATCATCAATATCATGTTCCTTTACTTTCCTCAGTGTAACCTCCTCTCGTACATCTTCTTTTTCAGCTTCTAACGTTATATCTTCCACTCTTTGATTTGCTTCAACATTACTTTTTGTATTAACATCCAGGTCTGGACTTCCTTCATCTTCCGTTACAGCAAATTCATTATCATAAATGTCATCAACAAGTAATTGATCTTTACCTGTAAGTGAGATAGCTTTGCAATGCTTTTTTCTTTGCAATTTGGGATTCTTCGTATCACTCGACAATGTTCCTTGCAGTCTTGAACTCATTGTATTCGCAATTTGTCCAACTTGATTTTCTAATGCTCTCAACGGCACAGCTTGAATCTGAATAATTGCAGCATTTTCGGACATATATTCTTTCAACAAATTTTCTATCGATGAATAACCTCCATTTTGATGCTGATTTTGCTTTGACAAATTTGGCTCAAATCCAGGTGCTTTGTTAATATTTTGTCAAGCAGCATTGCTTGAACTAACTCCTTGATTGTTGTTCCAACTAAAATTTGGATGCTGTCTCCAACCTGAATTAAATGTATTAGAATAAGGATTAGGATTACCTCTACTAAAGTTTCCCATGTAACAAACAGATGCTAGGTTGGACGACATTCTTCAAAAATATGATCATCTCCAAGTAAACACATTTTGCTTCAGCAACTTTCACTTCTCTAGCCATGCTTGGTTTCTACATAGTCTTGCTCATATTAGCTAATGAAGATACTTGTGCTGTGAGTGATGTAACCGCATCCAATTTCATTGTACCAGCATTTCTTCTACCATAATTTAATTTTGCTGAAGGATATTAATAATCATTGTTTGCAATTCTCCAAAATTTCATATGCCTCGTTATATGTTTTATCCAATAACATACCATTTGCTGGCGCATCAACTACCATTCTTGTGTGCGCATTTAGTCCATTGTAAAACATCTCCATTTTCGTCCAATGTGGAAAACCATGCATAGGATATTTCCTAAGCGAATACTTATATCTCTCTCACGCCTCATATAATGTTTTATCATCTAATTGCTTAAATGAAGTGATATCATTTCTCAACTTCGCATTCATATTTGGTCGATTATATCGTAGCAAAAATCTTTGACATAAATCATTCCAAGATGAAATCATACTCGATGGCAACGCATTTAACCATGCTCTCGCTTGATCACGCAAAGCATAAGGAAACAATTTTAATCGCAAAGCATCTTCAAGAACACCTTATAGTCTAAAAGAATCACATACCTCCAAAAATAATCACAAATGCATTCTTGGATCTTTCGTAGGAAAACCTCCAAACTGCCCAATAGTTTGTAACATTTGGAACATAACCGGCTTAAGCTCAAAATGAGTAGCCTCAATTTGTGGTCGCATAATACCTGAACCTAGATTATCAAGAATTGGTACTACACGCTCTCTAATTGGTCTATCTTCATCATCATTACTCTCAGAACATTCACAACCTCTGGATTGTGAACTTTTGGATTAGGAACTTCAGGATTTTCCCTTCCTTCAGGTCTTTCCATCTCTTGCTGCTGTTCTCGCAACTCTCTTCTATGTCTTCTTAATGTCCTTTCTATTTTCGGATCTAATGACAAATTATCTTCACCACACCTCATAAAACTACAAAAACTAAAGCAAAATTAAAAGTAACAAAAACAAATGTTAGCTTAACAATTTAACAAAAATCTTACTGAATTACATCGATCTCCCTGAAAACGGTGCCAAAAACTTGTCGCATGTAAATATATATTGATGTAGCAAATATGCAAGTGTACACAACATTCAAGTAATAAAGTGATAAGTAGAGTATCGTACCCATAGAGAGATTGGTATTTAGAAGAAATTCCTTAAATTGTTAACAAAAGAATTGTGCAAATAAAGTAAATGTGATAACAAGGATAATTGTGATTGCAACTTGCGTGTCATAACAAAATGCAAAAATAGTAAAATGATCAAGAATCAACCAAGCAAAGCATTAGATCTACTAAGTACTCATCACTCTTAGTAGAAATGATTGGAAAAATCTTCACTATAGGACTAAGTTGGGATCACTAAATCTGGAATATCTCAAATCTAAGTCTAGACCTACAAATATCATAACAATATCTTGTTTCTATGAATTTCACAGGAATGACTAAGCAATAGCGTGCCGTTTTGTGTAGCAACTTTTACAGTACTTCTGCACTGTAAACCTATAACATGTGTTTTCCCAACAAAGACTTATCTCACCCTTAATGAACTCTCCTCAATATTTAGAGTTACTACATATACCTTCTGATATATGCTCATTACATCGATCTATGCTCCAGCAAATTTTTCCTGCTTTCAGTCGAGATTATACACATGCAAAACAAGAGCTCATTCCTAAGATTGCTAGCATGTAGATTTCACAAGGATTGAGTCATAAATCAAGTGAAGAGATTCATTAGAAAAGATATTGGTAATCATTCATAAAGGTAAAGAAAGTATCAGAAATATTCAACCCTTAAATTGTTAGTAAAAGGGACTAAAATGTTGTTTAAACAAAATGACATTCAAACTTAGAACTCAAGAGTGCTCCTGTTGAGACCCAAAAAGAACATCAGGCTCACTTCTTGATTCTGCTATGCATTGCAACAACGTATCTTTGCTCAGGTGGTTTTACGATGGTGTCGTCAAGGCTCGGCTCCCAGCATTGGCTGTCAACTCCGGCTCTATACTTTCAATCTTCCATGTGACTCTCCCGATTCTCCTCCTTCTGGAGAATATTGCACTAGCACTTCGCTTTAACTTGATTTAATTCTTTGATATTGATTTCTTCTCCCCAAGTGTTGCTTTTATAGGAGCTTGGCCACACAATACACGTTTGTTAAATCCTGATTTCTAGGGGTTCTAGTGCCTTCCTAGAGCTTTCTAGTGCAAACCACATAAATTTGGCTTGCTATAGTAGAATCCTGCGAGCCTGGTACTGTTAGAACATTTAGCAGCTGCAAACTTTTGCTGCTTCCGGTCCCCAACAATCCTTCATTATTGAGCCTCATACTCTTCTTTCCTTCACCTATTCATGCATCATGAAAACACATACCAACAAGCGTAGTTTTGCTTCAACAAAAGGATAAAAATGTATAGATTTTGCCAATTACGCACATTACAGCTCTGAAGACAAAAATACATAAAAACTTTACTAGTGTTATAACAAATTTACTAAAGAACAGTCAAAATGTTCTAATAAAAGTGTGTAATATAACTCTTTTCAAGAGTTATCAGTAACTTATCAACTCGATCTCAATTTTAACCAACTTTTTTGTCCTTTTTCATTCCCTTAACCTAAGTCACATTATAACCTTTTAAAGACCTCTTAATTAGTATGTCATCTCATTTTATAGTGTAAAAATTTTATTTTCAAGCAAGCCAATGGTAATGACATTTCTTGTAGACTATTGAGTGCATAGTACTTGAACCTTAAACACTTTGAGTGAATCTTTAGTGAGGATGTCAATTCTTGTTGAATTTTGAATTTAAGATAATTATTTAGATAAGGAGAGACACCTATATTTTTGTGCTTTAAAACTTTCAGCTTGGACTGCTTGAATCTGATAACACATTAAATTTGCATTATTTTTGTGCTCAAATTAGGTAAATATTGAATTGGATCCTACTAATTTGGTAAATTTATGTTTTAATCATGACAGGTATTCAATTGGGATGAAAAGGATCAAATTGGAGCATAATCAACAAAATGGGGTCAAATCAAAAAGTTGGAAATGGTCAAGGATTTAGTAGTTTTTTGTTTGACCATGTAAAGCTTAAAATAGGAGAAAAATCTAAATTTTTTATTTTTTTAATTATTATTTTATGTAGTGGTTAAGCTATATTTAGTAAAATAATTGTATATAAATAGGCTTGGTGGTGACATTGAAGGAAACACTTGAAATTGAGAGAGTTTAATGCAAATTTCCATTTAATTTCCTTTAGTTAATTTCGCCAGAAGCATTCTACCATTTTCTTCTCAATTTGTCTTTCATCTCCTTGTTTGGTTTTATTATTTTCCAAGTCCCCTTTCTTTGCCATCAACTTCCATTACATACTATCATCTAATCCATCATCCATAATACATTAAGCATGATCAAAATCATACTTCACTAAACTTTCATCTTGGATTTAGCCTGATATAATCTCCGATCAAGAAACGTGAGATATGTATCCGTACCAACAAAATCTTTCATAGTAGTATTCATCGTCTCTCTGGAATATTGGGATTGACAAATTCATCCCTTAGAGTTAACTCGATTTTAATTCAAAGGTGCGCATTGGGTTGAAGTCGTTTTGGCACATAGTTGGGAAGATGAATCTGCCATGCTGAATTCAGATTCCCGCAAACAAATTGGCGAGTCCTGACAGGGTAATACTAACGGGATTTTCATCAAGGGAGATAGTGATTGGGTTTAAACGACTCTCACAGTTGAGGTCGTCAATTCAAGTTGGGTTCTTTAGAACATAAGGCTATCGAGGTCTTGAATCATGAACACATGTATCGCAGTTAGACAATTGGTAAGGGTTGGTTTGACAGGTCATACCGGAACTAACTACGAATGGAAGAATTTGTGGCTAGGACGTTCTTAGCTACTATAACCAGATTACTGTTCGAAGGAGAAAACACCATTTCAAGGATCGAGTCAAAAACTGGAGAACATCGAGGCTAAGGCTAAGGCTATTTAATTCTGATTACAAACTTATATTTATTTTCTTATTTTATTTTGAGTATTTTTTTAAAATAGTTATTTTCGTCGTTTCACTTATTTGTTGAACATTCTTGATCACCCCCTGATATTTTTTTTTTTTTCAGCAAGATAGTTTCAAGTCGTGGGCACGACTGTTGACACGACGTCCTACTCGAGAGAAAAACGCGAAAGTAGATTACAACAACCAGTCCCTGTGGAATCGACCCTACTGCCTTATACTATTGTTTTGTATTATTTATCGTAGGAATATTTATTTGGTGGTTTTCACTCTCATCAAAATCTTTAGTGGCCTTTTGGTTGAATTTTCAATGCATGATTATTTACGAATTATTTTGAGACATTACTGATGAAAACGACAAATTCAAAGAAATTAACTTGAATGTGGGTTGAGGATTTTGCTTGAGGACAAGCAAAAGTGTGGGGATATTTGATAATTGCTAAAAGTAACATGTTTTAATCTCATTCTTAATGCGTTTTGGATGATTATTCGATGTAAAATGGTGAATTTTATGATCCTAATCTTTTAAATTCATAATTATATACTAAGGAGAGCATTTGAGAGCGAAAGGAGGGAAAACTGGATAAAAAGAGTAGATTTTAGGAGCCACACAGGCTGGTCATTCCACACAGGCTAGACACACGGTCGTGTGAGCCACACAGCCATGTTATACACTGTGTGGAAATCACGATTCGCATCCAAAACACATGGAAAAATGCAATTTTTAGGTTTTTTCAGGCACTCTAAGACCTATATATACAAAATATGAGAAGATGAGAGTAAGCCATCAGAGAATATTCAAGAAAACAACTCGAAAACATCATTGAAGCCATCTCTGAAGAAAGTTTTCATCAAGATTGAAGATCTCCTTTTTCTTTTTTTGGAGTTTATGATGAGTTTTTTCGTTTCTTGTGGTTATACTGTCTTTAGGATGTTTTTATTTGCTAGCATGAATTAACTTTCTAAATACCTAGGGGAGATGAGCACTATGATTAATTTTGTCTTATGATTTCTATTTTACGCAATAAATATTTAGATCTTGTTCTCAATTATGTGTGCTTAATCATTGGTTTAATATTTCTATGCTATTAATGCATGTTTGATGTGCTTAAAAAAAGGAGGAAAAGTCTCTGTTTAAGAGTAGATCTAGCATGATTTAGTAGAGTTGAATGCAATTTTAGAAATAGGATGACATAAATCTACTAGATTAGAGTAAAATATAATATGGGGTCCATATATCAAGTTAATGCAATAATAGAAGTTTTAATTAGAAAGAAATTTCAATTAATCAACCTATAGTTAGTTGCTCTTACTCTCGAAAGGGATATTAGCATAATTTAGGGATTTTTACGGATCAAGATACTAAATGAAGAAATTATTTAATTTAGATTGATAATGACAAATGAAATCTTGGTGGATTCTTTCCTGGGTATTGTTTCACTTCTTGGTTGTTAATCGTTTACTTTCCTGATTTATTCTTTGTCGTGGTCGTAGTTAATTTAATTAGTTAATTTTAGTTTTTAATCAATCACCCTAATTTGTTGATTAAATAATAGAAAGACGACAATTGGTAGTACTTTTAGTCCTCGTAGTAACGATATATTTGCTCACCATAGCTATACTATTAACTGATAGGTTCACTTGCCTTTGTCAAATTTTTAGTTAGTTTACAACTGCATCAGTATGACAAAAAACACCAAATCCAAATATCAAATCCATAAAATTTGAAAAACGAGTCAACTAAAAAATAATAGAGAATCAATTTGTTCTCAATGATTCAACATGATGAGGCTCGGATTTAACTTTTTTAAATAATAACAGTTCAACTCTTTTTGAATAGTTAATGACCAAATTTAACTCTTTTTATAAATTTTAAATAATAGGGTCATCATTTTCTCGTCTTCACCCAATTATTGGAGTAGAATTGAATCCAACGAGTGGGTCCAGTGAAAAAGAGGATAATATTCGTCCTAGAAAACTCGGGTTCGAGTATCTGTGTGTGCAAAGTATATGCGTCTTGTCAAAGGATTAAGAAAATATAAATAGATACTACCATGTATTCACACCAATATATTAAAAAAAATATTATTGAAGTAGACTTATCACTCGACTATTTTATTTCCATTCCAAGTCGTGGGTATTAGTTGTAAAAGAAATTAATGAATGCATGGGGCCATTGACAGATGACCAAATTGCAAAAGTAGATTCCTCTTGTCTTTCCAATCCACTAAACTACAAACAATCGATCAACGCAAATACTAATAATTTACAAATTGCAGTAATCTCAAAACACAAATACTTTAGCTAAACCAAAACCAAGAAATCCAAGCACATAAACTCCAATTTCTTTGTGAAGGTTTCTCATCATTCTAGTGCTACCTTGATTTCCTTGTTTTCTATTTCCCTTTCCTAAAAGCAAAAAAAAAAAAAAAAAAAAAAACCTAATCTTCAAATCCTTTGTTTTCGACAAGTGGAGCATCTTCTCAGCACCAAGTTTAGTTTGATTTTGAAGTTCTCAAGTGAGGTAAAGGTATTTAATATGCTTCGTTTCTTGAATTGTGTTTAGATACATTTCTTGATCTAATAATCTCTTACTATTGTTTTTTTGTTGAAGCAAATCAAAGCTAAAATAGTGTTTCATTGCAATCAAATACTTGGAATTATTACTTCATTTTGAAGAGATAAGAGGGGAATGTTTATTATGTTTTCCATTCTTATATGCATAATATTAGTCTGTGATGGTAAAATTCAGTCGCAAACACAGAGGGCCTAAAATGGAAAATCTTCATTTATGCCCCTTAAAATTTTAAATTTTCATAGTAAAATTACATTTTGATTCCCCTAAAAATGATAAAAATTTAATTTAATCCTTTAAAAATTGTAAAGACATAGACTATTAAAATGGTAAAATTATATTTTTACTATCGTAAAAATAAATAAAAATTTAATTTCGGCCCCTCTAAAATATTTTCTGATTTCGACCCTGATAAAATTTTAAAGAATTCTGAATTACCTATTTAATTAAGATATCACTTTTTTTAACTCTAAAAATTTTAGAACTTTTGAATTGTGATACAGGTTTAAAACTAGTGTTAATCAATACCCAATCACAATCGTTAACATCTTCTAAACTTTTTTTAAAGCTCAATTTTTGTTGAAATTACCCAAATCCATGACTTCAACATTGGAATTTTTTAAAGTGAATTATAAAATTTCAAAAACCCTTTTTTCTATTATTGTTAATTCCCAAGGGAAAAAATAGATTTTAACAGGTTTACATTTGTCTTGATCTAATAATCTCTTACCATGTGTTTTTCTCTGAAGCAAATCAAAGCGCAATCAAATCTTTGGAATTATTACTTCATTTTGAAGAGGTAAGAGGAGAATGCTTATTATATTTTCCATAGTTACATGCATAATATTATTTAAATAATATGGAATTATTACTTCATTAATTTAAAAATTCGTTTTCAATTATTCAACATGACAAGGCTCGAATTTAACTCTTTTAAATAGTAAAAATTCGACACTTTTTGATGATCAAAATTAATTCTTTTTAGAAAATTGATAATCAAATTGACAAAACAAAAATATATATATATATATATCAAGATTTATATTTATCATTATACTTTTATAGAACCATAAAAAAATTTCACTTTAAATGAATAAACATGAATTTAAGAAAAAAACTAATTTCCATTCTATACCAAATGAAAAATAAGAAAATAGATTTTTTTTTGTCAATAAAAAATACATATTTTTAAATCAATCAATCCTTTCACTCAATTAATGAAATGCCAAGGAAAGTGTAGAGCAAAGATTTATCATTTTCCCACGTCTTCGCTCAATTATTGAAGTAGACTTATCACTACTTCCAAAACTAATGAATGCATGGGGCCATTGACAGATGAAGCCGTACCCACTACTTCCAAAACTAGATTCCTCGATTCCTCTTGTTCGTTAAACTACAAACAATTGATTAAAGAAAATACTAATAATTTGACCCAATATTATTGAAACTTTACAACTTGCACTAATCTCATAACACAAATTCTTTGGCTAAACCAAAATCAAGAAATCCGGTGTCTTTGTCAAGGTTTCTTATCGTTTTAGTGCCACCTTGATTTTCTTGTTTTCTATTTCCCTTTCCTAAAAAAAAAAAAAAAAAACCTTCAAATTTCCTTTCTGTGTTCAGTTTTATTTACTTTCTTTTACTCCAAATTAGTCCTCCCCAAAGAAAAAAAACCCTAATCTTCAAATCCCTTGTTTTCAACTAGTGGAGCATCTTCTGATCAGCACCAAGTTCAATTTGATTTTGAAGTTCTTAAGTGAGGTAAAGGTATTTATATATGCTTAAACTAAAACAAAAAATTAAAGTATTTAGATACATATAAAGTTGTTTGTTGATCTAATAATATCTTACTATGTTTTCTTCTTTGAAGCACATCAAAGCGTAATCAAATACTTGGAATTATATTTTCCATAGTTATATGCATAATATTAGTGTGTGAGTGAGGGTAAAATTTTAAACAATATTGAATTACTTATTTAAATAAGATATCTCATTTTTTAATTTTAAAAATTCTAGTACTTTTGAATTATGATATTGGTGTTCAACGATGATTTTAGAAAGTTGTTTAGGAGGGATCGAAAATTAATTATAATTTTTAAGAGATAAAAATAAAATATAGTTATTTATTCATTTGTAATTTCATATTTTTTAAGGAAATAAAATTTATTTTTATTTTTGAGGACAAAGTATAAGCGACCATGACAGATAAAAAAACTCTCCATGTGTAATTAAACATATCATTTTAATTTATAATTAGATGGCATTACACTCGTGTATTTGATTTTGTCGATTAATATGAATTAATAAGCAACAAATAAAATGAAATAAAAGCTTCTCAACTAAGTCTTTTTCCTTTCTATTTATCTCACCAATTCTGTACCATACTTAGAAAACTTCTATGGTATGAAATTGTTTTTAGTTTGGCATCATATCAATTCTACTATCTGTATAAAATTATAAGATTTCAAGTAATATTTTTTTATCAAGTTTATCATAATTTTCATTTTTAGTGTTTTGTTTGCGGCGGGACTGAATTGAAGTAAAGTTGCACTTTTAATCATTTTTTTTTTTCTCTCAAATTCTCTAAAATTTTCACTTAAAATATCTCACTTAAAAAAAATAGTAAAATTGTACTTTTAATCCTTGAGCCTTTCAACTTCACACTTTGGCCCAAAACTTTGCCTCCAAAAATATCTTCCACCAAATTACTCTTTTGCCCCTCCTCAATCAATCTTTTCCCATGATGACTCAAAATTCAATTTGGATAATTCGCTATAGTCTATCATATTTTCTTTCCTTCACTATTTAATCCTCAAATTTTTATAACCTTCTTTACTTCAACTAAACATTTCTAATTCTCAATTCTATTTTATCACTGTTTCAAATCCGATTCAAACACACGGATGTTACATCTTCTTTCTTGCTACTTATCTCACCAATTCTGTACCATATTTAGAAAATTTTATGGTATAAAATTGTTTTTAGTTTGGCATCATATCAATTCCAATGTCTGTATAAAATTATAAAATTTCAAATAATATTTCCTTATTAAGTTTATTATAATTTTCACTTTTTGTGTTTTGTCTGCAGTGGGATTGAATTGAAGTAAAGCCGATTAACTTTCATACTTGGAATTGTCTTTCACCTTGCCTGGTATGTCTAAGAAGTAGGGTGTTCATCTTCAAAATTTTTTAATTCTCGAGTATTTTTTTCATAACAATAATTATTTATGATTCGATACAGTGTTTGAACTTGGAAGATCGAACTCTTCAATAAAGCTTGTCAAGAATGGGTTGTGGATTTTGCGAGTCTGCTCTTGCTAACTCCGTTGGAACACTAGTTGTGGACTATGTCGTAAAGCCGGTGGGACGTCAACTTGATTATGTCCGTCGCTTTCATGACAATGTTGAAAAGCTCCTGGAAAAAAAAGGTGAACTCATAAGGGCACGAACTCGTCTGCAGCATGAGATTGAGGTTGCTGAAAGCCAGCTTCTATATATTGAAGATGATGTACGGGACTTGCAACCGAAGGCAGTGAAAATCCTATCGAATGTGGAAACTTTGGAGATGAAAATTCAACAGAATAAGAGGTGTCTCAATTGGTGTCCTAATTGCAGTTGGAGATATCGATTAAGCAAGAAAGCAATGGAGAAAACTCGAGATATCTCTGAACTTTTGGAGAAGATCAACAAATTTTGTCAACCAGGACGAGTCGGTTACCGTGCTCCTAGTACCCTTCCCACCATAGAATTCCTATGCTCTAAGGAATTTGTGGTTTCGGAAGCTTCAAAGAATGCTTTCCATCAAATCATTGAAGCCCTACAAGATGACAATATCAGCATGATTGGATTGTGGGGGATGGGAGGGGTGGGCAAAACCACCTTGGCTCGTGAAGTTGGAAATCATGCTGAAAAACTGAATTTGTTCGATAAAGTTGTGATCACAACTGTGTCTCAAAAGCCAAACTTCGAAGCAATTCAAGATGAAATTGCAAAATTCATAGACTTCGATATGAAGAATGAACGAGGAAGAAGATCAGTGCAAGATTTATGGTTGAGACTAAAGAATGAACAGAGGATTCTTATTATCCTTGATGATATTTGGACAAATATCAACTTAAAGGAGAAGATTGGAATTCCGACAGGAGAAGATCATAAAGGCTGCAAAGTTCTTTTAACAACACGCCGTCAACAAGTATGTCTTGCTATGGATTGTCAAAAGGTGGTACAACTGGGTTGTTTAGATGGCAATGAAGCTTGGAATTTGTTTGCAAAGAAGGCAAGTCTAAATGGCTGTGTCGATGACGCTATTAGAGAGGTAGCAACTAAAATCATCAGAAAATGTGGAGGTTTGCCCGTTGCTATAGTTCCGTTAGGAAGTGCTTTGAAAGGAAAAAGCTGTCACGAGTGGGAAGTGGCATATCGGAGACTCGAAAACCGTAGATTACCTGAAATTGAAGATGTTGATGAAGAAAATGCTTATCTATGTCTTGAGGCGAGCTTCGATTACTTGAAGGGTATGGAGACGAAGACTTGTTTCTTAGTGTGCTCTTTTTATCCCGAAGATCATGAGATTCGTTCGGAGGACTTGGTGAGATATGCATGGGGATTGGAGTTGTATAAAGGCATCAACTCAATTGAAGAAGTTAGAAGCGAAGTGCTTGCATCGATTGAGATCCTCAAGAACTCTTGTTTGTTGTTAGATTGCAGAAAACAAGGGGATGTCAAAATGCATGATGTGGTTCGTGAAGTTGCTTTATGGATTGCATCCTCAAGAGAGGAGTTCTCTTTTGCGAGTGTTGGCGCATTGCCGATGGATGAAAGTTTCAAGCATTTCAGAGCAATCTCCTTCAACACTGATCAAATGGGTGAACTTCCCAAAGGATTGGTTTTCCCAAATCTCAAATTTCTTTTACTTGGTGGAAGAGGTGGTGGTCGCATGGAAACTTCAAGTGAATTCTTTGAGGGTATGAAAGCATTAAAAGCTTGTGCTTTGGATAATCAATTGATATCTCCAGTTGCATTTCAATTTCAAATGAACCTTAAAACTTTGAAGTTGCATAAGTGTAGATTCTCTGACATCTCAATGGTTGGTAAGTTGAAGACACTTGAGATTTTTTCTTTAAGTGAATCTGGTATCGGTGAATTGCCGAAGGAAATTGGTGATTTAGAAAGTCTAAGACTGTTGGAGTTGTCAAGTTGCAGAGAACTACGAAGAATCCCTCATCGATTAATTCAAAGATTGTCCAATTTAGAAGAACTATACTTGCATGGTTGTCACAAAATAAAATGGGCGACTGAGAACACAACTGAAAAAGAAAGCTATTCTATCCTATCAGAGTTGAATTTATTGCCCAAGTTGGGTGTATTATCGTTGGAGTTGCTTTCTCAACATCTTCCAGATGGCATTCTGTTTCCTAAACTACGGAGATTTGATGTTTGCTTTGCTTGGAGGTCATATGAACCTTATCCAATCTCAAGATCTTTGAAAATAAGTGACAAGTCCATTGATTCATGCAAGCAACTGTTTGAAGATGTGGAATCTCTTGACCTGAAAGAAGTGCAGGGCTATCCAAACCTTATTCCAAGCTTGGAGTTGGAATTTAGTAAGTTGACTTCTCTTGACCTGGATAGTTGCGATGGTATGAAATGCCTAATTGATGCATCAAATCAACAGGTGCCAACCACTGCATTCTCGAATTTGAGGAAGTTAGAATTACTATATATGCATGATTTAGAAGAGCTGTGCAATGGCCCTCAACCACAAGGTTTCTTGCAAAACTTAGAAACCTTGACCTTAAGTAGATGCGATGAAATGATTGGTGCAATTCCAATCTCACAAAATCTTGAAGAGCTTCGAGTTGATTATTGTAATAAAATGCAAGTGCTATTCCAGACTGTTGAATTGAGGAGCATAGAACAGTGGCCCAATCATCATTTAAGCCTCCAAAGTCTAAAGGTTGTACGAATAAGAGACTGCAACAGTTTGAAATATGTCTTCCCAATGCCAGCCGCTAATAGTAGCCTTGGGCAATTGCAATCTCTGGACATACAGAGATGCTCACAATTGGAAGAAATAATTCAAGGGACAGAAGTGTCAAACATAAATCTGCAAAGTCTAAGGAAAGTAGAAGTAGGAGGATGCAAGAAGTTGACATCTCTTTCCTCATTGTCGCATGGTCACAGGTTGGAGGAGTTAAAAGTGGATGATTGTCCCCGATTGACACCTTTCCTCATTTCGGCTACAATACAAGTAAGATTTATCATTTATTAATTATTAATCGAATTGCTTTCTTTTCTTTGTTAATAAATGGGTATCCCAATAGAGCAAATGCTTGTATAGGGTAGCTGTTTAAAAGATATATAGTTTTCATTTTATAATTTTGGTCTACAAACTAAGAGCTAGCTGACCATAAATACCATTAAGTAACTCAAATAAAATTTCAATAAGAGGCTAAGAGAAAACTATATTATTTACAAAGAAAAACTATTAAACAAACTTGTTTTAGATATGTTGCAAACCCCTACTAGATTACATTGTATCAACTACGTGGGTAAAAGAAAATTATATCTATATTTATATAATGTGTCTGATTGAATTAGTATCACAAGTAAATTCAACACCAACTCGATTATAAAAATTACTTTTATATGATTTTATTAGAGTAATGAATATTAATATGATGATATTTTTGTATATTATTATTTTTATATAAAATGTTTAAATAAAATATTTAAAAATGAGATGTCTCGACATTGAACTCGAGTAAAAAAAAATTTACTACTCTTCTTAAGATTCAATTATTAAATAATTTTTTTATAAATATAATTTTAATATTAATTTCTTTAAACATTTTAAAATGATTTGTTTATAGAAATTGAAGCTAAGGAGAATGACAAGTGAGCAATTGAGCAATTTAGATATATGTAATTGTGAAGAATTGAAGCGGATAATTCAGAAGCATCAAGCTTCATCACATGATCATCGACTCCAACCTATTTGCTTCCACAATTTCACACAGATTGATATCTCCAATTGCGAAAACTTAAAATGCCTCTTCCCGATTATTGTTGCTCATGGAGGCTTTCCAAAACTTCTAAGTGCGTCCAATTTGCAAACTCTGAAGATATCGGACTGCTCCCAATTGGAAGAAATAATCCAAGGCTCAGAAGTGTCAGACATAAGCCTCCAAAGTTTAAGGGAAGTAGTAGTTCAAAACTGCAATAATTTGAGGTATCTCTTCCCAATGTCTATTGCTAAAAGCCCTGGGAGACTGCAAACTCTGAAGATATTGGACTGCTTCCAATTGGAAGAAATAATCCAAGGCTCAGAAGTTTCAGACATAAGCCTCCAAAGTTTAAGGGAAGTAGTAGTTCAAAGCTGCAATAATTTGAGGTATCTCTTCCCAATGTCTATTGCTAAAAGCCTTGGGAGACTGCAAACTTTGACGATATTGGGCTGCTCTCAATTGGAAGAAATAATCCAAGGCTCAGGAGTGTCAGACATAAGCCTCCAAAGTTTAAAGGAAGTAGTATTTCACAACTGCAATAATTTGAGGTATCTCTTCCCAATGTCTATTGCTAAAAGCCTTTGGAGACTGCAGACTTTGAAGATATCGAACTGCTCCCAATTGGAAGAAATAATCCAAGGCTCAGAAGTGTCAGACATAAGCCTCCAAAGTTTAAGGGAAGTAGTAGTTCAAAACTGCAATAATTTGAGGTATCTCTTCCCAATGTCTATTGCTAAAAGCCTTGGGAGACTGCAAACTCTGACGATATCGGACTGCTTCCAATTGGAAGAAATAATCCAAGGCTCAGAAGTTTCAGACATAAGCCTCCAAAGTTTAAGGGATGTAGAAGTTCGAAGCTGCAATAATTTGAGGTATCTCTTCCCAATGTCTATTGCTAAAAGCCTTGGGAGACTGCAAATTTTGACGATATTGGGCTGCTCTCAATTGGAAGAAATAATCCAAGGCTCAGGAGTGTCAGACATAAGCCTCCAAAGTTTAAAGGAAGTAGTATTTCAAACCTGCAATAATTTGAGGTATCTCTTCCCAATGTCTATTGCTAAAAGCCTTTGGAGACTGCAAACTTTGACGATATTGGGCTGCTCTCAATTGGAAGAAATAATCCAAGGCTCAGAAGTGTCAGACATAAGCCTCCAAAGTTTAAGGGAAGTAGTAGTTCAAAACTGCAATAATTTGAGGTATCTCTTCCCAATGTCTATTGCTAAAAGCCCTGGGAGACTGCAAACTCTGAAGATATTGGACTGCTTCCAATTGGAAGAAATAATCCAAGGCTCAGAAGTTTCAGACATAAGCCTCCAAAGTTTAAGGGAAGTAGTAGTTCAAAGCTGCAATAATTTGAGGTATCTCTTCCCAATGTCTATTGCTAAAAGCCTTGGGAGACTGCAAACTTTGACGATATGGGACTGCTCTCAATTGGAAGAAATAATCCAAGGCTCAGAAGTGTCAGACATAAGCCTCCAAAGTTTAAGGGATGTAGAAGTTCTAAACTGCAATAATTTGAGGTATCTCTTCCCAATGTCTATTGCTAAAAGCCTTGGGAGACTGCAAACTCTGACGATATTGGACTGCTCTCAATTGGAAGAAATAATCCAAGGCTCAGGAGTGTCAGACATAAGCCTCCAAAGTTTAAATGAAGTATGTGTTAAACGGGCCTCCAAATTAGAGCAGGTGTCTGAAGGAGTTGAAGCAAATGTGAGTAAGGATGAAGAGGAAGTGATACACCTACCTCAATTAATCATCTTACACCTTAGTGAGCTGCCAAACCTCATGAGGTTCAGCCCTGTAGGTTATCATTTTGTTTTCCCATCTTTGAAGGATTTAAAAGTAAGAGGTTGTTCCAACATGACCACAAGGTTTAGTGTTGACTTAATGGAGTCAGTGCATGCGGAAACACAGGTGCACTTCTCTCCCAAACTCAATAATGAGCTTTAAAACAGATGTTCATCCATTGAATTATTTTCTTTCTGTATTCACCCAAACTCTTTAGTTTCTATGAATTAATGCAATATTTCTATTTTGGTTGTCTGAGAGAAATTATTTTTTATGCTTTAATTACTAAATGAAATTACATTAACTGTAATTAATTTCCGTTGGATATCAGTAGTTCTTTCTGGATATCCTTCTTGCATTATTATTCTCTTTTGACAATTCTTGTTCATAATATGTCATCATTTTCTCAATCATGGAAAACCTCTCTTTGCTTTCATCGTCATCATAAACAGACAGTAATATGTGAAGCTTTAATTTGTGTTGCAGGCAAGCCAATCAGGTGATGAAACTATAGTGGAAGAATCTGCTACAGCTCAGGAAACTACTTGGCCAGCTGGTAGCGACATATGGTGGCCGCTTGAATTGAGGTAATCATATAAAAATTATTTCTAAAACGTGGATTGATTTTCTTTTTTAAAAGTAAATAAAAGTTTTTGGTGTTTGGATATTCTATGTAAAATATTTTTCAGTGAAACAAACACAACATAAATTGTTCACTTATATTAAGATGATAGTTTATAATAAATAATAACTTATATAGACTTAATAATAACCGATGCCTAATTAAAACTTAATTTAAATATATAATGTTAATTTTGATGTCCCAAATTGTTGAATAACAACATTTAAAATCAATTTTATATATTTTATTTCCTAATTAAAAAGTATTTCTCAATCTAATAATTTCTTACTATGTTTTTTTGTTGAAGCAAATCAAAGGTAAAAGAGTGTTTCTTTGCAATCAAATACTTGGAATTATTACTTCATTTTTAAGAGGGAAGAGGGGAATGTTTATTATGTTTTCCATTCTTATATGCATAATATTAGTCTGTGAGGGTAAATTTTTAGTACTTTTGAATTATGATATTGGTGTGTAATAGCAAATCTAGAAATTTGTTTAGGAGAGATCGAAAATTAATTATAAATTTTTGAGAAGTTAAAATATAATTTAATTATTTATTAATTTATAATTTAATCATTTTTAAGGAATTAAAACCTTGTTCTTATTTTTTAATGCAAAAATATAATTTCGTCATATATTAATTTATAATATCATTATTTGTGGGGAGATTAAAGTAATAATTTCTTTGGTATTTTGTTCTTGCTTCTGGGTTTCTATTGTTTTTGGTTGATCAATTACCATTTTAATTTCCTTTAGTTTGAAGATTGTTCCTTTAAATGCAATTATGAGAATTGTTTGTTTCCCTGTTCTTTGAGTTTATATGAAGATTTAGTTACATAAGTTTGCTATTCTTAATTGATGTTGGTTTCACTACTCCATATTTAGATTGTTAAGTAGTTTCATTAAGTAGATTTAGTCCTCAAGAACTGTGAACTTTCAAGTTTTTGGTGCGTTACGATTGGTTTTTTGGATCAAATTATTGATTAATTCTTGAGATTTTCTATGGTTATTGTGTAGGAATTGAAGCTTCTTGGCGTTGATTGGTTATGATTTGCTTACTCTTTTCTAATTGTTATTGTCAGGCCATTCTTGAACAAAATCAATTAAGTTAGATGAAATGCTGGAATTTCTTTGTTTTTGGATGCAAATGCTATGCAGTAGCTAATGTTTGGATGAAATGATACACAGTTTTGAGGTTTCTTTTGAATTCAAAATTGGGCAAGCAGCATTTCAATGATTGTGTATGTGAAAGTGGGTGTTGTTCTTGTCCATATGTCGCATGTCAGGCTTTAAGCTTATGAAACCTGAGGATTAGTATATAATACATATATCATTATATATATATATTTTTTGTTAAGATAACTAAGCACCAGTTATGTGTCGCTGATGTTTCCTTCTATACATACAAGCAGAGCAACTTTTTGGGGCTCTAACATCGATCCAACTGTTTATAATTTGTAGTAACTTGCTTATTCCCTTGTAAGAGTGCATGAGCTCTAATTCTTTTACATTTGTTCCCCAAATAAAATAGGTGAGAATCCGTATTAGGAAACCCTGCAAGTAGGCCAGTCTTGCACCACTATGATGGCCCCAAGTTTCGTCTCGAGCTCTCAGCTCCTGAGGTACTGCAAGCAATTATAAATTTTTCTTCTGTTCTCTTATTTCGTGCGAACATTCTGGTAATCAAAATAATGAATCCTTTCAGTTGAAGCTCAGGAGTTTCATATCATTCTTTTGCAGACGTTGGATCTATTAGACCTTTGTGAACAAGTTAGCTGAGTGGAAATGTACTAGGGTTAAGGGCTTAAGGCCGTCTGCTTTTCGCAGCAAGCTGTGGGTTTGGTGAATCAAGTCAGGAAAAGTGGGAAATGGCGTTAGGCAGCTGAATAAAATTGCATTTGTGCTTTGGCATTATATTCGTATGTATTAAAAATTCTAACTTGCAAAATGTGAAAGAGAATGACTACTATCACTATGTGTAATGTTCGAAGTCCTCAACAAATGAAGGCCTTGAATTTTATGTCTGTTTTGTGCTTTATAACTGCCTCCTCTCTCCTTTTACATCACCTGAGCTTCAGTAGAGTTGTAAAACAGACTTGCATTTTAAAATAAAATAATACATCTGTGTTAATATCTATTTTTAAGACCACATAAGCTCGATTTAGGACCTGCAAAGGTATTTGTTGCTGTAATAGAATTATGCTATCAAATATTAACTTGAAATTTGCATATTGTTAATGTTTGGATGTTGAATGTTTGAATTGTATGATAATGCGTCGTAATCCTAATCCGGCGATGGAAACGGGTTAGGAGTGTTACATTGAGACTTATGTAAACTTGCATTAGTGGGGTGAAGGTTGGTAAGGTGATTAAAACTATTGGGTTTGAAAATTCATACGAGGTAGAATCGAGAGGATTTTCGAGGGGAATTTGGTTACTTTTGCATGATAGTATCAAAGTGGATATTCTACAAGTTGATATACAGTTTATTCATTGTTATTTTAAGATGAATGGAGCAAGTTAAGGGTCATTCCTGACGGTGGTGCACGCTAGTCCTACAGTTGGGGTTCGCAAGTCTCATTGGCCCATGCTGGAGAGAATTAATCTGGGAAGTGATGAAGCGTGGGTGATGGGAGGTGACTTTAATTCCATTTTGTAAAATTCGGATAGGAGGGGTGGCTCGGTGAAGGGGAATGGTAGAAGTAAACTATTCACAGATTTCATGTTCGGGCAAAGTATGCAAGACATTGGATTTAAGGGAGCTCGTTTCACTTGGGTGCGTGGGAATCTTTATCAAAGGTTGGACCGTTTCATTGCTAATAATGGGTGGATTACAGATTTTTTGAGGGCGGTCGTGCATCATTTACCAAGGGTTGGGTCTGATCACTGCCCAATTTTATTGCAATCTTATGAAAGTGGGGCTGAAATGCAGGCCAAAAGTTTCAAGTTTTTGGCTGCATGGCAAACTCATCCTAATTTTATGGAGAAATTGAATAAAAGGTGGCACGAGGAGATGATATAATTAGTAATATTGATTCTTTCAAAGCATGGGTGAATGAGTGGAATAGGGATGTTTTTGGTAATATTCATTGCAGGAAAAATAATATATTGGCTTGTTTTAAAGGCCTTTAGAAGTCTCTTGCAATCCAACACTCGGATTTTCTGGTTGAGGTTGAGAAGCAACTTAAAGGCAAGCTTGATGTCATTTTGGAACAAGGGGAGAGCTTATGTTTTCAAAGATCAAGAAGTAAATGGTTGATTGATGGAGACATGTTTCTACCATTTAAGTATGATAACTCAACAAAGAAGGAACAAAATTATTTCTTTAAAAAGGGCTAATGGGTCGTGGCTCATGGAGAAATGCCAATTGAAGAATATGCTGGTGGATCATTTTCGTAATATACAGTATGACATTGTTCGCAAGCAATACAGCTCACTATGCATAATTCGCATGAGCTCGCCATGCACAGTTCGCAATGGCTATACAGTTTGTGATATTACCACGGTTCGCAACGCATTATAATATAGTTCACAAAGCAATAAGCTTGTAAATACAGAACATCAAACATGCAATAACAGCATTCACACATACATATGTTCGTATGCAGGCATACAAACAGATTCATACCATATGTAAGAGCTCGCTCAACATGTGAAAGTATTCGCATAACATATAAAAGAGTTTGAAACATTAAGATAGGGGTTTGCACATCTTACTTGACTTCCAATAGCGGGCGACCTTGTTTTCAAGTATAGTATACAGTGTATTCAACTTAGTTCATCGCGTTGTGTCGATTAGGTGACCTTCTGTTTGCCTTTATCATTACTAGTCAATGCTCCACTAGTGTTCACAGCTTTGCACAAAAGCATACATAGTACTTATCGTTCAAAGTAACTTAATAATTACTCTGCTCAATCACAACTTACGACCTACGCAATCTATTGAGCTCGTACAATTTATTTACTTAACCTATCTTCTCTCCCTTAACCTTCTTATCTCGCAGGTATTAGCAGATCTAACTTATTAACTAAGTGTGATAGAACTTAAATCTATTTTTTTTAAATGGTTACTGTTCATCATCTTTCTCAAGAGCACGAGCGAATAGTTTATGCATTTTCTAGGAAAATATGGTTAAATTCGATTGTAAAATATCTTAATCTCCTCAAAAAATTTTAAAAATCATTTTAAAGAACAAGTTCAAGCTTCGTCAACCTAGATCCAACACATTCTTAAAATCGAACCTTTGAAATTCAAAGCTATTTAATCTTTTATGTTTAAATTCATGAGACTCAAAACAAACATGCATTTAATATGATTTTAGCATAAAGAACAGATTGCTTACCTTAAATTTCGTGCTCCTTTGCAAAATCGTGTAGTCTACTCAAGAACTAACCCAATTTTGAATAAAAATAGATGTTTTTCTTGAAAAATGTGAAAAAAAAAGTGTTTGGTTACTAAGAAAATTGATGAATTCAAAAATTTGGAGAGAAAATATTAACAATCAGATGCAACAGATTTTTGAAATGCAGAGAGTGAAAAAAAAATGAAATGCTCGTAAGGATGAAATTGAGCAGTGATGGCTTATATAGCCAAACTTATTCCTAGAATTGATTCATTTATCCTATAGGTCCCTCTCAATTTACCCTTGTTTAAATAAATCCTCCACTAACTATTAGTTCTAATTTACCTTTTAAGTTCTCTACTTTAGCTTTTATTCCCATCTTGTCCTAATTTCTAGTGAAATTTCTATTTACTCTATTTTTAATCTATGATTTAATGCCGAAACTTTCGACCTGATTTTTGAGATGTGACATCTTTAAAACTAGCCTAAAGGCCTAAATAAAAATTAAAAATGATATATTTGCCTTATTTAGTCAAATCCTTCAAAAGGAAAATACTAATAAAGACTACACTTCTTTTGAATCTTAGGCAATTATAATAGTTTAAATTCTTCTTTTAGTCTTTGTAGTTTACAAAAGTTGTGCATTTAGCTTTATACTTTAATTTGATCAATTTTAATCCTTATATTTTTTGAATTTTGAAATTTTAGTCTTGACCCAAACACAACTATTAGTATTACATATTCTACAATTGGGTCATTCTAAGTCTTTATACTTTTTGAATTTTGAAATTTTAGTCTTAACGCAAATTACCGCTATTAATTCATTAATTGGATTTTTAGTGAGTAATATATAAAAATAATAAGTTGACATGGTATTACACATGTGATAATATGTTTACCTCATCAAATTTGGAAAATAGTATAATTTAATGAATTTAACAATTATCGTTTGCTAAAGACTGAAATTTTAAAATTATAGTAACTAAAAATAACCAAATTAAAGTACAGAAATTAAATCCACAACTTTCTTAAAGTACATGGACTAATACCAAAATTTAGCCATTATAATATAGTCTTCAACTCATTGCATGAAACTTATTGAAATAACCAAGAATTGGATATGGGCATAACAATCAGTTGACCACCCTGCAGTTCCTTCTGATCTCCCCTTGTGTTCCAGTAAGAGGACTAATGTTCCCCATCCTCACCATGGCAGCAGCGAAATCAGCCGAAAAAGTAGCAGGATTGTTGCTGTAGGTGCGAACAAGAGCGTCCTGTGATCCCCCATTGAAGAGCTCCTGGTCCGAGTGAAGTAGCCCTCTTCGAGCCACGAGGTTTCGGAAGTAATCGTTGTCAAACCGAGTAGGAGTCTGTATATCAAGAGGAGCCAAGTTGTTATCACCGCCGGAAGCAGGGCAGTTGGCCCGTCTGGTGGCTGCAAAATTCGCATCGATGTTGGTGTCGTTATAGATGCGACCGCGGAAAGTGGTGCATCGAGCCAAACCAATCGTGTGGCCACCGGATAGGGCGGTCAGGTCTCGGGTGCTTAGGCCTTTGGCAGCGAACGAAGAGGTTAGAGTTGCGAGGTTGGCGAATGGTGATGGGATTTGGTTGTTGGCTGCACTTTGGCTGGCTGTTCTTGCATCTCTTCGCCCTAGGGGTACTTGCCATGTAGGTCCTCCAAGCTGCCACCATATAAATTATTAAAATTAAAAGTTATTTTATTTGTT
This sequence comes from Kokia cookei, assembly GCA_039519145.1. Taxonomy (NCBI): domain Eukaryota; kingdom Viridiplantae; phylum Streptophyta; class Magnoliopsida; order Malvales; family Malvaceae; genus Kokia; species Kokia cookei. The sequence goes on along the minus strand of CM076902.1, from coordinate 41,880,442 downwards.
TTTTTAACAATCTTATCATAAATTTTGATCATATCTATTTTTTTTTTTTTCAACCCATAAATAAGATGATAATGTGCTTCAACGTACTTGAGCTTTGATGATCTAACATTGACAATAATACCCATATCAATTGAATTAAAACTCAATCCATTATTTTATTTAATTTTTTAACAATTTATTCTTCATATTTATTTCACGATTTATGAATATTAATCTTTTTAATATTCATAATTTTTCTTCTCCAAGATTGAAACTTTAACTCGTATATATGAAATCAAAATTAATTATTAACATATTCGTCAAAACTTAATCCACACATCTCTAGCAGCATATATATATATATATATAACAAAAAATTGCACATTTAAAATAACAAAAAAGAACTGGAAATTTGTTAAAAGTGCATGTATATATATATATAGCTACTATAAGCAGTATGGGAGAGCTTAGCAACCACTAACCAGGGCAACACCATCTCTAGCAGCAAGTGCTAATATATCTGCACAAGAAACAGTCGCACTGCAAGCAGCCTCCACATTAGACTTTATGGTATCGATCACTTCGAAACCTCGAGCTGAGTTCTGGTTCGGCGCTGCATTCTTTTCGCCCGTGAACGTCGCCGTGTCATCCAGCAGTATCGATCCATCACAACCCTGCATTAACGTAACACATACAAACACAAAATATTCCACACATCAGTCCTATTAGCAATGTACATATTTTTCATAACATTGATGACGCTCCAAAATCAATACACAAAATTACGTTAACAAAGCAGTCATGGAAAAACAAACGGAGAATCGAGGCCCCGATTCGGGTCTCTCGGTTAACGGCCTGCCTCATGGCGTTGCGGACGATGGTTTGAAGGTTGGGGCAAGAGCTTGCATAGAAGTTGGGAGAAAGCTGAGCATTGGCAGCATGGCAAGAAAGCAGCATAATAAGTAGTGTGACAATGGGAATTGTGGAGGCCATTAGAGGGAAAGAAAGCAACAGCTGCCAAAGTGAAATAGATAGAATAGGATGAATTAGATATTTCTTTGGTAGCGGTGAATAACCCCTGCATTGAGACGTGGTATATATAGCCAAAATAATTTGGCCTAGATAAGAGATGGTGGCACCTTGCTTTGTATTGTATGGGTTTAATTATGCTCCTAGTCACTCTACTCTTCTAAGTTTTGAAATTTAGTCCCTCTATTTTTTTTGTATTATTATAAGTATTGGATCGAATAATTAACTTCACAACTAGGTAATTAACCAAAATAAATTAAATTTTTTTAGGGGGGCCGAAATTAAATTATAATTTTACAATAGTAAAAATGCAATTTTTAAATGATTAAATCAAAATTTTATCATTTTTAGGAGGGCCAAAATGGAATTTTACCTTTACTAATTTAAATTTTTTTTAAAAAAAATTTAAAAGCTTAAAAGAAAATTTTTCCATTTTAAGGGGTGCAAGGCCTCTACCAGACTCTTGAGTTCGCCCCAGGGGAGAACCCACACATTTATATGAAGTGAGACTCGAATGTAGGATCTCGAAATTCCTAGGGCCTCAAACTCTCAACTTTTATTTCCAATAATTTAGTTATTATACTTGTTCGATTTGATAATTAAAGTTCAACTGATAATAATGTTAATGATTTTCGTTAACTTTGAATTGTTGCATTTCAAAGTTTTAAAAATCTGATTTAAAAAATAATTTAAATTACTAAGATCACAAAAGCTATCAGTTCTATCAGATTGTAAAACTACTAAAAATTCCGTAGGAGTTTTCGTAAATATCCACACATCGACCACCCTATCAGAAACCATCTCAGCTAATAGGCCTAGATGCGAAACATTAAATTTCAAAAATTAAAAGTAAAAAAAGCACTAAACTTGAAGTGAAAGCATAACTAGAGCTATTGTATGTACCTAAAGTTTCAAACTTGGCTGCGCGGTTCTAGATGCGTTTTCCTTGTGGGAAAAGGGGGAAAATGCACGCAAATGCAAGGGATTTGCATGCAAACCAAACAAAAGTCCAAACTACTAATCAATGCATGATTGACTTACTACAAAATCCGTTTAAATCCATATCTGTTTTTCAGTAATTGTGGGAAGACTTGATTCAGTCCTTTTCTACACAAATTGACTTTGAGATTTTCAATTTTTTTTTTTTTATATTTATTCAATTTACAATCATTTATCATCCAATTCCATTTTTTTTTTTTTTTACTTTTATGTGAGGGGGATTGAATTTCAAAGTGTCATCTTTTTGGAGTTGATAGATCTCTCAATGGATAAGTATTGTGCTCAAGTGGTAGTATCTATGCTCTTAGATGCTATATAAAAGGTAAAGGTTCAAATTCCACCATGCACAAACACTTATATCCCCTTAATAGGTGGACACATGCCGTACGCAGTCCGATCCGACATGGTGCTCTACTCTCGTTTTATGAACTTGATCTCTTTAAACACACTCGGATTAAATTTCAAAGTGTCATCTGTTTGGAGTCGAAGGACTTTTTAACATATTAGTATTATGCTCAAGTGGTAGCATATGCGTCCTTAGATGCTATACAAAAGGTAACAGTTCAAATCCCAACATGCACAAACACTCATGTCCCCTTAATAGCTGGTCACATGCCATTCATAGTTCGAGCCGATATGACGCTCCCGTTTTGATCTTTTTAAATATATTCGAACTCTCATCAAAGTCGAAAAACAAAACTCTGATTTAACTAAGAACAATACCTATTTGATGAGGGGATTGTTAGTTTTAATTGAATAATACTTTGAAAACTTCATTGGAATGAGTTGAATCTCCCTTGGCACTTCTATAAAAAACAATAGCTTGGATTTGGTGAAAAAGTATATGGAAATCCCTCCACTGTGAAGAAGTAAGCAAATAAGTCCCTAAAAATGGACTAATGAAGTCCCTGTATTTTTTAAATGAAATCAAGGTTGATGTTAACAGAAAGGGAAGGTTCTGAAACTTCAATTCTTAACTATTTCTTATTTTTTTTTCATTTTATTAATTAAAAACACTGCATTATGAAAATAAAATACGTGACACGTCATCTTAAATAACAAATGAAAAAAAAATCATCATGTTTACAAAAAAAAAATTTAAATTATAAATCTTATCACATATCTGTGAGAAAACTAAAATTTTAGAACACGTATGTGTGTTTAAAAATAACATACCATAAACAATGAAACATATAATTTGAAATTAATCAATTATAATAACACATGAAATATGTACGATATTAATCAATTGTGCATATTAAAATAAAAATATATAGAACACATTAAAATAAAAATTTGGTTGAATGATAAATTTAAGGTTTTACCAATCCAATGGGCGTAGATTCAAATTTCACCGTATGCATATTTTTATTGGCTTTTGTTAAAATAAAAAGATTAAAATATCCTCAAATAATATAACTGATTTTAATTATGAAACAATATTTTTATAATTTTCCTAACTGAACTGAACATGATTGATAGGTGACATCAACTCAATAAAAAACTTAAGTAATAGTATAAATTAATATCATATTAAAATATTATTATTTTATTAAAATCAAGTCATGTTAGATTTGTGCCGAGATTTATAAGCCACCACAATAAGATTGATTAAGTTGATGTCACAAGTCAACTCGATACCAATTTAAGAAAAAAAAAAGTCATGATAAACAAGTTGGTGCATTTAATATTAATAATTTGATGTATTTACCTATTTAAATTTTCTTTTACTCACAATTTAAACTATTTTTATTTTTATTTTGCACATACATTGCATATGTATTATTATTAGTTTCAAACTATATGCATACACGTGTGATAGAATTTTTAGTACTTATTTTAAGTGTTTCACTGAGTTTGTGTCACGAGTCAATCGAGCACCAACTTAATTATGAAATTACTAAAATACCCTTTCATATACAAATTAAGTTATATTTGTATGAGAATATTTTTGTCTTTTTATATAATCAATTAATAAAAATTTGATCATGATAAGATTTGAATCCAAAACACCACACATAACAAATAATTAACTTTACCATTATAACCAGAGAATTAATTAAGTTTTATGTAATTTTTTAATAAATATATTTACTTCTAAAAATATTAAATTATTATAAGAGAAAGTGAGCAGGTCCGTTCTTGAATTTTTTGGCTCCTAAACGAAAAAATAAATTGGAACTCCTTTTAAAAAAATTATAAAATGTAATACAATAAAATAAAAACATATACTAATAATAAAATAAAAAGTTGGGCCCCTTTTTTTTTTTTTTTTTTTTTCCTGCTTACAATGAAACGATGATCAGAAAATTTAATAGGCTGAAAAATAATTCACAAAATTTTTTTAAACCCCTTTTAACCCTAAACCTTGAACGATTACATTCTTAAACTACCGGGCTTGAAAGTGAGAGGTAGAAAGTTATAAATTGGTCACGAGCTAAAGTAGAAGGAGAAGTGTACAAATTGTGTTGTATGTAATACTAATAACAATCAGCTAACTAAAACTGAATAATTCTTTATGAAAAAGAGATTGAATAAATCAAAATATTGACATTTTGGTGTGAAAGAGAGAGGTAGATGAGCATTAATGATATGCAACAAGCTCATGACTGAGCCTGTGATTATATTAACTCCAAGTTGGAAGCTCTCAACATCCACCTTCATTTGGGAAGGATGACCATCCATCATTCCGGTTCAATATTTTTCACCTTACAAAAAATTCTTCCAATGTATCGGTCTACTTCATATTCCGGGACTTGATTCCAAAATTATTTTAATATAAAATTTAAAATATTAATTTATATTTTAAAATTGTTCTTTTTTTTAAATATACATGGTAGTATCTAGTCATACTTTCTTAACCCATTTGATAATTCACATATGCTTTGTACACACAGGCATTCGAACCAGGACCTCTAGGATGAACGACATTCTCTTTTTCACTGGACCCACTTGTTGGGTTCATATTTTAAAATTGCTGTTAAAATCATGTATATCATATTCTAAATATATATTATATATTATAGGTCTAAAACCTTAGTCGATGTGGACATGTTATTTAATTGACATGTGGATAACTTGGATAACTCTATATTTTTCTTTATTTTTAATGAGAATATTTTAATTTTAAAATATTATATTTAAAATTTATTATGTTTAATAATGGATGTCGAATTCACCAAAAATAATATTCTTATACCTAAACCGTAAATAAATAGCAGTATATTGATATGATGAAATTCTAACTTCAGGCTCGATTTTGCTGCGGTTTTGAACCGATCCTCGATAACAGGTCTTCCCCTGGAACCGATAAGTCAGTCTCATTGAGGGCACCTCAAGCCACCAACCCTTTCGTGTGTAAATTAATTGTAGGAACACCCAACAACTAACCCTTACCGAATGAACAACCACGAAACATATGTCCACGATTTAGCTCTCCAATAGCCTTTCAAACTAGGAGGCCCAACTCAAACCAATGGCCTTAACCGCGTAAGTCATTTAGGTTCGATTGGTATTTCCATTGACCGATACAACTAACTACTTAATTGGACACACCAATGTATTCTTTGGCAGGCCAAATATGATAGAAGATAATATCGGTTTTTCCAATTGCACGCCTATCAATACCGAATCAATAAGTTTTTTTACTTGATACAAATACAACTTTATAAAATGATAATGTCTAGCTCTTAAATCGGGAAAACAATAAATACTAAAATTAAAAATTACCATTTTACCTCCGAATGTCTAAAAATTTCATTATATATCGAGATTGGTAGCTCACTAATTGTCTTATCTGTTCAGGTAGATATCTGATCCAGAATTGGACGACGTACGGGAGCTCGGATTGTTTTGCATCGAGAAAAGGGGAGAGTGGAGGAATTTTTTTTGTAAAAACAAATGGAGAAAATGATTTTTTTTTTAAAAAAATTGACTTATATAAAGTTAATTAAGCAACATCATTTTTTGATTGATTTCTGACGCTCAATAAGACGCCGTTTTGACGTCTACGCGTTTTGAAAGGATGGACTATTTCCTGCTTTGGTCCTTCCGCTTTTCCTTGGGCTTTCAATTTAGTCCTTTTTCTTTTTTCTTTTTTTGTTATTTCAAATCTACTACTTAATTTTGTTTTTTTACAGTTTGATCCTTCGGCCATGGACCCCTTTTGGAACGACACATGTCCCAAAGGATTGGCTATTTGTCCTTTTGGTCCTTGTCTGTTTATTTCTATTCTAATTCACCCTTTTAGTTTTTATTTTTTTACAGTTTACACCCTATTTTTTTATTCCTTTATTTAATTCTATATTTCCTAATTATATTTTAATTTTGGCTTTTTTTCTTAAATTTAAATTTAGTCTTTTTATGACTTAAAAAGTCGTACTTTTTTATTTATTTTCAATTCAATTCCTTTCTATTTACCTATTTATTTAATTATTGTTTTTTTATTTCACCATTATTCATATGACTATGGTTGTTTATTTTGTCTTATTATTTTTATTAGATTTGTTAAATTCACATTTATTTAATTTCATTCATTCATTTATCCATCGTATAATATTTTTATAAAATAAATTGTATGTCTTTTTTTAAAATGGATAAATTATATAAAAAAATCGAGGCAATGTTCCTTACTTCTGGAATTCGAGAAAATCGTGTCTTAACTTACTATGTTCGATTTCTCTTTGAATCGAAATAACCGAATACTCTATTTTTTTAAAAAAAATTAAAATGTATGAGGTTTAGAATAAAAATCAAGAACGTTCATTATTTTCAAAATTTTGAGGTGTCATTTTGATTAATTCGAAATAAATGAGCCTTTTTTGTAAAGTTCGATTTTAAAAATAACATCAAACTTATCATTAATGTATTTAGGGATCACATTTTAAATTTTTCTTGAGTTTTCAAATTTTCAACAATTAAGACATTTACTAATCGACTAGGTACCAATTTTGGGCATGTGAGGGTGCTAATGCTTCCTCACACGTAACCGACTCCCGAACCTATTTTCTGAATTTCAAAGACCAAAACGTTTGTTTAAATGAATTTAAATATTTTATGATGATCCAATCACGCTAAATTTAGAAAAATTAGTGGCGACTCCATTTTCGATTTAAAATAAAATTCGAGACTTTTTCAAAAAAAAATTCTACAACAGTTTGAAAACACAATTAAGAATTTAATTTATATGCCTTTATATCATCTTACCAACATATTACATACATGCTCTCTGATATATTAATTTGGCACAACACTCATATTTACAAAATTATATCATTAAATATTTCTTCATTTTGTTTAATAACATTAATCCTAATCCAATTTAAGTCCATGCATTAATTTTTTTTTAATAATCTCATTATATGTTCTGATCATATTTGTTAATTTTTACAATGCCTACAACTATCCACAACCATTCTCAACATAGAAATAGGAAGATAATACGATTTAATGCATTCAAACTCACATTCTCCTACATTAACAATAATACTTGTCGAAACCATTTTTTGAAAAAAGGGTCTCGAATTTTATTTTAAAATATAAAAAGTAGAGTCGCCACCAATCTTTTTAATTCGATGTGATTGGACCACCTAAAATGTTTGAATTAGTTTTAGAAAGACAATTTGGTTTTCGAAATCTAAAAAAATAGATTCGGGAGTCGATTACGTGGAAGGAAGGATTAGCACACTTACATGCCCAAAATTGATACCTAATCGATTATTTATGGTCTTGATTGTTTAGAATTTGAGGACTCGGAGAAAAAATTACAATACGATCGTTGGTTGGTCATAAAAAAATTTTAATCTTACGAGACATAATCTTCTATTTCGAGTCAATTAAGAAAAATCATGTCCCGTAAGTTAGGGACACGATATTTCAAGTCCTCGAAAAACGAAAACCATATTGATTAAAGACAAAGTGAAGTTCAAAAATTAAAAAACAAGAATAGTATGTTGAGTGTTGTTTGAAAATTAAATTTCGAGAAAATGATCTTTTGTTTCGAGTTTGTTGAGAATAGTGTCACATCCCGTAAGTTAGGAAGACGACATCTCAAATACTTGAAAAAAAACATTTTTCAATTTATTAAAATATACATGTTTTTAATTTTAAAATAGGATGTTCGGTTACAAAAGTTCAAGGATAAAACCGTATTCCGTAAGTTGGGACACAATTTTATCGAGTCCTTTAAACGACGAACAATGCCCTTTTTAAAAAAAAAAAATCATTTACTAAAAACATGAGTATTTATTGTTTGAAAAAAAAAAATCAAACAAGTATAAGTTAACATAATATACGATAATGATGTATCATAAAATATAAGTAAACAAGCACAATAATATACATGTATTTAATATGTGAGACAAATTAATATACTAAAAAAATAGAATTTAAAAAAATATAAGGACAAGATTTAATTTTTTTTTTTTAAAAAAATCAAAACAAAAAGGTGATTAATTTTAACAATAAAACCATAAAAAAAAGTTAAAAAAAAAAAAAGAAGGTTAATTTAAAAATAGAGTAAAAGGAAGTGTCGAAATTAAAAAAAAAAATAAAGTGGGGTCAATTTAAAAAAATAAATAAAAATGAAAGATTAAATCAAAGTTAAAGTGAAATTTTGGGAAAAACGGGTCAAAATTTTTTTTTGAAAAGTTTGGGTCAAATTGCAACTTTTAAAAAGTTTAGAGGTAAAAAAATAATTTTTAGGAAACTCGAGGGTTAAAATGCAATTTTTAAATAAAATAGGAGTTTCGTGGAAATAAACCCACAGATACTGACACGTGGCACCCCAGTTTAGCCCAAAAATCAAAAGACTAAATTAAAAGAGAAATAAAATTTAAGGACAATTTTAAAATAAATTAAAAATATAAAAAAGACGAAATTGTAAAAATTAAAAAATGCGGAAGGATTGAATGGGTAAATAATCTATTGAAAAACAACACACGAATCTTTGGCTTGGGGTGGGTTAGATTTGGGCACCATGTATGAAATGACGCCGTTTTAGGGTCCCCTTCCAAAACGATGTCGTTTCCCTTCACTATTTAAACCATTTTTTTTTTAATTTCTCATTTCCCCTTTTACACCTTTAAAAAAAAAAAACCTTCTTCATTTCCCTTTTTTTTCTCGCTACCCCTTCTCTCTTTGATCTTCTTCTCCTACCATGAGCCGCCATGAACCGTCGTCACCACCGGTCGTCAACAACGACGATCGTCACCTCTGGTGACCGAAAAAAATACCCCAAAGACACCATTTTTCTTCTTCTTTTTTTTTTGCCCGATTCTAGATCCGGAGTCAAAAACCTCCAAATCCAACTCCAAAACTCCAAAAAAGTAAGGTAAAGTTCGAATCTTTGGGTCTTTTTTTTTTTTAAATAAATTTCTTTTGTTTTTTTTATTATTCATTTTTTATTTCGAATAATAAGAAATAAAAAAATAGTTTTGAAACCTTTTGTTTTATCCCCTTTTTTCAAACTAAAAAATAAATGTATATGCATATATGTATATAAAAAAAAGAGTAAGTTTGCTTGCAATTTTTCTGATATTTGATCACTTATTTTTGTGATTTTCGAAATAGAAATGTAAAGTAAAACTATGCAAAAGTAGATCTACCTTTCAAATTATTGATGTTCAATGTTTCCTTTTGTATTGATTTTGTATTTTTTCGTGGGTAAAAAATTCCCCCTTTATAGACCTAAAAATTTGAGGTTTTATAGTCGAAAATTACATCAAAAACACTGTATCTTTGCCTCCCTTTCTCCTTTTTTGTAGGTATCACATGGTGGCAGCGATGGTGGCAGGCCTCGAGGAGTGGTGCCTTGAGATGTGTGCCTGCTGACGTGGCCGAAGGGTTACATTGGGGAGGTGCAACAGCTAGAAATGTTTGGGTTTTTAGGGGTCTTTTTAGTTTAGGTTTCGAGCTTATTGGACTTGTGTTTGGTTTGTGCTAGATTTGGATTTGCGTTGGGTCATTGGGCTAAAGTTAGTTTGGATAATTTGTGTAAATGGATTGTAAAAGAGACATTTAAATTAAGTAAAATTAATTTAAATTTATTTATTTAGTTTATTTTTGGGTTTCGGTTTTGAGTTGGACCTGGATGAAATTGGACTCCCATAATACTCATACTAATCGAGCTAAGACTCAAACGATTATTTGCCATTATACTTTTATGTATTAATGATTTTAAAATTTATTCACCTTTGTCTAATGGAAACTGTTATATTTTCCTTAATAAAAGAAAAAAAATACAAGATTTATAGATCATAAATGAAAAAACAAGGGGATAAAATAGCAATAAAATTAAAGTCCTTTGCTATGGCAGATGGGAAGGGAAATGAGACTTTTCTTTTTTAATAGAAAACACAAGTTCATCCCATTCCCATACCAGTCTTGAAACCTTAATAATTGACTAACAATCCGACTCGGGGCTATAATCAACAATACAATATAACCCTCCTTACTCCCTCAACTTCCTCCACTTCTCAGAACTTCATTCAGGGAGAAATAATACAATTGGATTTATCATAATAAGAAAGGAAAATATATCATGGGTGCAAAGCAAATGGAGTGCCTCTCTCATACAATTGAATTGTAACTAGATCTGTTCATGGGTCAGGTTATCCGTCCCAACTCGAAAATCCACTCGAAATTTGAAAGGATTTAGGTAAAAAAAAATTAGGCCTGTTTAAAAAATGGGTCAGGCTCGGGCTTGAAAATTCAAGGTTCGGAGCCCGACCCGTTTTAAATTTATAATACTTTATATTATGTTATTTTTATTTATTATGTAATTTACAACACATAAAAAAAAAATCTCTACTAAATATGTAATACTACATTAATGTAAAAATTAAAATAATGCTAAGATGACTATATAAAAATTTTCAATAAATAAAAAATGTAAAAAAAAAAATCTATACTAAATTTATAATACTACTCTAATGTAAACATTAAAATAATGCTAAGATGAATATATAAAAAAATGTCAATAAATAAAAATATATAAAATTATTAAATATTAAAATTATATAATATAAATATTTTTTACAAAAAAAATTAAAAATAATATGGTCGAGTCTAAAATGGGTTTGGGTTAGTATTTTGCAAATATGGGCAGGTTTTGGAAAAATTTTAGGCCTAGATTTTGAGCTGGGCCGAGCTTGAGCAAGCATAAAACATGTTAATATCATGCTTAGACTCGACCCAGTCTGGGCCATGAGCACCTCTAATTGTAACGATTCGACTTTTATCGGTGTCAAAAAATGTAATTTCGAAACCTCATTTTCATAAACCGAGTTCTTAAGGATAAAATAGGAATATTTTTGGAGTTGGTATGAAAATATATTAAAGTTCGGTTAAGTAATTTAATTGAGAAAGTCATGAATAAAATTTAGGGACTAAATTGTAAAAAATTAATCACTATTAAATTTTAATTTAAAAAATACTTGAGGACCTAGTTAGCAATTATCAAAGGCACCAAAATAATTATTAAACCATTGTTTTGTTTGAGATAATGAAAGTGGATGATGAAATCCACTTAAACATATGCATTAATTATAAAATATAATATAAGCTTAAAATTTATCAAGTTAAACATGATTAGTTAAATTAATCAAGAATTAATCTAACTATATATGTAAGTGTGAGTGGGAGATAACAAAACGTTTTATTTCTCTTCATCCTGAACTATTTATAGCCATTAGATGAAAAAGAAAATCTCAAGCTTCCTTAGCAAAACTTTCGACCATCAATTTATCAAGGTAACTAAGCTCTTTCTTTAAAATTTTTATAGATTTTTAATCATGTGAGTTTGATTAAGCTAACCCAAGCTTCAATTTAACAAATTGTTAGGTATATATAAAGTTTTCATTAGTAGGGATTTGTGGAATTGAGCTTAATTTTGATGATAATTTGAAGTGTGAATATGAGCATGTTAGGACTAAGTTGGAAGGTAGTGAAAAGTGATGAAATTGATTAGGAATTTAACTAAGCTTGATAATTGATTTTGTGACATTAAGGACTAAAATTGAATAAATTGAAAGGCGTTAAGAAATCATGTTGTAGATTAAAAGTACAATGTCCTTAATGAAATGATATGAAAACGTATTTTGATCCGATGTTAGATATGGGAAAATATGAGTATTTCAAATATAAAGACTAAAATAAATAAAAGACAAAATATGTTTGATTATGTGTTTTAATGTGATTTGGATGTCAATTAAAGTCATTTTTATAACTGAATTATCAAATGTAGCTAAAAATGATGCTGAGTCATCTAGAGAGAGGAAAGGCGAGAGTCATAGACAAGTAACAAATACAATTTGTACTTTCATGATTTGAGTTCAATATATATATATATATATTTGTTACAAATTAGCTTATTTGAGGTAAGCATTCTACTTGTCTCATGATGTATTTGTTACAAATTAGCTTAGTTGATATGAATTGTTGATGAAAATGGTATATTGTGCATATATATGTAAAATGATAAACAATAGCATGTGAAAGATCATGCGAACCAATTTAAATAAACCTGAGGGCCGATATGGTTATGAAATGAATTAATATATTCGAGAAAGAAATAAGAAAATGAAATGAATAAGTAATATGCTATGAAATATTTTGTGAGTGTGATATGATGATAGAAGATATAGTTTGATATGTTCATATGAGTGTGTCAAATGAATTATGGTATGAATTTTGGTACATGAGACATGATGTTAGAAAAACGAGTTTAAAAAACTCAACTGAAAATAAATTTAGAGAACAAACAAAGTTTTAATTTTTTTTTCCAAAACAATATCTTGGTTGTGATATCAAAAGTAAAAAACACATAATCAAAATTATGCCTTTTCGATTCATCTAGGATGACCACTTCGACCGAGTAGTCTTCTCCGCTATCCTCAAGCTCATGTCTATCAAGTGTGGGCTCGCTTCAAATAAAAAAATCATAAAAATTACCAATGAGGTATTTTCGCAATTTCTCTAAACTTTTGGGTCAAATTATAAATCAATAAAATATCTCTAAAGATTTTCAAAAATAATCTTTTCAGAAAATTTTCTCTTTACAACTTTCTCTTGAATTCAAGTGTATGAAAAATAATGACCTAAGGCTCTCTTTATATAGGAAGAGTTTAGAGATTTCAACTATGATTAAACTTAATCACTTTAATACAAAATTAATATAATATTTATCAAGATAAATATTACATTAAAATTAAAATTAACATAATCACTTTAATATAATTCTAATAATTTCAATACCAACATTTTCCTTCATATTATATATCAGGGTTCCAAGAGTGCTTTCTCTGAGTGTCTTTAGGGAGATAGTTTGTTGTGATTAAGTTTGGAGAGACGGTGGCTCCTATGGCTTTAGAAAACGATGATGTGACGATGTTGGGGGAGGAATTACTTCAATTATTAGTTAAGAGTTCGCTTGTAGTGCCTAATGGCCAACCTTGCTCTGTTCGGTTTGGACTTGAAAGAATTTTAATCCTGACAGCCTTCGTGCGCAACTCAAGTGTTTATGGAAGACGAAAAAGAAATTTGTTATCAAGAATGTGGGGTAGAATTTGTTTAAGATTGTGTTTGACAATGTGGTTGATATGGAATTTGTGTTGGAAGGATGTCTGTGGTTATTTCGTCGATAATTGATTTTGTTTCAACATCTTTCTCATTCGATTGATAGGGAGGATATTCAATTGGTGAAATCAATGTTGTGGTTGAAAATATGGCCATGTTTGCCTAAATGTGATATGAAAGATTTTATGTCTGCGGTTGGTTCATCCTTTAGGGTGTTATTCAGTTCAGAGGAAAAAGAGGGGTTTTGTAGAATTAAGGTTGAGGTGGATGTTCGGAAACCTTTGCACCATGGAATTATTGTGACTGTAGGTGTTTCGGGGAAATTTTGGGTTCCTTCAAATATGAGGGGCTTCCAATGTTCTGTTTTGGGTATGGAAAGATTGGACATAATGTGAAGGAGTGTGACTGCATAAAAGAGGAAGAACGAGACCTTCCTGAGGAGGCGTATCCTTATTCGGTTGCATTAAAAGTTGAATCTAGTGCCCGAGGGAAAGAATGCTAGAAAGCAGTAATGTTGTATAAGCGTTAACAGGTGTGCTATGTCGAAAAGGATGCTGTTGGCATGATCGGTACGCCAGAATCTGTTAGGCAGGTTGTGACCATGGTTGATTTGGGTTGGAAGTCTGTTGAGAAAGGGATAGTACAAACTGAAGGGGGAATAAATCCCAATTTTTAAGCGATAAAGAGAGAAATTTGGATTTATCTGAAACTGTTGTGTCTGATGCGATTTTAATGGGTCAGAAGTCTACTATGGTTGAAATAGTGAGTGTGGATAAACCTTCTTTGGGTAGGCCCACGTGGATTATGATAATTTGGACAGCATGGAGAATAATCTGGTTGAGGAAAATAAGGAGGGAATGGATCATGATGACATGAATTTTCTGCATGGGACGAATGATTTGGCAAATCAAAATTTAGAGGATAGATCTGAGTTGTCTAGAAATTCATTAGAACGTATTGGAAGAAAATGGAAGCGATTAGCTAGAGGTAGTGGAGGATTCGGTTGAATTTAGTGTTTTAAATGGGAAGAGAAAATGGTGCCCTGTGTGCGAAAATGGAGAGAGGGATGGACAAATAGGTAATGTGGGTAAACAGCTTAAACTGGTGGAGGATTCAGAGATAATGGATTTGGATGTTTTTGTATTTGATAATCAGGAAAGGTGTAATTGTTCTTTTGGATCGACGGCTACCAATAGGTATGCCGACCTGGCACAATAAAAATTTTAAGTTGGAACGTTCACGAGTTAGGGAACTCTCGGGCGATTAGGAGGCTAAAGCAGGTGTTGCGGCTTCATAAACACTAAATGATTTTCTTAACAAAGACCAAGATTGATCAATGAAGAATGGAAGGAGTTCAAAGAAAATGTGGTTTTTTGCATGGTATTGATGTTAGTGTCGAGGGATCGAAAGGAGGAGTGTGTCTTGCTTGGACAGAGGATCTATCGATCTCATTACGGTGTTTTACGAATAATTTAATTGATGTTCTTGTTCATAATTCAATGGAAGTGGTGAATGGAGATTCACTGGGTATTATGGGACACCTTATGTTAATAATAAGATGGAGTCTTGGGAGCTTTTAAATTGTTAGAGGTGAATAATAATCTCCCTTGGTTTGTATGTGGTGATTTAATAAAATATTGTATGCCAGTGAGACGAAGGGTGGTGTTCCTAAAGAAGAGATCCGTATGGAGATGTTCCGGGAAGCGCTTCTCAGTTGCGATTTGGTATATGTGAGTTTTGTTTGAACATGGTTTACATGGGAAAGGGGGCTTAATTCGGCAATGAATATTCAAGAGAGGTTAGATCGTGGGGTTGCAACTAACAATTGGATAGGTATGTTCCCGTATTTAGAGCTTCGTCATTTGCCCACTTCGGTTTCATATCATTGTCCTTTACTGGTTGATTTATATGATTTGGAAAATCGCCAAAGACATAGCAATTCTTAGTTTGAGGCTTGGTGGTTAATGGAGGATTCTTTGGAAATTGAAATATCTAATTTTTAAGGCTCGGCTCAAAGGGTTTAGTGCAAAAATTAAAGGCTCTTGGATGAAAGCTCTTGCAATGGGCACGCCGGATTCGGGCTATAATAAGTAACTTAAAAACTGAGTTAAATCGTAAGTTGGGGGAGTTAATAGGGGTTGATCGTAATGACATTAATTTTGATGATTTGGTGGACACAAAAATTAAGCTAAAATGGGAAATGGGAAAAGAAGAAATTTACTGGGAGCAACGTGCTCGGACAAATTGGCTGAAAGCCGGGGATCGGAATACAAAGTTTTTTCATGGTTGTGTTAGTTAGAGACGTCGGTAAAATAGGGTTAAGAGCCTTGAATTTTTAGATGGACGCCTTTGGAGGATCGAGGCGAGATGGAAGAAATTGCGAAGGAATTTTTTAAGAATCTTTTTTCTTCTCAAACTGGTGTTATTGATAGGGATCATATTTTATCGGGTGTACATCAGTGTATTTCGAAGGATGATAATATGATGCTCATGACTCCTTATAGGGCAGATGAGGTGGTTCAAGCCTTGAAATGCATGGGTTCGACTAAAACTCCAGGTATGGATGGGTTTTTGGCTCTTTTTTCAAAAATTCTGGGGTATTGTAGGTCCAAACGTGTGTCGCTTTTGCTTGGGGGTTCTTAGTGAGGGGTGGGATATGGAGTTAGTGAATCGAGCAAACATTTTATTACTCCCAAAAATTTCGAATCCACAAAAATGGTGAATTTTTGTCCTATTAGCTTGTGTAGTGTCATTTATAAAATTATTGCCTGCATGATTGTTAATCGGCTTAACCTTGTTCTTGATAAATGTATTGATGTTTCACAAAGTTCCTTTGTTCTGGGGAGATTGGTTATGGATATCATTCTTGTGTTATGAAGTGTTGCACACTTTTATGAATAAAAGGGGTGGAAAGAGTTTTATGGCTGTTAAGTTGGATATGAGTAAAGCATATGATAGGGTGGAATGAATTTTTTACAGGTATGATGATCAAAATGGGGTTTAATGGCAAATGGGTTGATATGATTTTAAAGTGTGTTTCTACTATCTCATATTCGGTTTGTCTAAATGAAAGTTTGAGACCAGTTTTTTCTCCCTCAAAGGGTTTACGACAAGGAGACCCGTTGAGTCCATTTTTGTTTTTTATTTGTAATGAGGGTTTATCTTCGTTAATAAGGTTGGCTCAAGAGGAAGGTTGTTTTAATGGGGTTAGAGCTAGCCGAGGAGGGCCATTGATTTCCCAACTTCTATTTGTAGATGATTGTATTTTATTCGAGGAGGCTTCTTTGAAAGTTGCGCAGTTGCGCAAGGATATTTTGTTGGAATATGAGATAAATTCTAGTCAGTGTGTGAATTTTGACAAATTGTCTATCTTTTTTAGTTTGAATGTTCAAGAAAGATCACGTTGAAGGATTGTGGGTGAGCAAGGGATGAGATTTTTTTATTAACCCTGAAAGATATATGAAAGATATCTATGCTTCTTTTGGGGGATTGAAGGAACGTATGTTAAAAAGAATTGAAGGGTGGAATACAAAGCTCTTGTCTCAAGAAGGTAAGGAGATTCTTATTAATTCTGTTCTACAGGTAATTTTGGCCTATGTTATGAATTATTTTCTTTTCCCTAAAACTTTTTCTAATGAGTTAGAGCAGATTATAGCCAAATTTTGTTGGAGTAAAGGGAAAGGATAGAAAGGGCTTCATTGGTGTGATTGGAACAAGGTATGTGAGCTAAAAGAAGAAGCGGGTTTAGGATTTCAAAGTCTCGGGAATTTTAATAAACCTCTCCTTGCCAAACAAGGTTGGAGAATTTTGAAGAGGCTTGATTCTTTAGTTGCGTTAGTTATGAAGGCTAAGTATTTTCCCCATTCGTGTTTTTTACAAGCAAACTTGAGGCATGGAGCATCATTCATGTGGTGGAATATTTGGTCAACAAAAAAGGTATTATTGGATGGTATTAGTTGGCATATAGGGAACGGGGTTAATATTCCATTTTTTTTAACCAATGGATTCCAGGTGATAATTGTGTTTGGGTAGAAAAAACAGTTAGTAATTGTCATTTGGGATGAGTTGCTGATCAATTTTGATACTAAACAATGGAGAAGGAGTTGGTTACTTGTGCTTTTGATGCCCCGATTGCTGAGTTGATTTTGCAAACTTTGATTGCTGCATATGGTCCTCAGGATGTTGCTGTTTGGTGTGCGGAAGCCTCTGGTGAATACTCGGTTCGAAGCGCATACGAACTTCTACAAATTGAAATTCATGGTACTATCCTAAATCCTATACTGCTTGATCTTAGATTTTTTACAAAAATTTATGGGCATTACATTTGCCTGGGAAAATTAAACTGTACATATGGCGATGTTTTCATAATTTCCT
Source organism: Kokia cookei (assembly GCA_039519145.1). NCBI lineage: Eukaryota > Viridiplantae > Streptophyta > Magnoliopsida > Malvales > Malvaceae > Kokia > Kokia cookei. Next base: position 41,862,487 of record CM076902.1, on the reverse strand, counting down.
CCACTGTACATGCCTCTGTTCCGACCGCGTTTGCGGCCGAGGCCATCGCGGCACTTGAAGCAATCAAAATGAGGGTGGCGTTAGGCTTCTCAAAAATTATTATCGAAGGAGATTCTCTTACGGTTATTCGGAAATGTAGAATTGATAGTCCAGATTTTTCAAAAATTGGCCATTTAATCATGCAAATCAAAAGGTGCTCTTTGGTTTTTCAGAGCGTTCATTTCAAACATGTCAACAGGCAGCCAAATACAGTAGTAGATGCAATAGCAAAACATGCACTTCGATTAGGAGTTGGATCGTACCTGGAAGAGACGGTGTTGTGTTTTGTCCAACGGTTGGCCGAGATGGACGCTGTGCGCGAACTAGATTGAATCGCGGCTGTTCATTGCGTCTTCCCTAGTTATTTTGTTATAATCTCAAGGGTCTGCAGTTAGGATTAGGGTTCATACGAGAAATGGGGAAGAGTAATTGATTTTGGGAAGAGAATCCGTCAAAGTACATTCTGGGCACATGGTTTTGAGACATGGCTGCTGGTTTTCCCAAAAGTTAGTGGGCAGCTTCTATTTTATTTAATTATGGTTTCATTTTTTTCATTTTTTTGGAAGATTTTAAACAGTTTTTGTTGGTCTGCAGCTTAGCAGATAGTATTTTGTTAGTTTTAATAAAGCCCACTTGTATTTTTAAAAAAGATAATTATTTTAATATTAAATTAATAAAATACTATTAAAATAAGTATTAAATTTAATTTTATATTAAATTATTAAAATAATATTATTTTTGATATAGTTAATTTGATTAGTTCAATTATCTTTTAGGTCAATTGTTTAACTTAAAAATTAATTTTCAAAAATATCATATTAATTTTAATGAATTTGATTAATTTAATTTTACTTGATCAAAACTAATTTTCTAAAAAATTTCTTAGATTTTCCAAATTAAATTTTCAAGAAAAATCTTTAATCACATTCTTTAGTTGAACAATTCTCACGACCACCTAAATTTAATTCCAAATCGAATAAATTGACTCAATTAAATTATTTCCAAAGTTGTAGAATTTTCTTCTAATTCAATACAGTTTGATCGAGCTTTTGTTGAGCTAGCAAATGGACCAATCGAACATATACAATTAGGCTCTAGTAATTGCAATTATGTCCAAAAGCTTTGCTCCGATAATTCGCAATTACTTAATCATGGAGTCAGTCCATAAGAATAATCATGATTGAAAACTCCTTATTGCATACTCTTTACAAAAACAATTCATCCAACTGCTTTGTCCAATGACCTCGTCATGTGTGTGTTATCCTCGTATGATATCCTTGATTCCTTTGAGTTAAATCCGTTCACTCAATACAATTCTATTTTATCTTATTGTCACAATTGTGTCTTCTTAATGATTAATATGATTACTATCAACAAATGACTGTGATAAATTGCTCGTTCGAGAACAAGCAACCCATGACCACGTTCTATATTTATCAATCCACACAATGACAATGAGAGGATATCATAAACTCTTTAATTGAGCTATAAATTTAACTGTTGCTAGTAAAGTCATGCTATACACAAGTCATGTACCCAACATGAGTTGTATACGCATGGTCAGTGACTAACTCAAGATTTAGGTAAATCACACCATTAACGTTACAAGTGAATTAATTCACAAACAAATTAAGAATTAATTCATCTTGGTTCTAGTCCAATGTATCATTCTTCCAATGAATACATATATTTCTCTATTCGTGGAGTCAATTGCTCCGATAGCCAATACTAGTCATCTCCCCAATTGGAATTGTAAACAACATAATAATCCTTCTCAGTATTTGAATCAAACGCTCACTTTGATTCTTTTATGGGATTACGAACTTATCTAGATTATCTACTGAAGTAAGTTGTCTTTCTCGCAATGTAAACGTTCTTACAGTGTCACTTATCTTTAGTTTAAACTTAGACAATTAATGAACTAATATTTGTTTGTCACAATTTCGCTATACATGCAAAATCTGAAAGACAAAAAATACAAAAGACAAAAAAGACAAAAGACAAAATAGTGAAATGTGAAATTAACTTCTTTTTTTTTATTCATAGTTCAAATAAATAGAAAACAGATACATGTTTACTACAATATGGGCACATTTCCCAATACATTAATGGTGAATTGAACTTGTTGAAAACCAAATCATGTTTTGATTGTATTCTTGACATGTTATTTTTATTGTATTATTGATTTGAATCATGAAAGTACCACTGAGCTCTATCACTCAGCGTACAATTTGTTTATTCTGTGCACAGGTATCAATAAATCTCAACGTTTCAAGGAGTGAAATAGCATATAGATCGTAGCTCTTAACTCAGCAAGTTTGTATAGTCTCATTATGTTATCAATAAGTGGCATGTAACTAAGGTTGAGTTGGTCTTAAGTTATGAGATATCATTTTGATATTTAAGTTTGAAAATGTCATACTTGAATATGACCACTATGTGTAATCTAATAGTATAGTGATATGTTTTTTATACAAGTAAATGACTTGATGTTAGAAGCTATAATGAATAGATATGAACTCGGAATTAAACCTTATTAGGTGATGGTAAGTTGAAAGTAATGAATTAACATTTGAACTAACACCCAAAGTGTGTAATGTTAAGTTTTGGCTAATCTAGACCCTATAAGTTGCATACTCAATAGGTTTGGGATAAATGGGGTGAAATTTTCGAGAATTGCCTTTGAAGTTGCAAACTACCCTATTGATGTCGAGACATCGAGCTTCTGACTCCATGGTTTTGATTCTTCCCTATTGAGCTCGAGACATTGAATTCCCCTGTTCTCCAAGTCGCGACATCCCCTATTAAAGTCACAACATCAACCTCTTGTTTTCAAGGTCGCGAATCACCTCGTTCGAAGTCGCAATGTCAAGCTTCTTCCTGCAATGTCGCAACATGATTCCCTCATGGTTGCAATGTCAACCCGGTATTTTAAAAATTTTACATTTTAGTACTTCAATTAACATCAATTTTTCATAAGAGCTTTTGTAAGGTCATTGATCGCGTCTGAAACATCATAGCAATGTGCAAGTGAACACACGTCGATGCAAGTATAGTTGATAGACAATTCTATTGGATACCGATCCCACAGGGAAATTATTCTTGATGTTTGGATGTCGAAGCAATTAATACTGGAATTAGATGAGATGTGAGTAATGATGTCAACTCAATTATGTCAGTTATGCACACTAAAATCGTCAATATTGTCAACGTAATCAGAGTTAAATGTCAATGTACTGAACGTAAACCAAATGTGTTGAGTGTTGAATGCTGAATATTTAAACGCATGAAATGTAAATATGATCAAGTGGAAAGGATTGGAGTGGACCACTAATTTTGCTAAGTTGCAACACTGGATGCGCCGACAAGGTATTGTATAGATGAATTGTCGCAGCAATAATGAACCAATGAACTGTTATCAATAACAATCTTCCATTTACTCAAGACTTAAGTACCCACAATCACTCCACTTCTCGGTGCGAGTAACGTTGTGCAATCATGAACAAGTAACTAGAATCTCTTCTAGTCCCAAACAACTCTTGTTGTCTTACTTGTTAACTAACCTATCACTGCATCTCTTGATGTCGACAAACTGTAAAGCCACTCTCATGTTTGATGCGATTAGATCCAAGAATAAATAGATAAAAAGCATTAAATAAGAGTCAAAGTGATCTAACAATGAAAGATACTCTCATATTCATTCAAATGTTATTAGAATCCACCAGCATAAAAGAAGGATTAAAGAATACAATCGAAGCTTACTATCTCTAGACTACTAGGTTTACTCCTTAATCATTCCTCTTACTTTGCATCGAGCACCTCTCGTCAAAAGTAGTCGCTCCCTCGCTTCATGTGTTCACTGTTTCGGCTAAAGTCTCCAAATCACACAGAAATTGCAAAATTTAATCCTCTACCTCTTGATGATTTCTTCATTCTTCATTCTTCTATTTATAGCCTTCAAAAGTTACAGAATTTAGCCTCCCATTCTCAGATCAAAATCTAGATTTTGCAGCTGTCAAAGTTAGTTAGAGTATAGCTGTGCACTCATGCAGATTTAATGTTTTCTTTAGAGATATACAAGTTGTAGTTGCATTGTTGGGCTCAATCTAAGATCGTAATTTCGACGACACCTGTGATGTTCCTACGTTTGTGCTTCCATATGTAAATTCAGCTTGAGTTTACTCATTTAAGGTTCAGGTTCTGTGCAGCGACATCATTGGTTGCAATTCCAAGCTGATCTTGTGGCTACATTCTTCTTCCAACATTGATCTTTTGGGCTGAGTTCCTGCATTGACAATTCTAAAGCGCAATACATCGGCTACTTGTGTCTATATTAGTTCAAAAAGATATAAAAATAACAAGAATTTAAACTAACTAGCAATTAGTTAGAAATTATAAAAACTAAGTATGAAATGCTTATGATGTATGCTAAATGAGATACAAAAGAGACAATTAAAACACCAATTTAGAGAGAAAATATATGTCATTTGTAATGCTATCACACCTCTAGACTTGAGTTTTTACTTGTCCTCAAGTAAACAAAAATTAGCAAAGTCACAAGCAAAAATGTCACTGCAATCATTATTTTTGCAACTTGAATTTCTTGAAATCCTAATACACAAATTGTAATCATATGATTGGATAATGCGCCGACAATGTATAAGCATGAATCATTAAAATTGCAGCTTCATTAATGTTAGTATTATGCATTGAATCTTAATATTCCCTGAACTAATACAACATTTATAACAAACATTTTTTCTTCTTTTCTTTTTGTTTCTTTTTCTCATTTTCGTTTTTCTTTCTTTTTCTCATTTTCATTTTTCAAGTGACTGAGAGATGTCATTGCCTTATTCTACCTTTAGTTCTGGGCAGTAACGATGAAATGCAATAAACCCCCAGGAGTATAATTACGTCAACACACACTCTTACAGTGACAGCCTTTGGCTAGATGATTTTTCTAAACCTGCAGCGAAGTGTTCTTCCTTGGAAAAGTCACAATGCACTCATATTGGAGTGTCTTTTATTAATACAATGTCACTGCAATTGGTCAGTTAGTTCAAGATTCAAACATCAACACTATCCATTCATTACTGAAGCAATTCCAACCATTCATTCAAAAATAGCAGACTGGGCATCCATTCATATTCATCCAATTTCCACATCAGCATCCAAATAATTCAAGAATTACGCATCAAAATAAAAATTGTAGGCACATTCCTGTTGAAATTTTGTAAATTCCCATTAACCAAAGAAACAAGTAGAATTCAAATATGTGGGTGTAATTGCATTTCCATTTCACATTATCTCCCCCCAAACTTAATGTCTGCATTGTCCCCAATGCACTGACAATATTATACAGAAATAATGGAAATGCAACTAAGTCAACAAAAAGGATGGAGTGACAAAATAAATGCAGGGACAATAAAAATGCATGAAAACTATTAAAAACAAATGTATCAACTTATTCTTCAGCAGCTAATGCAGAGGTTGCCTTTGTTTTCTCTTTCTTCTTCTTTGGGAGCTCCCTTTCGTCCTGGTGCTTCTTCTTCTTTTTATCCTTGCACCTTTTTCTCTTCTTATCTGTCATACCAACCGGCTCAGCAGATTTCTCCTCCTCGACAGGTTGGGTGATGACCTCATCGGTTATCACTTCTGATGGGTGGATTTCGGTGAGCGACATATGGCACGATAGTAAGAGGATTAAATTCCTCGATTTTGCTCATAACAACCTCAGCTTGGCTCAATTCAGGTCGAGCCTTATCAGAGCTAGATGCCCCCACACTCTCTGGTTTGCTGACAACATCCTCAGCGATCATTGTTGGGGCATCATTTTCCTTCTCTACCTGCACCTCGACAAGGTCCTTCTCTTCATTCTCTTTTTCTTCTTTTTCCTTTAGTTGGTCGTCTTCTTGATCCGTACCTTCATTTACATATTGCTCTAGTTCGTTTAAGCCAATGTCAACGTATTCTACTGCATCGACATCTTTATCCACAACATCCTCACGTTTAGCCATATTCACACAAAGACTGTTGCAGCACTCATCCTCGAACAAATGGGAAATGTTACGATAGTAGTCCTCATCAGACTTCGAGTGTCCTTCTTCCTTGTCATCATCTGAGATGTGAATCTGTGTTGGTATAGGGGCAGGCTTACCATCAGAAGTAGGTTGATCGAATTACGAGTACTGCATCTAGAGGAAGATGGATGGAAAGGTTGGAAAGTCTGACAATGGATTGGGGTTGATCTGGCGTAATGCGGCGACAATAGCCTCGTTCCAAGCCTTTGTTTAAGCATAAAATTTATGCAGCCTGTAATCCATGTCATCAACGACATCATTAGTGTGGATTGAGCACATGTTAATAAGGTTAAGATGTACTTCCATTAGAGCCAGCTTTTTCGTCACTTATGAATTTTTGGGCGCATCGAGTTGTTTTACTGTTTTTTCCTTTGTTTTTATCCTTCTTCTTCAAAGCTTCTTTGGCCACTGGTGTCTCTTGGCCACGAGTCATCCATTCAACAGAGATGTCGTTGATCGAGCTTTTGTTCTCTAATATTTCCTCACCATCCTTAGGCATAATGCCCTTCTGTTTACAAATCAACATGATGAGAGGGGAATGAGAGTATACCAGTTTGCTTGCCAGTGGCTTCCGCGATTTGATCGTGGATGATCGATCCGATGTCGATGTGTCGAAAGTGTAAGATAGAATGCAATAGACACAAACGATCTAATGTCGTCATAGTGCTATATGTTGAAAGCATAATGCAGCTGTTAATGAAGTGGAACCATAACTTGCCAAAAGGTGTAAGATACCTTCTGTGCATGGTGTAGTTATGGAATCCATTACCAATCTAGGTGGCTCCATCGACACAAAGGTCCTTTATCATCTGAGTGGTGCTTTCATCGTCCAAGAGATGTATAAATGGTGAGTGGTCATCCACCCGCTCAAGAACCCTCAACAGCACGTTAATTTGAGCAGCGCTCCATGGAATGAGCCCTTCCCTTACAAAAACGAACTCTTGCTCCGAATCCACCAGGTTGGCATAGAACTCCCTGACCATTGTAGGGGAGTAAGTAGAGGGATGTTCGCAAAAGAATTCCCATCCAAGGAGACTGATGGTACGAGCAATAAGTTTCCCCAAGGTCTGATGCGGTGACAATTATAGACCTTGTTCAAGGTGGAGGTTACGCTTCAACATGGTATTCTAGTAACAGTCCTTCACCGTAGTACTCAAGAATAGGATCGGCCTTGTAGACGGAGTTGGTGTTGTGGTCGGAGCCACATTAGTTGAAGTTGTTAGGGTATTTTTGGAAGGAGTCTTGGAAGCATTTTTTGATGCTCGGGTTTTTGCCATTATAACTGATGAAGAAAGTTAGAAAGATTACAGAAAAAAGAGAGTTTGTAAACAGGAAAGAAATATATAAGCAATGAAAAGAACAAGTTGTAGCAACAATGGAGGATATGAGGAGAAAAGAAAACTGTTGGAGAGAGGTTTTATAACCTAGGTGTGATGATTGAAGAGATTACCAGGAATTGTTGTGTCTGCAGCCATTAATTGCCAGGCTACAGATTGTACTATTTCGTTTTGATCGAATGGTTGGGAGAGAAGAGAGATCAACTAGTGTGATTATTGATGAAAAAGCTATGCTGACTCATCACAAAATGTGTCAACAATTCGTGCTTAGATGCTTCCACAAAAAGATTATTTTTATTTCTGCAAGGAATTTGAAACAACACAAGTAAAAGTGGAACAAATAAAAGTAAATAGAAACATGCATTGACATTATTTAAATGTGACCAGATTGATAGCCTCGTTTGGTTCTTTGATATCTAGGCTCACATAATGCTTTAGATGTTGACCATTCACTTTGAATTGTTGTTCATCCTTTAGATTTTCAATTGTCACCGCACTGCTCTGAAATGCCTCGACAATTTTGAAAGGGCCTGACCATCTTGATCGCAATTTACCTAGATGCAATTTTAAATGTGGGTTAAATAAAAGTACTAACTGACTAGGGCTAAATTGTTGATGCAAGATGATATTTTTGTGCTATCTCTTGGTCTTTTCCTTGTATATTACGGCATTCTCATAAGCATGTTGACGTATCTCTTCTAGTTCAATGATGTCCAACAAACTTTTTCTTCAGACAGCATCATAATCCATATTCACCTGCTTGATTGCCCACATGGTCTTATGTTCAAGCTCAACTGGCAGGTGACAAGACTTACCAAACACTAACTGATATGGCGACATTCCCAATGGGGTTTTATATGCAGTGCGAAGCGCCCATAATGCATCATGTAGCCACGAAGATCAATCTTTTCTAGATGGATTAACCACCTTCTCAAAGATGCTTTTTATTTGGTGATTAGATACCTCGACTTGACCATTGGTTTGTGGGTGATACGTAGTAGCCATACGATGCTTCACACCATATCTCTTCAATTCTGTAGCAACTTGGTTGTTATGAAAATGAGTTCCTTGGTCACTTATTAATGCTCTCGGTGTTTCAAACCTTGTAAGAATGTAAGTGTGAAAGAACTTTAACACCATTCGAGCATCATCTTTTGGCACCGTAATTGCCTCGATCCACTTCGATACATAGTCAACAGCAATTAAGATGTATACATTCCCGAAAGAGTTGGGAAATGGTCTCATGAAATCTATACCCTAAACATCGAAGAGCTCTACTTCCATAATCGGCTGTTGGATCATCTCATTGTGTCGAGATATTGAGCTAGTGCGTTGACATCGATCACATTGTTGAGTGAAGTTCTGGGCGTCTCAAAATAATGTGGGCCAATAGAATCCTGACTGTAGGACCTTTGCAGCAATCCTTGTACCACCAAAATGACCTCCATAAAGGGCATCATGGCAATTTCGCAAGATTGAAGTCATTTCTTCTTCAGGTACGCAGCAAAGGATAATGTTGTCAGCGCATACCTTGAATAGGTATGGCTCATTCCAGTGATATTTTGCAGCATCGCGTATGTACCTGATCTTTTTGTGACCAATAGCATTCAGTGGTAGCTTCTCATACACAAGGTAATTTACAACATTGGCATACCAAGGCGATGTGTCGACAAAGAATAACTTCTCGTCTGGAAAAGCTTCGATAATTTAGGATGTCTGCTAATCTTTACTTCCAACTTCAAGTCGAGACAAGTGGTCAACTAATTGATTTCTCGAAAGAGTAGGATCCATCGTATCAATCTAGGCTTGGCGTCTTTCTTCGTAAGAAGATATTTCAATGCGGAGTGGTCTGTGTATACTGTAATCTTTGCATTGACAAGATATGAACGAAACTTGTCAAATACAAAAAATACTATTAGCAACTCCTTCTCAGTGGTAGTGTAATTAACCTGTGCTTCAGTTAGAGTTTTACTAGCATAGTAAATAGAATGAAATACTTTCTCTTTTCTTTGGCCTAGAACAGCTCCCATAGCAAAATCACTTGCGTCGCACATTAGTTCAAACCGTTGCGTCCAGTCCGGTGCAACGACAATTAGAGCTTGTACCAACTATTTCTTTATTGTCATGAATGAGTCCAAACAGTTGTCATCGAACACAAACTTCTTATTTTTCTCTAATAGTGAGCATAACAATTTAGCAATCTTGGAAAAATCACATATGAATCTTCTGTAAAAACCAGCATGTCCAAGAAAGCTTCTTATTGATTTGACAGTGGTGGGCGATAGTAATTTCTCGATGATTTCAACCTTTGCTTTATCAACTTCAAAGCTCTGACAATATATCCGATGGCCAAGGACAATGCCTTCAGTTACCATAAAGTGGCATTTCTCCCAATTTAGAACTAGATTTGTGTCCTCGCATTTCTTCAAAACTTTTACTAGGTTGCAAATGCATTGATCAAAATTTTGTCCATAAACAGAGAAATCATCCATAAATACATCAATAGAGTCCTCGATCATGTTTGAGAAGATCGCCATCATACACCTTTGAAATGTTACTGGTGCATTGCATAACCCAAACGGCGTACGTCGAAAAGCAAAGGTTCCAAAAGGGCATGTGAACGTAGTATTTGCTTGATCTTCTGGCGCAATGGTAATTTGGTTGTACCCATAGTAGCCGTCTAGGAAGCAATAATAAGCTTTACCAACTAGCCTATCCAGCATCTGATCAATGAAAGGTAGTGAGAAATGGTTCTTTTTTGTGGCCGCATTCAGTCAACGATAGTCCATGCATACTCGCCAGCCAGTTGCAATGCGAGTAGGGATCAACTCATTCTTGTCGTTGGTCACAACTATGAAACCACTCTTCTTTGGACACATTGGACGGGGCTCACCCAATTGCTATTAGAAATAGGGTATATGATGCTCGCATCTAACCATTTAATAGTTTCCTTCTTCACTACTTCTTTCATCTTCTTATTGAGTCTTCCTTGTTGCTCAATTGATTGCTTCCCTTTATCTTCTAGCCTTATCTTATGCATGTAAAAAGAGGGACTGATGCCTCTGATATATGCAATGCTCTAGGTTATGGCTCTTTTATGCTCTTTCAAAATTGCGATGAGTTTATCTTCCTGCGTTGCATCGAGAGATGCTTCAAACACATTAAAGGTCACATGCTCATCATTATGACGCATGATAAGTTCTCCTTTGAAGACGTCGATAAGTGTGCATCCCATTGTGAGAAATTACCACCCAAAATAATGGACACCTCCTTATCTGCTTTGCAGTTTAGGATTATGAAATCAGCATGGAAGACAAGATTATTAACTTGGACAAGAGCGTATTTAATTTAGCCTTCAGGTTGTGCTAAAGATCTGTCCGTAAGTTGTAATGTCACTGTCGTAGGCTTCATCGAACCTATTCCTAATTTCTTAAGAGTAGACAAAGGCATCAGGTTAATACTTGCTCCTAAATCACATAAAGCCTTACGTAAATAATGATTCCCAATGGAGCATGGGATTGTGAAGTTGCCAAGGTCTTTCATCTTGGTTGGCAACTTATTTGTAAGCATAGCGCTGCACCCCTCTGTGAGCGTAATCGTCTCGATATCAGATAATTTCTTCTTCTTTGACAATAGCTCTTTCATAAATTTTCCATAGCTGGGTATCTGCATAAGAGCATCAACAAGAGGTATATTAATATGTAATTGTTTCAGAGTAGAAACAAACTTTTGATACTCTTTATCATGGACTTTCTCATTAAATCTTTGCAGAAATGGCAAAGGTATTGTAGTAGTGGATTGTTGTAGATAACTCGATGGTATCGACATTGATAATTACGTCGACAACTTTGTTGGGCGAATTATAGGCATAGGCGGCACTATAGTTGGTTCTTCTTCATTTGCTTCTGCTTGGCTTCCTTCAGTCGCGTCCTCTTCTTATTGTTGTGGTTCAGATGCATCGACATGGTCTTGGCCAGAACTTCTTGGTTCAACCATCTGCTTCCCACTTCTCAGCGTGATAACTTTGTAATGCTCCTTCACCCTTTGCGTAGGATTCTTAGTATCACTAGGCAAAGTGCCCGATGACCCTGTGTTGAGATTAGAAGCCAACTGTTCTAGCTGGGCTTCCAATGCTCGGATGAAAGAAGAGTTGCCTTGTACTATTGCTTTAGTTCTCGTAATATGCTCATGCATCAACGCCTCAAGAGAACCCATAGGATCTAACTTTGGTTGAGAAAACTGTTGCTGTTAATGTTGATGAAGCTGTCCTTGCATATGTGGCAGCACAGGCTATTTTGGCTGTAATCGAGATTGTGGGTACATCTGGCTTTGTGACTGAATCTGTTGATAACTCACCTGCGAATTCTGATTATAATTCTGCTGTGGGTTGGTATTGTAACTTCCTTATCAATAACCTCCTTGACTTGAGGAATTTTCATATCTAAATGTGGAAGTATTTTGATTCCTTCCAGGTTGTTGAGATCGGTTGTTGTATGAGTTACCAAATGAACCCCCTCTGATGTTGTTGATGTATAAAGCATTTTCTACATGTTGTGGGCAGCCTCGTAACTATGATTGTCACCGCAAATCTCACAGGAAAATATCGACGCATCTAATTGTTGGGCCACTGGAATAGGGGCAACGTCACTTGTCCCCTTCATATTCTTTATGATATTGGCCAATGAGGATACCTGCACTGACAAAGCAGAAATCGCATCTAACTCAAGAACTCTAGGGTTATCCTTTACCTGTGCAGAACGAGAGATTGGATATTGATAGTCATTCTAAGAAATCCTCTCTAGAATTATTACAGCTTCATTGTAGGTACAGTCCAACAAGGGACCATTAGCAGATGCATCGACAAGATTCCTTATCTGAGCATTCAAACAATTATAAAAGATCTCTATTTGAGTCTCTTGCTGAATACCATACATTGGGCAGTGTCGAAGCAATGTTTTCTAACGCTCTCAGGTTGTATGTAAGTTCTCATCATCCAGTTGACGATAAGCAGTAATATCATTTTGCAACCTTACATTCATTATCTACGGATTGAAACGCAAAATAAGCTGCATTACTAGCATGTTCCAAGATGTAATGGATCTAGCCAGCAATCCCAAGAACCATGTTCTCGCTTTACTCTACAACGAATAAGGAAATAATTTCACTTTCAAGGCATCATCAGGGACACCATGTTGACTAAAGGATGAACAAATAAGCAGAAATGATTTTAAGTGTTCTCTTGCATCTTCATGAGGAAAACCATAATATTGCTCATTTGAATTTAACATCTGAAACATCACCGGTTTCTGGTCGAAATTACCAGCTTGAATAGCCGGTCGTACAACCCCTGGTTGTAAATCATCGAGTATAGGCACAACAAAATCTCTTATTATCCTATTTTGCACTTGTTCAGCTTGTGGAGGCGATGGTGGTATATCATTAACAATTTGTGGCAGCATTAGAGGAACCCCATCTTGTGGTAACAATTGTGGTAAATTATTGTTATTATTGTTACCAGTCATTCTTCTTTGTTCTTGTCTTCTCCTCCTCAATGTCCTTTCAAGCTCTGGATCAAAACTGACAAGGTTATTAGGATTTCTCCTTGTGGACATGTAATGCCTACAAACTGAAAAAGAAACAGTAGAAAAGTAAACAAATTAGTAAAAGTTAAGAGTTAAGTAAGTAGAATTAATTGCAACAACAAAAGTAAACATCAAACAAATGCCAATTTCCCCAGCAACGGCGCCAAAACTTGATTACGTCTGAAACGTCATAGCAATATGCAAGTGAACACACATCGATGCAAGTATAGTTTATAGACAGTTCTATCGGATATCGATCCCACAGGGAAATTGTTCTTGATGTTTGGATGTTGAAGCAATTAATACCGAAATTAGATGAGATGTGGGTAATGATGTCAATGCAATGATGTCAGTTCTGCACACTAAAATAGTCAATATTGTCAACACAATCAGAGTTAAATGTCAGAGGTTAAATGTCAATGTACAAAAAGTAAATCAAATGTGTTGAGTGTTCAATGCTGAATATTTAAATGCATGAAATGTAAATATGATCAAGTGAAAAGGATTGGAGTGGATCACTGATTTTGTTAAGTTGCAATGCTGGATGCGCCAACAAGTTATTGTATAGATGAATTGTCGTAGCAATAATGAACCAATGAACTCTTATCAATAACAATCTTCCCAAGCAACTAGAATCTCTCGATGTGCAATCAAGAACAAGTAACTAGAATCTCTTCTAGTCCCAAGTAACTCTCGTTGTCTTACTTGTTAACGTAACCTGTCACCGCATCTCTAGATGTCAGCAAACTGCAAAGCCACTCTCGTGTTTGATGCGATTAGATCCAAGAATAAACAGATAAAAAGAATTAAATAAGAGTAAAAAAGATCTAACAATGAAAGATACTCTCATTTTCATTCAAATGTCATTAGAATCCATCAGCATAAAAGAAGGATTAAAGAATACAATCAAAGCTTACTATCTCTAGACTTGTAGGACTACTCATTGATCGTTCCTCTTACTTTGCATCGAGCACCTCTCGTCAGAAATGGTTGCTCCCTCGCTCCACCAGTTCACCGTTTCGACTAAAGTCTCCAAATCACACAGAAATTGCAGAATTTAATCCTCCACCTCTTGATGATTTCTTCATTCTTCATTCTTCTATTTATATCCTTCAAAAGTTACAGAATTCAGCCTCCCATTCTCAGATCCAGATCTAGATTTTGCAGCTGTTAAAGTTAGTTAGAGTACAGTTGTGCACTCACGTAGATTTAATGTTTTCTTCATAGATCTGCAGGTTGTCACTACATTGCTGGGCTCAATCTGATATTGTAATTATGACGACACCTGTGATGTTCCTGCATTGGTGCTTCCATATTTGAATTCATCTTGAGTTTACTCATTTGAGGTTCAGGTTCTGTGCGGCGACATCGCTGTCGCAATTCCAAGCTGATCTTGTGGCTGCATTCTTTTTCCAGCATTGATCATCTGGGCTGAGTTCCTGCACTGACAATTCTAAAGCGCAATACATCCGCTACTTGCGTCAACATTAGTACAAAAAGATATTAAAATAACAAAAATTTAAATTAACTAGCAATGAGTTGGAAATTATAAAAACTAAGTATGAAATGCTTATGATGTATTCTAAATGAGATACAAAAGAGACAATTAAAACTCCAATTTAGAGAGAAAACATATGTCATTTGTAATGCTATCAGCCATAAATAGCCTAGATTTGATTAAATAATATATTATAGCTATTAATTAAACATATTGGCTTGTATGAATTATTTAATTGATATGCAAATGATGTTGCAGTTGCTCTGGCAACAAATGTGACATCTTATTTCTCAGATCCGACGACCAAATTAGATGTGGGGAGTTACATGAATTCCAACACATGGATATTTGACTATCAAAAGAGCTCAATACTAAAAAACTCCCAAGATTAATTTCAGCAACATTAGAGTTGTTGAAATATAGGTTGACAAAAATGGTGAAAAAGATGAGTGAAGGAATTTTTTTCTCTTCTTTGTTTTTTACAACCAATACATTGAATTTTCAAGAAATGAATAAAGATGTATGGTCCCAACTTAAAGAGTATGAATTTTGGATGTTAGTTATTAGAATTTTTTTATCAACGTATCTTGCTTCAATATATATTTCAGCTCGCATTCTTATGAGAAGTTTTTCTTTTTAAATTTTCCAAATTTCTTTATTTTTTAATTTGATTTTGTTTATAACTAGAAAATTGATCATAATTTGATGGTTTGATTAGCAACGATCATGGTCGTGTGGGTGGAATTCTACGTGATGAGGTAGGTTCGATTACTCCTCATTTATCTCAAGGAAGTGTTGATTATTTTCTAATACATGCACAAGTGAAGTGAAATTTATTAAATTTCATTCATCGAAGCTGCCAATTTTCAAGTTTGGAAAATCAATCGTCTTGCGACAATTAGATGGGATCCAGGCTTTTTTGGGTTGAGATATCTCCATAGTGTTCGAAGATCTATGTTTTAGCTTTGAAATGCACTTTTAACTACTCAATTTTGAGTTTGGGAGCTCAAGTTATGACAATTTTAGTGAAGACTGCACTAGCAGAATTTATGGATAGAATTATTATGGGAAATTACAAGTTCCAGGCTTTAATTTGAGTTTAAATCATATTGGGTTCGTACGAAGGTACTATTCCATGTGAAAAACTTACATATGATAAACTAATTAGCTTCACCCAAAGAGAAGGATTAAAAATTTGTCAAGATTTAAAATTACAAAACCAACTTAAAAAACAAAGACTTTAATGTAGAAAAGAATTAAGATCATTTTGTCACCAATTTGACATCAGAAAGGAACATTTTTCTTCAAAATCATGTTGCCATGTAAAACAAAAAAAAATAAGAGAAAGAATATTTCAGAATATTATAGAAAACCAAAATATAAAAAATATAGAAAAGAAAAGAAACAACAAAAATCAGAAAACAAATTTGATAAAATAATAAAATGCTACCAATATGGAAAGCTAGGACACATCTCAAAATACTGTGTTAAACTAAGCTTTATTTGATAAAGTATTTTAATATAACAAATTAAAATGTTTTTGAATATAAGTTAAACTTGACAAAATAATTTCTCAATTTAAAGTCTAAGAGATAAAATTTTGAATTCTTATATTCAACTCTTAGAAAATTTTCAAACAATTTTAAAATCCAGTTAAAGTGATTTTAAACAAATCAAAATGGTTTCAACCAAGTCAAAATCATTTTAACACTTCAAAATGTATTTCAAACAAGTCATAATAGCTCTAGGCCAAAAAGTATCGATACCTTTTTGGCCAAGTATCGATAATTCTTGAAATATTAATACCCTTAGAAAAATTGAGACCAAACTTGCATTCTATTCTGACAAAGCCTGAAAAATATCGATACCATTTTCCTGGTATCGATAATTTCTGAAAAAGATAGACACCCTTGATTAAAAACGATACCAAATGAGCATTTTGTTTTTCACAAACCATAGGAAGTATCGATCCGGTATCAATACCTTTTTGAAAAAGTACTGATAATTTATTTTGGTATCTATTTTAAAGGTACCAACAATCACTGAATTTAGCATTTATGACAAAAAATATCGATACCCTTTTTTACGGTATCGATACTCGAAGTTGTAGGTGACATAAATATCCTAAATTTTCATCCCCAACGGCTATATTCATTACACCAACAACCACAATGATTGGAAATCATTTTGGGGGTGTAAATATTCCAAGGACCTACAACAACTAAAAAAGCACTTTCAAGTGAATATCTTCAATCAAACAACACAAGAGATTAGTTTTTCATATCTTTCTTTCATACACTTGTGAGTTTTATTTTCATTTCTTTGCTCAAGTGTATTTCATTGTATTTTGAGCTTCATTTGCAAACAATTTGATCTTGTTAGGATTGTTTTTCGTTTGCTTATTTGTATCTCTTTTGAGAGAGTTTGTGACTTAAGATTTGGGTAGAAATCTTAAGTGATTGTAAGGTTAAACCTTGTCCTCAAAAGTTGTACAAATTACTGAATTTGAGAAAATCTTTAGTGGTGGAAAGCTAAAGTAGTGAAATAGGCATTTAGGTCTGAACCAATTTAAAATCATTGTGTCAAATTGTTTTTCACTTTCTCTCTTTTCATCCACCATTTTTAAAAGGTCAATTCACTCCCTATTGACATTCCATCAAGTTAACATACTGTAAGATCAAAAGAAATATTATTAATTTAAATCTAGATGAGGAAATAGAACAAAAACTTAATGAAATTCTTTTAGAAACTACTTCCTATAAAAATGACACATTCATTGAATCAAATGAATTACAAGTAGACGAATTACATACATCTCAATCTTCTAACAAAAATGAACCTTTAATTAATATGTTAACCAAAGATCAAAAATTCATGATTGAGTTATTGATAAAATTCAAGACCCAGGACTTAAAAAGAATATTTTTTAAAATTAAAATCCTCATTAAAAAATAAAGCAGAAAAAGAAAAAGTGAATCAAAAATGTAGAATATACAAGATAAAATATTTAATAAACATGAAAAAAACAAAATCTAGACAAATCACAAATTCTGAATTACAATTGAAAATAAAACAAATTAAATTAGAGCTTTCCCAGCTAAAAAAGGAACAACAAGAAATGAAAAAAAAAACCAAAATACAAATTTTAAAACATAAAATCTCAAAAGATAGTTATTCATAACCTGAGACTGAAGAAGATACACAAGAATATATGATGTTTGTCATTGAGGTATCCATCCAAAGATATTTAATAAGATAAATCTTATTGTAAATAATGAATTTCAATTGGAAACAATAGCCTTTTTTGACATTGAAGTAGATAAAAATTGTATTAAAGAAGAGATAACTCCAACAAAATATTATGATAAAACAACAGAATCCCTTGAAGTTGCAAATGATAAAAAAAAACTCAACATTACTTACAAAATCCTCAATGTAGAAATCTACAACAAAGGGCAAATTATTTTATGGACCCTTCCAAACACATCATCCATGGCCCCTTTCAAATTATTTAATAACATTTCAGCAAATTTTTTATGTCATTAACACATAATTTTGGTTTTTTTTTACTTTAAACCTTGAACCTCAAACTCGAACCCGAGTCAATATTCCTCGATAATTAAAGCCCAAAGATCTATGAACTACCCCGTGTTTAACTAGCCAAATAGACAAATGACCTTGCAACTTTTTCTCTCTTACACTTTTCTTTTTTATTTGTTATTTTTATAAGATAAGTATTTTGCATTTATGATGGAATCGAATTTATGAAGATTAATTCGTTATTTGTTTCTAAACAAAAATGTCCCACCTAATTCGCTAATTCGTGGGAAGATAGTGAACTCTTGTAGTTGAAAAACATTTCAGGAGGAATCTCTTAACCCTGAACCTTGAACCCCAAACCCTAGACCTTGAACCTTGAACCCTAACCCAAAATCTAAACCTTAAACTCTAACCATGAATTTCAAAACTTAAACATCAAAGTCAAACCTTAAAACCCTAAATGTAACACCCTCGACTCGATCTGATTCGTCAGATCCGAATCTTGGGTGTTGCCACACAAAACACTTAGCTAAACTCACAAATTCATATTGAATAACCTCTTATTTAAAGCATACTCTTTAATTACATTTAAAGACTAAATCTCAAGAAACAAATATGATATTTAAACATTAAATATTACAAAAATTTTCAATAAAACTTTCTTAAAACAACCATTTGACAGTTACAGCTTCATTAAAGTAAACTCCTACATTACGCCACCACAACAACACTGTATACACAATAATTCGATACGTCTCTTCCTTGGCGTAGTCTTGACATCGTCCCCTTAAGTGCAATCCCTTAACATTGATACTTGAAACATGAAGACAACATGAATAAGTTCAGGAGAACTTAGTGAGAGCTAAAACAAACTACTTGGTTGATACTTATATAACGGAGGACCATCTATACCATCTATTCTTTCTTAGTCATTTACTTTTTCTTTGGGGCGAATACCATCACAATCTCAAAATTACACTTATGCACCAACTACCACACTCTTACTCATGCCAATTTTTACAACCATCAAACTGACTTACAAACTTTCTAGCATTTCTTTACTCTCTTTTTGCTTTAAAAAAACCATAAAATATATTTCGCATTCCACTTCATATTGGCCACCTCTTCACATTTTCACTTATTCCAGAATGGTTGTTCATAGTTACTAATCATTGGGGGATACACTTACGATTGACGGATACTGATACAATTTATTTACTGTTAGTTTATTAAATTAAATACCATCTAGTTTAGCCTCAATGCTTGCTTATACTGCCAGAGGTTTATCTAAACCATTATAACAAAATACAAATATACCCCAAATAACAGAATTTCTCAGATTCTACATAACTCTAGAGTAAAACTAATTACATTCATATATGGCAAATACCCTTTTTCGAATATATAGATTCACCCTTTAGTTCACGAATATCTTCTTCAATTTGTATAATTATAATATAGTTATACATTAATCAATTAACCTTGGACATATCTATACCTTGTCATTGTATTATCAAAACATATACAGAACTTACCACACGGCGGACAATCACCTTATGCCATATTGACTTAACTGAACACGCCAGAGATCCAAACTGAATACGTCGCAAGGGCTACATTAAGATTATGTCATGAAGGCGACATACAGAGTCACGTGTTTACTGTCCTGACGGACTTCATAGGAAGTGCCATGGGTTTCTCCCTCATGGAATTACACATAAGATCATGTATCGTGATGCCATTTCTATTTACAAATTTTGAAGGCTACACCATGAATGTTCATATCATATCATATCATATCTCTTTATGCCATTGGTCTTAGCCACATGGACTTTACACTGTCATGTTTCATGATCTGCCAATCCAGTTTTCATACTTCTAGAGGCTTTACCATGAGTGTTTTCATATCATACAATCCACGGGTCATAACCACATGGTTTTTCACTTGTTTTCGTATTATGACTTGCTAATCTGGTTTGCAATATAATTGCCCTACCAGAGGCATCACAGCGAAGCATTAATGTAATAATC
This sequence comes from Kokia cookei, assembly GCA_039519145.1. Taxonomy (NCBI): domain Eukaryota; kingdom Viridiplantae; phylum Streptophyta; class Magnoliopsida; order Malvales; family Malvaceae; genus Kokia; species Kokia cookei. The sequence goes on along the minus strand of CM076902.1, from coordinate 41,842,380 downwards.
ACTTACCCAAACTCATTCACACATTTGCAAAATTCTTATCTTTCTATAATAAACTATACTTATATACATATCCATCAATAATCTATTCAATCATAGCTTTATTCATATAATCATATAATGTATCTCATTCTTACTTTATTTTTTCATGTTTACCGATTTGTAGAATTATTATTTTCATTTGATCATACTTCAATGTGAATAGTACCCAAGCAAAAGTAAGATCAAAAACTCACTTGCCACTCACCTATAATAGCTTGAAACTCCAGACCCAAACATCCATCATAAAACAGTAACAACCACTAGAAATGAAATAACCACTGATTAAAACAAGAATCTCGGTTTCCAATTCAAAGAGGAAGAAATGAAATCTGTTCTAGAAAATAATCAGAGAGTAACATTTAGAATAAAGAAGAAACTCTCCTCAGAACCCATCTCATATATATATATATATATTCCAATCTCCCTTACAAAATATATATATTCCAATCTCCCTTACAAAAATTCAACAAGTGTCACTTAAATTCAAAGTTTGTCTTTCTTATAGGCCTATAGATTCCAAGAGAAACACAAATGAAAATCTTGCATAAAAATATTAAGACGGTCAATTTAGTTAGTTCCTAACCAAGCATTTTACAACCCAATGAGAACAATACTAAGACAAAGTGGGCATACTATACATTTGACAATAACTCATGTTGTAATTTGCCCTTTTTGTCCAACTAAAACCTTTACTCTTTGGTTAATGAGAAAAATCTAAAATAAAATTTCCACTTAATTACTCAGCGTATACTATGCACCCACAGGTCTACGCCAAAAGAAAAAAATGGGTGAATTACAATTCGTCAAACACAGATTCTTTCACTACCATACGCCTTAGCCATGAACTCATTTAAACTAGAGTGTGACACTAAACCATGAAACTAAAAAACCCAAACCCTAAAACAGAAACCTTAAACCTAAAATCTAAACATTAAACCTAAACCCTAAACCTAAAACCATAAACTCTAAACTTAAATCATGAACCTTAAACTCGAACCTCAAGTTTAAGGTTCAAGGTTTAGGTTCAAGATTCGAGTTCAAGGTTTAAGATTTAAGATTTAAGGTTTGAGTTTAGGTTTAAGGTTTAAAGTTTTATGTTTGGGGTTTAAGGTTTAAGGTTTAACATTTAGCCTTTAAAGTTTGAGGTTCAATGTTTATAGTTTAGGGTTTGGGTTTTAATGTTTAATGTTTAGGGTTTGGGGTTCAGGGTTCAAGGTTCAGGGTTTAGTGTACCAAAATTATGTGTTAATGATATGGGAAAATTGCTAAAATGTCATTAAATAATTGGAAAGGGACCATGGATGATGTGATAGGAAGGATCCATAAAATAATTTCTCGCAATAAAGCTATAAAATATCACCAATTTTTGACAAAATAATCACATTGGTATTGTTACCCAAATTTTAAAAAACAAATTATTAAACTTCTCTGTTTACATTTAGTTGATCCAAATGCCCCAAGATAGTAGAAACTTATGCTTTTGAAATAGGGTATGGTGGGATCTTAAAACAAATTATGAGAGGAAAAGAGCAAATAGTCCAGTTTACTTCCAGATACTAGAATCCAACTTAGCATAATTATAGTACTATCAAAAAAGAAAATTTTCAATTATTTTATATATTACGAAAATTCAAAGTGATTTATAAAACCAAAAATTTCTTTTATGAATTAATTCCAAATCAGGAAAAGAAGTTTTAAAAAAATATGTTTAGAATATTGCTTCAAAACAGAATTATGCAAGATGGTGAGCAATTTTAAGCATATTTGATTTGACATTGAATACATCAAAGGAGAATGTAACAACTCGAATTTTTTAATTAAGGAATAAATTTTGATCTTAGTGAATTTTAGGGTCTAATTTGGAAATTAAGTGAAGTTTACGGACTTAATTGGGCTATAATTAAAATGTAGTGGTCAAATTGGGATTTTAGGGAATAAATTGTGAAACTAATAGAGTTTAGGATATTTTGAAAACCTTAGTTAAATTTGGTCCTTTTAGGAAATTTACCCATTTTGTTGGGTATTTAAACAACTTTTCCTTAGTTTCAAAACCCTTTTGCCTCCCATTTCTTTTTCTCCATTTCCCCTTCAAACCAAAATCCTCTCTCCCTCTCCACCTCTACTTTCAGACGAAGCTCTAACCACCGTTCGTTCTCTGTCCGTGCATCGCACCGCCACCACCAAAACATTCTTCGTCACCTTGCGAACCTAGCCTCACCTTCCTTACGCCCTTGCCGTCGTCCATTTGTGTGTGAAGCCACTCAAACTATTCTGCCCTTGCTTTCCTTCCTTGCGTCGTCACTGTACCGCCATTCTTGGGCATTGTTAAGCCCTTAAAATATTGTTAAGGATCGATGTTGCTCCATTGGCCCTCTTTGTGTTGTTCTCGATGTGCAAGCGTCGTTCCATCAAGAGGGCCATTATCGACGCCGTCAATGGGTGTTGAGAAACCCTAAAATTTTATGTTAACAAAGTATGATGAGAGTTGGGCCTTGAAACAAATCCAAACCTAATGCCCAACTCCTTTAACCCAAAACCAAACCTAATAACCCTTAACCCTATAACCCAAAACCAAGCAACAACCCAAACATGACCCAAAACCATGAAGCCCAAACTTAATACCCTAAAACCAAATCACCCAAACCCTAGACTCATTTCGTGTGACCCAGCCCAAACCCGTGAGCTCGACTCGACCTGTTGACCAGAGTTGATAGTTTCGACCTGTTGATTGATTTGTTGACCATGAACATTGACTTTGACCATTAACCGTTAACTTTGACACGTTGACCGTTGACTTTGACCATTGACTTTTTTGACCAACCTTACCTTGCCATTGTTCGATGTCCTGATTCCGTTTTCGCAGTCCGTTTCGTCAAATTCAAACATGAAAGCCTTGTTTTAGCTATTTGTAATTATTTCTTTACTTAGTAATTTTTAAGAAAAGTGGATAAAGGATTTGACTCAGGATATTCCGTGTAAAGGTTATTACGATTTTGAGAACACCGAGTTTCCTCCACCTGTGCAGACTGTCCTACACAAGCTTCAATAGTACACGTGAGTATTTCTTCGGTTTAGTGTTGTGTTTAATAGGTGGCATAGTGATAGATTAATGTAGAATTTATTCTCATAAGTTCTAATTCAGCTAGACCTGGTGATAGACCTAAGCGTGAGAGACGTTCTCCTCGTCGTTAGAGCTTTTACCGCTTAAGTTGTGTTTCAAATTGTCTTACATCTTTTGTGTGATATTTTTTGTGTTGAGTGAATTAGGTGATATTAATCTGTGATGTATAATGACATGATCTTGTGATGTGTTATGTGAACGCATGATGATATTGCATGCATACCCATCAATTTTTCGATTACTTAGACACTGTGATTAAAAATATTATGTACTTTAAGATACATATATTGTATCATGAAATTGAGATTAAGATTGTGATAAATGTGATATCATGTCATTGTGTGTTCATGGGTTGGGATTGTATAGTGGAAGACATGGTAATCACCCCTTCAAACGGTTGATATAAAACCACACTGCAATTGATGACGTTTGGTTAGAGAGGGGTTCTGGGGAACCTCTCCACTGTGTTGGTGTGCTGAAGAATAGGTGCATTGCATTATGCTTGTGTTTTCATTGCATTTATCTATTAAATGTTGTGTGGTTACTTTTAATGTTATGAATGGCTGTAATATTGTGACTATGGATGTATACATTTTAGAGACACTTGGCTCTTTAGCTCATTCCCTAATAGTTTCTCTTTCAGATACAGTGGACTTAGGCGACTTGGTACTCGGAGGATCTCATATTTTTATATTTTTATTTCATTATTCAGATTGTTATATTATTAAATTATTTTGGGATTGTAATGTTAATTTAATTTAGGATTTTGGATAATTGTTTAATGTGTTTAATTAATAATTTTAAGTTTGGGAATTATTCAGAAATGTGAGAAATTAACTGTTTTATTATGACTTAAATTATTTACAAATTATTATATATCTGCTTTAAATGGTTTTTGAGGACAAAATTGTAATAGTAATCCTCTAGATTCGATAATATCTTCTAGGGCAAGTTTTTGGGGGTTACAGTGAAACTAATTATTTGTCTGATTTTCTCACTAGAGAGTTTCTTCAAAATTGTCACCCAAACTCAGAGAGAAAGGAAAAGGAAAAATAAAAGAATTGTTCACCAAAACCCAAATTTCCTCAAAACCAATTAAGTCATGATGTGAAAATTGTCTTGAAGAAGAAAGTGAGGGATCATTATCCTCATCAAAATCCTCCAAAAATGCATCCCTTCAGGATGTACAAGATCCAAATGAAATTGGTTCACAAATCAAGAAATGAATTGGGTCCCTTTCTCAATCCTTAGAAGTGGCATTTTCTCAATTAAAAGAGGAAACACCTCTCAAACAAATTGTTGTTGAAACAATAAAGATTTCAAAAAATTAAAAAGATCGTTTTACACAAATAAAAATCTCAAAAATATTTTAAAAGAAACATGTATCTAAGATGTTTTTCCAAAACAAGTAACATCTTCACTGAATGCTACTAAAAAATCCTCACAATATTTTCCAAATAAATGTTTTGAAAAAAAATATTATGGAGGAGGAATTTTTAAAAAAACCTCAATAGTATTATGAAAACATATTGGTTCAAACTGGATCAGTAGCGTTCAAACATTACAGAGACCCAAAAGATCCAAATTTTATCACCTATTCAATAGCTCAAATAGTTAAAATTCTTCGACCAAGAGATTGGGGTGAAAACCCAAATTCTCCAAAGAAGCTCCTAGCCAAATTTACCACCAAAATAGACCATCACCCATATTTCACATAGTGGGATTAGCAAACAGCCTCGCACAATGTCTTTCGAATGAACAATAAACATATGAGACATTCCTAACTCATATATTTCAAATATGATACCCAATTCAAATTTCGAAATTGGTTTCAATAATGGTGAAACTGGTATGGACCATCATATTTTGATATCCTACCAGAAAAATTCAAAACTTATGACCCAAGTTCTTTGACAAATTCCAACATGAACCGAACCAAAAACACATTTACTGAACAATCCATTTTTCTCAAAATTGTGTATTTCTTGGATTATTTCCTATAATTACTCTTATGAACAGGATTAATGTGTAGGAAATCCATTATTAGTTCGAAATTTTAGAACAAAATGGTAGGACAAATTTAATGATGGAAAATATGATTCCAAGTATTTGAATAATTTTTTTCAACAAGAATCCAAGACTATGTAAATCCGCGACCCCGAATCAAACTACAACAAAATTCCTTCAAGCAAAATCGATCGCTAGTGCAATGTTGGCTCTAACCAAAACCAAGAAGGAATACAATAAACTAACGGCTGAAGTGCTCAACTCAATGGATTCTAGATCAGTTGACGAGAAATCCTCGACAAGTTCAATCAAAACAGTGGATCTTGTAAACGACACCACTTCAGTAACTATCACCGAAACCAGGAAAAATAAAAAAAAAATGATGACAAGAGATGAATTCCTTGCAAACTTGCAAAACAAAGACAAAAGATGAACAGAGGAGATTCCCTACAAGAAAAGACGGATGAACAATGAAGATTCTCTACAGAAAAGAAAAATTACAAAATTCAACACTAAGATTTTTTGTAAAACGAAAAAGTTTGTAATAAAAAATATTTTCTTTGAAAAGTAGCAAATATGTAATTTTGGTAATGATGAAAGGGATAAGATTCCCCAAGCAAAGATGTTATAAAGAGGCAAGTCCCTCTATAAAAGACTCTCAATTATTTCTACATTGATTAATAAATATCACATACCTTGATTAATAAATTATTCATTATTCACATACCTTGATTAATAAATTTCGACTCTTTAAGTTATTCTATTTGTGAGATTTCTCTTTTGTTTATTTTAGAAATCGATTTTCTTTTTGATTTTTCTCTTTGAAGCCATGGGAGAACTTTTTAACCTCCAATTTATTAGGGTTTGATCTTAGGGGTTGGTTAGATTTATTTATGGACCTTGTTAAATATCATTCTGCAAAGGGTTTTCATAAGTTATTTTTATAGAAGCTTTGTTCTTGAAGGGGGATAGTCTTTCCATCATTCATCTTATTTTTTTTTCTTCCATTAAATATTTTTTCATCTTACCCTAATATTCAATTATAAGGGCAACGAATCGATATTATATTAATGTTATTCGAATTGAAAAAGATTCAAATATGACTTGAAAGAAAAAAAAATGGATTAGAAATAATGGAAATAAAGAGAAAAATAAAGCACAAGATCAAGAAAAAAATTGTTAAGGGGAGAGGACAATGCGAGCTAATTTTGAAATAATTTGTAAAATTTGAGAGTTAATTTTTTAAAAAATTATGATTAAATAAATGTAATATGTAAAAATTAAAATTAAAATTATTATTATATCGATTTTTTAATTCTTATGTTAACTAATAGTTTATCATTTTAAAGAGAGTGGGTAAAATAACCGAATTGCTGATTAAATTACAAAATTTTTATTTTAGGCAAAATTCTTTTTTTATACTTTAGTGACTGTCACTCTAGTTTACGAATCTTGATATGTCATAAAACAAACAAAAAAAAATTGCAGCAAACGTTCCTTTTCCGTGAAATAAATTAATTAAATTAAATTAATCAATTGGATTTTGTTAAATCCCATCTTAGGGTTTCCAGCGAAAATAAAATCCAATTCCTTTACAACAGACTTTTCCCCTCTCTCTTTCTCAAATCAATACGTCGAGAACTATTGAAAATTGAAAGGTTAGTCGTTATAATTTTGTTTGATTTTTTTTTTTTTATCTATTGGATAGATTAATTTTTATAAAATGAAAATGTCTACTTTTTGGTACCCAAGAAAGTGATTTTCTTGCTTTTCGCTGAATTTTTCTTGGTATCCAAATAGGTAAATAGTTATCTTTAGGTTTTATACCTGCAAATTTTAATTGTAATTTATATACGTAGAATTGTTCTCTTTAATATTTCCAGGTAAGGAAACAGTTTATCAGGTTCAAGTTCTATAGTTGCATTTTACTTTTAACATTTGGAAACTTGCCTGCTTTTTAGTTTCGTTAAGTTGTTTGTTAAGTCTCAAATTTTATTCATTATTTGATATAAATTATATTAGTTTGTTCAGAACTCGTTCACATTGATTTTAAAGAAGGATAGTCAATATAGTTATGTCTGGAAGAAATCGTGGGCCACCGCCTCTTCCAATGAAAGGGCCTCCTCATCCTGGATTTCTGCCTCCAGTACATGAACCCCCATATGCTAGAGGGCTAGGACCAATGCCACCACACCCGGCTTTACTTGATGAATTACGAGAAACCCAATTTCGGTTAGGTCCTGGAGGCCTCCCTCCCCACCCTGCAATCTTTGAGGAACGTCTTGCAGCTCAACTGCAAGATATTCAAGGCCTCCTAGCAGATAACCAGAGGCTGGCAGCTACTCATGTTGCATTAAAGCAGGAATTAGAGGCTGCTCAGCATGAGTTGCATCGTATGGCTCGTTATGCAGATTCTTTGAGAATGGAGAAGGATGTTCAGATGAAGGAGATGTATGAGAAGTCAGTTAGATTGGAGGTTGATCTTCGTGGTGTGGAGGCTATGCGAGCTGAACTTGTTAAGGTTAATGCTGATATTAAGCAGCTTAGTGCTGTGAGGCAGGATCTTACAGGTCAGGTACAGGTCATGAGTCAAGATTTGGCTAGATTTACTGGAGAATTGCAACAGGCTCCTGTGTTGAAGGCAGAGATTGAAAATGTGAAACAGGAACTGCAATGTGCAAGGTGACATTTTACTTTTCTTTCTATATTCTTTTTACAGGAGACTCCCTATGAGACTGAAAAATAGTTGCATGAATGAAGTGGATGTTTATGTTTGAATAATTTGTCTTTCTGGATATGTAGAGCTGCTATCGAGTATGAGAAGAAAGGATATGCAGAAAACTATGAACATGGTCAAGTGATGGAGAAAAAACTGATTTCCATGGCTCGGGAGCTGGAAAAACTTCGTGCAGAGATTGCAAATGCAGGGAAGAGAAGTCATGCTGCTGGTGGCAGTGGTGGTAATCTGGGTATGTAGACCTTTAATGAGATATTTGTTTCAGTTAGTTTTTTTTAAACAGCGTAAAGGGCTTTATCTCCATGGCCTTTGCTTCCTGTTGCTGTTTGAGTTTCATATGCTGCTCTTTCCAGTTTTCTATTGTTATGATATGATTTTTTTACAAGTTAAGTTTTTATTAGAAGTTTGGTTGGTTTTCAGTCAGGTTTGAGGCTATTATGTGCTGAAGGGCATAGACTGAATTAGTTTTCAGAAGTTTGAGCTAATTAAGTCACTCAATCTGCCTTTTAATCTTTTGAATGCTGATTTCTACTGGCTGAAGCTCCTTGACATCTTATTTAACATAGGGTCTAGTTAGTTGTTTGATTAGTTCACTTGGTGAGTCTTAGTATTTGAGTAGTGATGAATGATGATACTTAAGCTTGTGAGGCTTGATGTACTGGTATGGAGCTTGATTTTTCTGTTAATATGTGAGTTCTATTAACAATATTTTATTTTTTCAAAATTTTCAGCAGCACCTGGTTATAATGTAAATTACGGAAACCCTGAAGCTGGATATACTGGAAACACTTATCCTGTCACCTATGGCATTAATCCTGTAAGTTATGCTGTTTTATACACGTGCTTGACTGTTTTGATGTGTGGATTTAAATTTAGATGACTTGTATGTGAGCTGTATTTGCAAGTTGTATATATGGATAAATTTCTTACAAAGAATGATTGGCTATTTTGTCTTTTCCCTTGTATTTGAGGTTCAGGGTGGTGTGGATGGTTATTCTCAGTATGGACCTGGTGCTGGTACCTGGAGTGCATATGACATGCAGAGAGCTCAAGGACATCGCTAGTGTGATTTTTAAAATCATGCTGAGATGATTCATCTGGTACTTCTGGGCAACTTATTAGTTCTCTGGGCATGGGTTTGAAGTATTATATCATGATAGGCATTCTGGAATTGTAGCCAAAAAGGTTGACAATTTATATTAGCTTGAAACTGCAGTATGCTGTTTTCTGCTTGGTATTATCTGCTGCAAATATGTTGTCAATTCATTTGTGATAAAAAGTATTTCAATTTGGTACTTTGCTCTTCCTAGATATTTTTATGAATTTTAAATTCACTATTCAATTTGGGGAGAAAGATCAGACTTTGCCTTGCCTTTTTGAGGCTAGATGTTTTGTTTTGAAGAATAGGAATCACTAAAATTCCCGTGGTTGAGGCCTATCAATGTGTTTTCGCATCTTTCTCTTCCATATCTTATGAAATATACGTCTGTTCAATTGTACTTTATTTGGAGAGAAGCCCAACTGTCTTGTCTCTGGCACATTTAGCAAAATATTGATCAAATTTAGCTAGCCTTTCTAGATTGTCATTGTTCTGTTTTCTCAAGGGTCTCTTCCATTTAAGCTTACTCTTACATCTATGCTTACCTTCTTTGTGGTTCATTTGGAGTGGCCTTTACCTTGGTTTTACCCTTTAGTTTGGCAGCCTTGCTATGCTCTTGCATTTGTGCTCCATTAAGTTCTGATAGAGTTACTTAAAAGGTTCCATAATGAACTCTGCGAACAGGCAAAGGGTTTTTAGTTTCCATAAAACTGTGTTATGAAGAGTAATCATCATTGCTTTTTACCTTTAGGTGCTTAGTCTATTTTACTGTAAACTTAAGGTGGTGCCTTCCCTGATGCAGAAAAAACAAATTGAGGGGAAAAAACAGATTTAAAGCTTTCAAATGACTTTCCCTATTCTACTTCTAGATAATATTGAGTCTGTTTTTTTTTGTTTTCCTTGGTTCTGTGTCATTTCATTTAGGTTCGCTAAAGTTTTTTCTAACCCAAGGGGGGTTAAATAAGTTTTTTGTTTGCCAATCATGGTCTAGTGTTGCTCGTAGAATTCCAATTTGAGTAGGATTATGTTTCTGGTATTCATATAAGTTTTCTATGTAGTTTTTTTAGGTAGAAGTACTTAACTTTTTCCCTCTATTTCGGTGCTTAGGTTAAGATAATAGAAGAATACACTAGCAACTTTTTGCTGCAATTATGTCCATTTGTTCCAAAAACTAGCCTTAAGACCTTTTGCAAGACTGTGCCATTGGCCTTATACCTAAACTTTATCTTCCCAATATGCATATGATTTATAATTGATTTGATTTCATCTATAATTTCATGGGATGCACGGGGTGCGGATTAAGAAACTGAGTTACTTGGAGTTGGGACTGATTGATTGATAATGGTATGTATTTTACATGGGTTTGTTCAATTTTTCAAAAGTCTTTCGATATATTTGGAGGATTAGAAGGTTGTAATCTGATAACCATATTTGATATGCATCGAACGTGCATACTTGAAGAAAAATGAAAAGCAACATAGTTAACAATGTCAACGTCAGATATGTTCTACTGTTGGCAGATCATATGCCTTTCCTAAGGTTGGCATATGTAGATTTATATTTGAGATTACGTATAAAAACAACTAAACGGTGTGCTGTATACAGCTTTACTTGGACAGATTTATCAGCGAGAACAAGTAGCCCACACCTGGCATTGGCCGGTTTTAGCTTTGATTTTACAAAGTTTGCCACCTAGGATACTAATGCAACTCATCAGGGTTTGTGACCCTTTTTTGGAGATCACTGCCACCTTTATCAGAGATTTTTCAAGGAGAGTAGAATCATACTTTACCATGGTGGCTATCATCTGGCCTCCATTTTTGTATTTGTATCAGTTACGCCTTACTGACTTCTTTCATCATTTGGTAGTTTGGTTAAATCAACTATTTGATTGTACAGTCCATACCATGTTTCCTCCCTGGCTAATGTCTATAATGAAAACTGAGGAATGTTGTTCTCTAGAATTTGTATGAAGCTCAACTTATGCTCAAGTGTAAAGAAAAGTAATTGCTCTTGTTATAATAAATAGCGTTGTCTTAGTTTTGTGTTTTCAGTTCTTCCGTAAGTCTAAGAAATATGAGAAACATCCTAGTCAATTGTACGGAATACATGGGACAGGACTGGAAATATAGAGTTGTAGGGTTGAGTAACACCAATAGTGTATGGTTTGGCAATAAAGCAGGTAATGAAGTAATGCAGCTCATATTATGACCTTATAATCTATCTGGGAGTTTGAAATCTATATACTATATGTCAGTTTTTAGATGGTAGGCCATTTTATGAGCAAAAGGCTATGTGCTTCAGGATTTCTTAGAATATACTTATCTCTATAGCAGTGGCTACTGTGTTTTCCATCCTATAGTTTCTCATGTTCCTTGAACTGATTCTGTGCATAATCTCAATGCCTTTCCTCTTGATTCAACATCTTATCTGGATTAACTTCCTTGGTTGGCTACATGAAGCATTGTTACTACCATTATTGTTGCAGTTGCTTCCCTTTTCCATCTTTAAAAACAAATTGCTGGTATTTTATTTTTTGTATAGTTTATCATTATTGGTTCTTTTCTCCTTAATTTCTCACATTTCCATGGGTGAAATGTCAAAGTGCATACTTGTCAAATAAGTGTTCTCTCACTAACTAATCTTCTTTTTCTAGTTAGTATTCTTCCCATTTTCCTTTATGATTTATATTGCCTGTTTGGGTCCTACAGCAATGAATATAAGAGCAGCATTTGGCTAGCTTTTGAGTTGTTTCAGTGAGTACTGGTCTGTTTCTTTCTCAATTTGACATCTTTGAATTTTAATCCGGCCAGCCCTGGCTGTTCATCTGATAAGCTCTTAGCTATTGCTTAGTTTCAAGTATTGGACTCTGTGGTCTTGCGAATATTTAAGTTGTTTTATGTCGGTGTGTGATCTCTAGATTTTAGTTTTATCACTCAATTCTCATGCTCAGTGGAGGAATTTCCTTTTGGTGTGCCTGTGAACTTCTGGTCTATGTCCCTCCTCTCTTTCACTCTCTCTTTCTCTCCCTTAATACTACTGCTTCTACTATTAGTCTACTGCAATCAGATGAATTTCCATGGATTACTCATCTGAAGTGGGAGTCCATTTTCATGTTACCTATTCTAAATAATTGTCTTAGTTGTTGTGGGAACTGTTAAGTTGCTGAAACGTTACAAGTTAAAAAGTGGAGCAAAATATTGAGAATAGAGGATGTCATGGTTTGAAAATACCTCCTTAATGGCTTTATGTGGGGAAGTGTGGTCAGGAGAAACTCTTAAACTTCTTTAAGGGACCATCCATGTCTTGTTCAATTTGGAAAGACAGTGATTAAGCGCTGGAAGAAGCTTATTCATTGCATGAGTTATGCGGCATTGGCAAGACATGGTCAACAATGATGGTGCAGGATGAGTTCTCCAGTCAAGTAAGTGATGTAAATTTCTGAGAAAATCACCTTCTTTTCATTTTTTCACATTGATGGTTGTATTTTTAAAAGATTTTTATTATTTTTGCTCCTTTAGACTCTAAGTTCGCCAAATTTTCTTGTTAGTAAAAATTTGTATGGTGTTTTAATCCATGATTAGGTAATGCCTTGTAACATTCCTAAATTGTTTTATGTTCTGACTTTCATACTGAGAAAATATGATGTCTCAGTGTGAGCTGTGGCAATGATTTCATTACTTTTTCTGCTGTAACTATTTAGAATACTTCTTACGTGTGTGTTGCCTCTTTGCGACATTTTTTCTGAATATATAGCTATTATTAATTAGTGGAGGATGCTTCAGTTAATTTAGTTCATTTATGCAAATATGAAGCAGGCTAGGTTTGTGCTTGTTAATGTTAGTTTTATTAGACAATTACCGTTTGGTCTCAGGAGCAAAGAATGCTTGAAACATAATTAGAGAGTCAACTTGAGGAGAAGGTGCTCAAGAGATTTGTGGTTAAGAGCCAATGATTTAGGTTGGTGTGCATATTGTAGAATGAAATAGCTGTAAGAAATATCCAGTAGGAAAGTAACGGCTGTATTTTCACCATTGGGCTGGTGTTATATAGATGGGTCACTATGAAGAAATCCAGCTAGCTAGAAGTGTATGCCATCTTATATATTTTAATATTTGTAGAAAAGCTAAAGTTATACATTAAATTGGAATGTCTTCTATTTTTTATGTTAAGGCTAGTTCTCTTCCTGGATTTGGGACTATGACTTCTTTGACATGAAAGTTGTTTGATTTTGCTAGACATTTGCCATTCTTTTCTTAAAGAGCACTTATCATTTTGCTTTGTCTTTTTTGTTGTAGTACCATCAATTTTTTTGATTTGGAATTGTCAGTTATAACATGTGATTTAAATTGCCTTGCCCCTTGCTCTGCTATTCTGGCATCTGTGCCTGATATTCGATGTTTTCATATTCTATAACTTCTTGTGCCTTGTAATGCTTGGTTATATGCAATCTTGTTTAGTGTTATTGATTTATAAGCTATCAAGAACTTACATGTGTTCATTGGTAGTAATCAGTCAAACATTGTAAATTTTATCTGTTGGCTTAAGGAAATAAAAGTGTGGTGCTTATCTATTTTGATGATTATTATCCTTCTCTCTTTCTCCCTTCCTTTTTTAATCTTATCCCCTCTTCAAACTTGATATTTGCATGTCATATTCTTACATTTTTTTTAAACTTTTTATGTTTGCACATTTTCTAGTAACTTATTCTAGTTATTTCCATTTCAGGTTTATGAATTTGCACCTTGCAAATTTTCTGTTTCAGCAGTTATCCAGTGATGTTGGAGTTCCCTGAGGTATGTTAGCTAGCAACAAATTCATTGTTGATGTATTTTTTCTGGAACAGTTAGTCTCTAGCAAGACTAGGTTGCTGGTCATGTAAGGCAATGTAGGTAGTGCCCCTTTTGTAGCTTTCTCAGTGACAAATAGCCTACAGTAATAATCACTTTAGATGGCTGGACTTCTATTTGATGAAGATTTTTGCATCCACTAAATATATGAAACCCTTACCGCTGTTAAACTATCTAATAATATTTTTTGATACATGATGAATTCCGGCTGCATTATGCATTTGTAGATTAAATGACACCTAGGATATTTCAAGAAGAGTTGCAGCAACATAGGAAATATATACAAAAATTGGAAAACTTAAGAAACCTAGAATTTCAGAATGTACATGCATGTCCTTGCTTTCCAGTATTTGTAGATGGAGACAACTAGGGTATTTCAGGTAGAGCTGCAGCAAGATAAAGGGATAAAAATAGAAATAAGGGTTTCCTTGATTTTGCTGGAGCTAAAGTTTTTTCATTAGTGAGAGGTGTAGGTTTGGCACTATGTCTTGGGAAACAGGAAAATACCAAAAGATTTACGATATTTTAGTTTCAGTAATTTCACCAAATCACTGAAACAAATATGCTCTCTTAATTTTCAAGCTCATGATATGTGATGGTGATGACGATGATAACTTTGCCATGGTGTGCAACAGCTTGTTTTAGCTGTATGACAGACAATCCAATGAAGGAAGAGGGGTTTCTTAAGGTCTCAAGCTTTTATTTATTCTAGCTATTATGAATGGAGATAGGTTGAAATGTTTTCTAGACATCATGTGAATCAATATCTTCTTATTCCCATTTGTATTGCATATTATGATCCCCTTTCCCACAGCCAGGCCGGACTGCTAAACTCAAAACAGCTGGTAAATTCTCTTGTCGTCATGTTGCTTTCCTCCCCCCACATACTTACCTTCTTCTTATTTATGCTTTACCATGTTATTACCACAGGTTGTGCTTCTTCCTGAACTTTGTGGTGCATTCTTAACCCAGTACTTCTTGGAAGTGGTTAAGACTCTCCATTAATGCCACCACCTGAAGGCAACTATTGGTTTTCTGTGTAAAATTCAAATTGCGCAGAATGCTTCTGTATTTCTTGCATCTGGTCAAAAAGTTGTGCTAGCTTCATCCCTTCATGCATCGCCATTTTTCTTCGGCTATGCAGGTGTGCAAACTTTTTCAAGCAGTTAGATTTCAAAGAAGTTATTCTTGGTTCATCCCTCATGCATTGGAATTGCAGCTATATAACTATCAAGAGCACTCAGGCATGATATGGCGTCATCATAAACCGTGCTGGTATATAAACTGTTTGAAACAGGTAGATTTCAAAGAAAGAAATCATTCTTTGGTTCATCCCTTCGTGCAGTGGAATTTTTCTTCGGCTATATCCTATCAAGGGTACTCGGCTTGATATGGTGTCATCACGAACCATGCAGGTATGTTAACCATCTGAAACAGTTAGATTTCGATGTTTTTTTTTAGTTCATCGGTTATAGTTGTTTAACATGGCCTCCGGATGGATGAGTATTGAATATGAGCATGCTTTCCTGCTCAACTCCCACAGTTCAATTTTTTTTTTCTTATATAGTCGGAGGATCATATTCTTATATCAATTTTTGAATATGAATCGGAATACTAGTCTGTATTTACATTTGCCACATCTGATTTCTACCCCATTTGAAAATAGTTTTAACAGTAGGTGTAACATTCTGAAAAAGACGTTGCAAAAGGTAGCAGACATTAATGGCAAATTGTGTTATTATGCCTAGAATTAAATAGAACACCATTTGTAGTGAAATGAGCCTGTGTTGTAATGTGCTATAACATCTAATTTATTGCTCAACTAACTTGCACATTCAGAAGAATAAAATAATTTCGTAATTATAACTAGGGATGAATATTCGATTGAGTCGAGTGAAATCAAGTAAAAAAATTTTGAGTTAGTCGAGTTGATGAATCTTATTTTAACAATTGAACTCAATCTGAGAATTTTTTGAATCGAATCGAATTGAACTAAAAAATTTTGAGTCGAGTTACTGAGTTTATATGGATCGATTATTTAATTAGTAAACGAAGTATAAGATTATTTAATTATATAAATAATATAATGCTTTTGTTTTTTAATTTAGAGTAAATATTTATCAAAACGATTTAGTTTTGTCTTTTAACTTAATGATCTTGATTTTTAACTTTAAAAAAAGTAAATATTTATCAAAACAATGTAGTTTTATATTTTTTATTTGGATTTTTGAATAACTTGAATTTGTAATTTATATTCAATTAAATCAAAAAATTTGATGCTGATTTGAAAAACTTGATTAACTCAAATAATTCGAATTATTTAATTTAAAATCTGAATATTTTATCGAATTTTTCGAATCAAAATGGATTTTGTTCATTCGATAACAATACAATTTGAGTTAATAATAACATAATTCTAATCAAATTTAATACAACATTGCAATAAAAAAGAATTTTCGCATTCATATCTTTTTTATATTTATCTAAGAGATTATGGCATTAACTAATTTGCTGTTTGCTATTGTTACTTACCAAATAGAATATATTAGGTTGTATGTGATTTTATGTGTTTTATACTTAATTGTTTTTTAAATATTGTTTTGTAATTATAGTAATTAATGTTTTTATTTGAATTATTGGATATAATTAAAATATATTAACTTATGAATTCAAGCATTATAATAGATAATTTTTACGATATAGTTTTAATTTATATAATTAATGCAAAATAACATTAATTGATTAACATAATTAACTTTAATATAATTAAGTGATAATTAAAATTGTTAGAATTCCATTTAAGGAATAATTTTATTTTAAAATTAGCACAACTTTTTCGTAACTAATAATTGCAGGTTAAATTTTAATATTTTTAAATGTGCGATAATTATCACTTCTATTAAATTATAAGTATTTTTAATACATGATTTCGCTTTTTAGTAGGATGAACAATAAAAAATATTCTCAGTAGTCAAAAGGATTTCTAAACTCGTGTTTTTCTAGAAACTAAATGAGAAGTGATTTGTGCGAGGCAAAAATGAAAAATCGAAGGGCTCTCTATGTGTGGGCTATATTGCAGGTGTTTTCGTAAATTTACATTCAAATTTGGGGTTTCGAAGTGTGAAATTGTCACCCGCCTTTCGACGTAGCGGGTTCGCTGTTAAATTCTGTTTCTTCTAAATTTCACGGTGACACGTGTGGGGATTTCCTAAGATTGTGCTATGTGTTCCGCGCGCTCCATTTTTTTATTTTCAATTTTATGTCACGTGTTGAAAGCATAGTTAACCTACCATATCAGTTCACTGTTAGAGAGGAAAAAATATATATATATATATTTTTTACATAATTTACAAAAAAAAAAATTATCGAGACCAAAATATCCATTGTTGATAACAAAGATTAATCTTCTCGTCGTGGGTGTTTTTTAAAAAAAAATGGTTAGTAAAAAATATGCTTCATTTTTAGATGTGCTCACGGGTCGGGCTTAAACACGATATTATCATATTTTATGTTTGTTCAAGTTTGGTCCGGCTTGAAATATTGGTTTAAAATTTTACTCAAATTCATTCATATTTACAAAAGATTAACTCAAGTTCATTTTAGATCTGCTCATATTATTTTTTTAAAAAATATTTATTTTATTTTATCTCAATATTTAATAATTTTTTATTTATTGAAAATTTTTATATAGTAATTTTAACATTATTTTGATGTGTTTTATATTACATAATATATAAAAATAACATAATATAAAGTATTATAACTTCAAAATAAGTTGGCCGAACTTGAACCTTAAATGTTAAAACTCAAGTTTGACTCGTATTTTAAATGGGTTTACTTTTTTTTTTTTTGCCTAGATTCATTTTTTAAGCTTAATATTTTTGCCCAAATCTTTTCAAATTTCGAACGAACTTTCAGATCTAAACGAATAACAGAACCCATTTAATAAGTTTGTTCTTTCTCGATCTAACTTTCGCCCGAAATAAAATAAAAGATGACCAAATAGTTAAAATAATTTAAAACTTACACTCTTCTTTTAAATAATATTTTTATAATAAAACCAGAAAGAGGCAAAGACCCTTTCATTATATGCATAAAAAAACAAACACTAATTGGCGGGTGTTTTTAAGCTCAGCAAAGCTAAAATCAAAGGGTTTTTTGTTCATTCGTTTCCCCGCCAAAATTTGTGTGTTTGATTTTAGCGGTAAATTCCCAAAACAAAAGATTTGGCACTTAACATCAGTTCCCACCATCTCTCTTTTAGTTTTCATTTCAAATCTCATATCAAATCCCCTTTTAACCTCCAAACCCAAATCCATCCTTCAACTCTTTCCCAAAAATCTCCACTCAAAAGGAAAATGGATAGCAGGTTTCAAGTATTGCCTCCACTCAAAAGATTTCGGCTTCTGCAACAGCAACAACACCACGAAGAAGATGAAGAGTTCAATGGCTCTAAAGCTAACTCTTTTCCTCTCCCGGCGAAGAAAAGGAAGGAGTCCAGGGATGTTGCACTGCCCGAAACTACTTCATATTGCTTGCCTGCCAAGAAGAGAATATGGGCTTTCCAACCTGATTTCCTTTCCGGTAAGCCTCTTTTGCCTTTTGATTTGAATGTTGAGTACGAGAAGCAAGTAGAAATGGAGGAAAACAAGAGCAGCCCAATTTGTAAAACTCCCCCAAAATGCATTTTTGATACTCGAAAAGAGATTTTCGAGAAAAGCAATAAAACCCCATTTGAAAACCGTCCCCAAAAATGCATCAAAACTAGGAAGGAAGAAGGGAATAAAGAAAATCAAATCCCAAAGAAAAACCCACTTGTTAAAAGCCCCAAAAGTCACCAAAAGTGCATCAACATTAGCCCTACAGAAGCTAACAAAGAAGTAGAAGTAGAAGTGGAAGAGGAGGAAGAAGATGGGATTTTGTGTGATATTTGTAAAAGCACAGATGGGGATCCAAAAGATCCCATTGTGTTTTGTGATGGATGTGATTTAATGGTCCATTCCACATGTTATGGGAATCCATTAATAAAAGAAATCCCAGAAGGTGATTGGTTTTGCAGCCTCTGCTTAGAGAAACCAAACAATGATAAACCCTTTGCTTGTTGCTTATGTCCAACCAAAGTAGGTGCAATGAAACCCACAACCATTGATGGTAAATGGGCTCATTTGGTTTGTGCACTTTTGGTACCTGAAGTGTTCTTTGAGGATCCTGAAGGAAGGGAAAGGATTGACTGTTCAAAGGTACCTGAGAAGAGATGGAAAGGGAGATGTTATGTTTGTAAAACCAGGAAAGGGTGTGTCATTGAATGTTCTGAACCTAAATGTGGATCGGAGTTCCATGTCACCTGTGGATTGAATGAAGATCTTTGCATTGAATACAAAGAAGGAAAGAAGGGTGCTGTTGTTGCTGGGTTTTGTAAATCCCACACTGAGTTGTGGAAAAAGGTACATTCTTTTAATCTTTCTACACAATGTTTGCTTCATTAATGCATTGAATATGAAGGTGTCACTAATGAGTTTTGTTTTTGTTTGCAGCAACAACAGACAGGGAAGTTCAAGATTGTGGCTAGAGATGAGCACAAGTAATAACTTTGTTGTAACTTGGTATGAGTTTTAGAACTTTTGTTGATGATTTCTTTGGGTTACAGATTCTATAACTTTAGGGTTTTTTTTCCTTAACTGGAACTGATGTTTTTGTATGACATGGTGTGTCCATTGTGGAGTAGTTGCAGCAACAGACTACTAACTTGAATATGTGATGAACTTGGAATAATATTTTATTTTAGTTTTCAATTCCCAATGTTTGTTTCTACACACTGCTCATCTTTGTTGCTTATTCAGCTTATTTTTGTAATTTTGGTGTATGTTTTATATTGATAAAATCTCAAATTTAAAACCACGTGAGTTAATGAGATGTTAAAGGTTTTTCTACTTTAACCGGGAATTCGATTTTTTTTTTAGATATGAAATAATTTTAAAATTTATGGATAGTATTCATCTTTTTAACAGTTTTATAAAATATGAAAGATTAATTATTGAATTTGTTTTGATAGATATATTGAGAAATAAAAAAATTCTTAAATTTAACTTTTATTTAACCTTTACAAATTTTTAAAACTAAATTTGATGTTATGTTTTTTTTTTTATATATTTGCAAAGATTTTTAGGGAGTATGGTATTTGACCATGGATGACAACAAATAATTGGATTATTTGAGCTCGGATTAAATTTAATGATTTAAATAATTGAAATTTGTTAAATATTTAAATTTAAAAAATTAAAATAGATGATGTATAGCATTTAGGATTCAAATAGTATATTTAAATATTGAAAATTGTTACTTGCAAGATTAAGTCTAATTTATTTAAGATCAAAGTTAAGAAAACTCTATAAAATTTTCAAATATCAATTAATTTTTATCGAAATTTTTTATTTAATTGAATCATTATGGATGATAAATTAATCAATTACTTTTTTTGTTATTTTTATGGTTAAATTTTATTTGACACATGAAATACCATTTGAAATTGATATTGATGTAAGATTATCGTATTAGCAAATTATAAAAGTACAGAAATTTATAAGAAATAACAGAAAATTACAAAAAAAATTAAAATATTTAAATATTTAAAATAAAAAAATACTATAAAATTATTTCCTTTTGTTTTCTTTGTATTACAACTTGATTTATTCTTATTTTTTTATCACCTCTCAATCAAAAACATTACTTATCACTCATCCTTAAGTTGACAAGCATTAAATTTAGCATCACTTAAATCTTTCACTTGATACCCCCGTAAGTTTGATCATCCTTACAATTTAATCTTTCCATTTCACTGTTACTAAAAGGCATAATATTAAAAATAGTCTCTAACGTTTGATTGTTTGATCATTTTAGTTTTTTATCTTTTTTTTTTTGGAGCATTTTAACACCTATCATTTAATTTACTTGTCAAATTGATTTATTTTTAACGAACATATTGATGAGGCTGTTAGTTGACTAACAACATTGATTTGGAAAAAAAAAATTATTTCCACTTATGCACCAACGTATTTCACACGTAATTAAATTAAAAAATAATTCAAAAAAATACAATTGAATTAGATAATTTAAAAAGAGAGAGAGAAGGTTGATCCTAAAAAAAACACTTGAATTAGATAATAAAAAAGCAAAAATTAAACCCTAACTCGAGAAAGTAAAAAAAAATTACCCAAAGCCTGTTATAGAATCGCATTTTGATTTCGGATGATATTTTGGATATGTTTTTAAAAGTTTTCACATTGAAACATTATCTATGTTATTTCGATTTTGGTTTAAGATTTTGGAGCGTGGAGATTTTAGTTTAGGGTTATCAAATTTAGAGATTTGGGGTTAGAGTTTTTTTTTTTGAGATATTGGTTTAAAGTTTTCGATTTGGCTACTAATTAGAAGAGGAATTTTTGACATTTTAGGGTTTTCAATTTGGTTATTGAAAAGAAGAGGACTTTTTGGTTTTTTAGCTTCTTGGTTTAGGGTTTTTGATTTTATCGATGATAACAATTGACCCTAAAATTTGACAAATCTACATGTTTCATTATACTTTTTGCTTAAGTGCACGATTTTTGTCTGGAGGGTTATACTGTTGGTTGGTGAGAGCATTAGTTCTAGGTAAAGTTCAGAATGTGAACTTATTGAAGTGATCCCTCCATCGTTTGTTGTTGTTTTGTTATTATATGAATATAAATTTTATAAAACTTGATTACATAACTATTAAATCAATTAACTTTATATGCATTTTGTATTGTTTATATTATTTAATAGTTTGTTTGCCTACACCTTTTTTTGCTTCACTTTGTTTGTTTATTAATATGACATCTTACTGTTTTCTAACTTTTGTAATATATTTTTTTTATTGTTTAAACTGCAGACATGTTAGGTATTCAGGTAATGAGATGATGAGGTTGAAAGAAGATCCAGATACAATATTATTGTTTGAGTTGTGTAAAATAGTTTAAAAAAAAAAAAAAAAAAGAGTTAAATTCAATACGGTTCAACTAATTTATTTTTATGTACCTGATAGTAGGACTTGATTGTATGGAATGATAGTAGCACTGTTGATGTAAGAACTTTAAATATTTAAAATGGAAATAGGATAAGATTATTACCTTCTGTTTTTTTTTTTATAACTCAACCATTAATCTTCTCATTTCACTATTACTCAAATCGTCACTACTTTTAACCAACTGCCTTCCTCA
Organism: Kokia cookei; assembly: GCA_039519145.1. Taxonomy (NCBI): domain Eukaryota; kingdom Viridiplantae; phylum Streptophyta; class Magnoliopsida; order Malvales; family Malvaceae; genus Kokia; species Kokia cookei. The sequence continues at coordinate 41,820,293 of CM076902.1, read as the reverse complement.
CTCAAATCAGACATTATCACACTAAATCCTTACCAAATCTACAACCCAATTAACTTAATTATCATTGATAATGGTTTTAATGGGATGCTTAATTTTATTTTGTATCCTTTAGCCTTTTCGATAGTAGAGGTGTTGATATTCATACCACTTAGACTCCGTGGGGAGAGTTGGAATAATAGCAAGAATTGGAACATTATCAAAATCAGAAACCTGTTTATTACAGTTATTTAAATGAATAAGATACTGCAATGATGGCCAATGTATTTTAAGATGCAAACATAAATCAGCATTAAGTAGTACGGCCTTGGAGACATAGGCTGAATTAGGTAAAATCTTACACAATACAAAAATCATTTTTTAGATCACCAATTTTTGTGTTCTCTCCATCCTTCAAACTTTTTATCATATGTTAGCAAAACACAAGTAAAATCAAGTTGGGAAAATTTCTCTACTACTTAGACTTGTGTTCAATAGTTGGCTACAAGATACCTTGACCACCAAGATACTGCCATCTCCAAATCTTCATCTTTCATCATACCCAAACCATACTCGCATCTTACAATTTTCAAGTTTTAGGCTTCTTTGGTATGCCTGAATTCCCTGCCTCAGCCTTGCGCTTGATTCCCAAGAAATGCTCAACCTATTGAATTGGAATATGAAACAACTAAAATTACTGAATTCTGGTATCATCCCCATCAATGAAGATTGAAGAGTTTAGCATCATAGTCATTAAAAGTATCTAATGAATAAAAAGAACTAGACCTTCACTTGAATTCCAATGAAAAAGATTCTATGGCAATGAAACATGATTGGGTTTCAGTAAGCGTATAGGGTAAGAATTAACTTGCCTTTCTATCACCAAGCATAGGCGTCAAGCCTCCCGGAAAATCCTTCTCAACAGTAGCAAAGCCACTTGCAGGATCACTAGTTTGCCTGGAAATTAATCACATGAAAGAAATGAGGTACGATTGCAACCTAACTGAAAATGTAACAAACAAGCAATCAAATTAACTGATGATCAAAATTATATGCAATGGCAACACATATCACAGAGCATAAAATGATAAACCAAGCTTCATTTTGCACAAGGTCAAGTCCCTGTAACTGCACATCAGACCTAATAGTCACAAGAATTATCACCAACAGAGCGGATCAAGTTGATTTCCAAGTTCATAAAATATCCATTCAGAAAAAAAAATATACTATAACAGAGAAAAAGGAAGAATAAACTAGATAATAAATCCTAGTTCTAAACAGCTAATATGATACGTGGATTTCTTTCAGTTCTTGAACTAAAGTGTTTAAACCCAGCAAGCAGGATCATGAATTAACCCAAGGAAAGAAAGAACATACCCTGGTTTGACGTGACCACTAAGGACAAGGTAGGGTGTTTTCAGCTGAGCTTGAGCTTCCCTCATCCTCTCCACTGAAAGTGAAGGTGTATCTGAATTTTTCATTTGCTTCAGCTTCAACTCTTCCTGATATTGCTTCATTCGCTTTTCTTGCTTCATTTTGCCAGGCCCCTTGCCATGAAATTTATGAGAAAGCATCCGGAAGGCTTCCTTAGGAGTCACCTGCAGAAGATAGGAAAGTCGTAATTTGCAAGTCCAAATGCAAATATAACACATTCAATTTTTATAAATATATAAACATCAGCACAGACTTAAGAAAGCAATAGACCAGATTGAAGTACTTACAATTCGACCAAATTCATCTGTCCTTTCAATGCGAATATCTTTAAATCTATTATCATTTTGGTGATCATCGTCTACAATGCCAACAAGTTTGCTCTTTTTCTTGTCCATGTTTCGGCCACCCCATTCAATAGTTTCTTTAAGTGTTCCTCGATCTTTAAGCAGCTTCAACGCACCTGATAATCCTTTGCCAACCGCAATTTCGTGAATGGTCTCATCTGGAACAACCTCATCCTTGTCCTCATTAGCAGGCTTTTCATCAGCACTAGTATCAACGACCTCTGTCCATCCACCCACCTCGTTTTCTCCATTTTCTCTATCTTGTTCAGAAGCTCCCGGCACTTCATCCTCGTCCATGAAGACATCTTCACTGTCAGGCTTATGGGCTTCTGAAGACCAAATTAACATTAACTGTTATTATTTACCAGAAAGAAATTATAAGCATAAACATCAAATTTTTTTTTTTTTTTCTGTTGAAGGAGAAAGGGGCCAAGTTAGTTGGTGTAATAGGAGTATGTGTGGCCAAAATAGAAACGACTAATATTCAAAAACAAGATCAAAATTATGATAAAAAATGCATGTTACTGGTAGAAAATCTAGAACCTAAAACTTCCAGGAGACTACCCCGGCACAGGAACCTGTGAAGCTAAATATATTCCAGATCTTAGCAGATGATTTAGTAGCTGGCAGAAAACAAGAAAAAAATGTGATCATGTTATAAACAATATTATAGTGAGTAGATTTTGAAAGAAACCAAACCTTCATCAAGCTGAAGACCCCATACAAACTCCTCCATCTCTGTGATCACAACCTTGTTTTCCTGTGCCTCTCCAGTTGAGGTATTTTGATCATCTGTAGTTTGATTGCTAGCAGATGTGGTAGCAAGGAGCGCTATAGCTTGTGGACCTGATTTTTCTTCTTGCTTTTTAAGAGCCAACCTCCTTGCTTTTTCAAGGGATTTATAAAGATCCTCTTCATCATCAGCAAAAACCTGATTTTCATCTTCCTCAGGTTTAACTGTAAGAGTTTGTTCAAGCCGCAGTGATTTTGATGCCTCATCTGCTTTGGCGAATGCTGCTTGGTATGCATTATTTCTCTTTTCAGCCTCTGATCTGGCCTCCTCTTCTTTAATTGCTTGTCTTCTAGAGTCATTCCTAGAACCAAGGTCTCCAGCACCCAGCCCAGCAGAGATGGCTTCTGCTTCAAGGGCATCTATATCCAACTTCTCTTTCTTCCGCAAAGCTTTCTTCTTTTTGGGCTTCTTAAATAGAAGCATTTCCTCTTGGGTGTAATAATCCGATGAGATCTTCCCAACATTATTCAGATCTTCAACACGGTTATTAGCGGGAACACCTAATAACCTTTTACGCAGCTGCCAAGTGAGGGAAAAGAAAATAAAAGGAACACCATTAGCAAAAAATGTTAAAATATGTTTGTTATAACAGCTCAAAAACACCATTTAAGAATCACCTCTTCTAATTTCTTTTCAGCTTCACCAGTAAAGTGCCCCCTTTCATCCAGAGTTACACCCTGAAAATAAATATAAAGTAAAAACAGCCACCAATGACCAAATACCACTTTTCTTCCAATAAAATACAAGGAAATTTCAAAAGACAATATTCTAATTGAAATTCAAGAAGGAAAAGGAAGATTTAGCATGAGGACAGAGCTTATAAACTAACCTCATCTGCGACTGGATCATCATACTGTGGCAGTATTTTTTTCTCAGAACCAGGATCTTCGTTGAACCTAAATTAACATAATCCATAAGGTAACTACTAAATCTGCTAGTAGATAAATTACACAGGCTCTTCATTGAACCTTAATTAACATAATCCATATTAAAGGTAAATATTAAACCTGCTAATAGGTAAATTACACACCCCAAAAAATTGAATACATTGTAATATAGAGTTAAACCTAGGTTAGTATTAAATTCAACCACATAGCTAGAGAAGAATGAGAAGCAAACCTATAAGTTTTTAGTTTTATATTAAAGGCAAATTTATATGCATACACTAGAACTGAGCACATGCATATTCACACACAGATTTACACATTATAGATCAGAATCTTACTTATCATCATAAACCCTGGTTTTCTTCTTTGCAGCCTTGTAAGCGTCATCCCGCCGCTTCTGCTCTCCGATTTCAGTATTTTCAAGCATATCAACATCTGTCGGATCAGACCAGAAAGCTCTGTTACACAAAAATCTATGTCATCTCACAAACATAGCCAAAAAATACATGAGTAGCACCCCAACACTTGTTTACCTTCATTAAGGTCACCATTAGCAAGTATGCTCTGATCTTTGAGTGTTAAAACAACAGCTCCACCATCCATCACTTTGTCAAGGCCATGAAGAACTTTAACCCCTCCTAGATCATCTGTTAATGGATTGTCAATAATAATAAATTAGCCAATCAGCCAGATGCTGAGATATAAGTAAAAACAGTCATCACACTTTAAAATGAAACATTAGCTCCTATTCAGAACACAATACCCTAAATTATATGATCTATTTATAATGAATGGTTCATCTGTTCACCATAATCAGTTGCAATGTTTGGTTTGACATTGTAACAAAGAGAAAAATGGACCATTATGGCACTAACAGTATGCTGCTCAACTCTTCTTATTCAACATTCAATGACTACATTTAATACATAATTGGCATTATTTACAACAAGAAAGTTCAAAAGGAAAATGAACATACGAGTAGGGCGATTATCAGCTTCTTCATCTTCATCTTCACCTTCTCCTTGAACGAAATTATCCTGAGAAATTTATTCCATAGAATTACTTATTACTATCATTCATATCACTTGCAATAAATGAAACCATGAGAAGAAACCAAGTATCGTAGAAAAGAAAGAACAAAGAATATTTACCTGCTCTTCAAAAATCTTTGATAGCTGCAAAGCTTTCTCCTTTTCAACATTCCTTTTGTCCTCAAGCTTACGACTTCTACTAACCCATGCTGAAACCTCTGAGAGACCTTCAGATTTCTTTTTCAATCTGTCCTCTTTCATTCTGAGAGAGAATGTAAATGCAAAGATAAATACTTGCACTAGGTTAAGCCTTATAATTAAGAAAAACAAACAAGTCCTAGAACACATTCTCCCAAAGAAAAGACCAAATACGTCATCAAGTTCAGAAACAAATCCTGTTATGCATTTAGAGAACCTTTTGACCTGATCACCAAATATTTTAAAGACTTGAGTATGTCATAGCCATTCCTTATAAAATGAAATTCAGAATTACCTCATGATTTAAAATTTTCCATCTACTTGAATAAGCTACAGAATTCAAATAGCATAATCCCTTCCAGAGCCTCTATTTTACATGACAAATCTACCATAAAAGAATTATAAAGATGGAATGAAGAAGAAAGAATGTCCAATATATAGACAATTTAAGGTCAATTGAGAATAAATGATTCATTCACCTCACTATGCGCTCCTCGAGCTCTGATGAAGATGCCTGCACTAAACTAGCATTGCTTCCAGCATTCAGTTCAGCTTCATCCTTATCTCTACGATCTTCATAGTCTAAGGCAAGCTCTCCATCTTTGCTTCCTTCATAATCTTCCTCTTGGTTTTTTACCACATTGTCCCTATCTCTTGATCTCTCCTTCTCTAGGTCCAGCTCTCTATTTTTCTGTTTACTTCTCTCCTTTCCCTTCTCTCCTTCCCTCTCCTTCTCTCGATCCTTAAGTTTGTCTCTCTCCTTTCCCCTTTCCTTCGCCCTGTCTCTTTCCTTTTCTCTGTCCCTATCTCTACTTTTGTCCTTTCCCCTTTCCTTCTCAGACTCCCTATCCCTCTCCCTGTCCTTTTCCTTTCCTCGATCCTTTCGGTCCTTTTCTCTCTCACGCTCATGTTCTTTTTCTCTATGCTTATCCCTGTCATAATCTTTCTCTTTTTCCCTCACCTTACTATCTTTAGCTCTGTCTTTCCCGTGCTCATCTCTGTCATCCTTCCTCCTCTCCCTGGTTGACACTCTATCCTTTTCCAAGGAATCTTTCTCCCTTTCTTTCAAGACCTCATCACTGCTTCTCTTAGAACGGTCCCGTTCTCTATCCCTACTTCGATGATCCTTTTCTTCTTCTCGACTGCTCTTCTTCTTGTCCTTATTCCGATGCTTGTCGATTTGCTCTAATTCATCACTGTAGGCTCCTCCAACCCAACGTTCTCTAGAAGCATCGTCTTCCCTATCATATCTATCCTTCTCCATTGCAAATAACAGAAACACTCAAAAACTTATCTGCAAAGAAACCATGAACAATATGTGATTCATTCCAAACAATGACCCACACATAATCAGATGTACAACCCAAAATCATACCAATGGTGAGGAATTAATATATGATCAAAACCACTAAAGTAAAGCCAGAACAAGAAAGCCTCTATTTGGTTATTGCTTTTGCTATTCAATTTTTTCCCTTCAAAATTTGCGAAAAGGAAAAAAAAGAAAGAGAAGAGTAGAGATGCAAAACCACAGGCAAACTCAAATTACACAAAAATAAGAAAAAGGAAATCTATATAAAAATAGAATCATATTCTTCTCTAATTCTTTAAAACCTACTATTTGCTTAAATCCTAACGCCCTCTTTTAAACTAGTAAATGATCAATCAAACAGTGCCTAAAGTTGTGAAATCTAAAAAGTTCTCAGTTTCAAAAAGATAAACACATGAATAGTAATTTATTCTTTTTTTTTTTAGGTTAGGGTGAAGTACGTAAATTACTAGAAGTTTCCTTAACAAAACTCACCAAAAGAACATGCCCATAAAATTATCCAAAACACGAAAATAAAACTCCATAGACCCATAAGTTGTTGAACAAACAGAGAATACAAAGAAAAAGAACGATAGAGAGAAAGGGGGAAATTGAAAATAAAATAAGCGAGACGGATGTTACCGGAACTCGAATGAATGCTAAGAAGACGCGGTAGCGGCGGCGTCTGAGATCCGGCGGCCGGAGATGAATTATAGGTGACGGAAGTTTTGGAGTAAAACTAGTTTGGCACAAAGAGAGGAAGGATTTGTCCGCAAAAATTCTGTACTCCTGATTTTGAGATGAAAAGGTTTTGATGGGTCGGGTTGGTATATTTTGGATTGTGACGGCCATTAATTGGGTTGGGCTTTTGCGAAATTTCTCTTTGTGGGCTTCTTAGGGTTTGTTTATTTTCTTTTCACGTAACTTTTAAAGCGAAGTGCGTCCAAATTCACGTTATTTTATTTGTTATAATAGTTATCATCTGGATTAAAACTCGATCCAAATGATTCGTCTTTGCTCTTTCAAAAAAACGAGCATCTATAAATAAAGTTAGATTAGGTTCAAATTGTGTTTAATATAAGGGTTAATATATATTTTGCTTGTAAACTTGACCACTTGTATTATATCGGTAGCTAAATTCAATTTCATCACACATTTTGATACTTCTCCCGTACTAATACACCAATATTATTAGAATTTGGGGACATGATATCAGTGATCGATGATACAACAATACGTGATAATCTTAATAAAAATATTTTATTTAAAATATAAATTAAAAAAAATTGCAAAAATTATTTCAGAAAGATCCTAGGCAAAAGTTGTCAAAAATTATTCAACAAGTGTTTTTTAAGTGATACATATCTATTTTTATTATAAAATACCATGCTTTTATTTATTATCTTTTAAATTGAAAAATATATAAAATCTAAAAAATTATCTTTTTCAAAAATATAAATTTATAAAAAATATTTTACATCAAGATACCAATTTGTCCGGATGCATTTTGAATGTATATTTTAGTAATTATATACATATATATTAAATTTTATGTTTTTACTAAAAAAAACACGTTCAAAATGAATAACAACAAATAATTATCCAAATTCATCTGAATCTTGATAATCTTTTGTCCAAATTAATTCTTAATGTTAAATAGTTTTTAAATTTTTTAAAATATATATTTTAAAAATAGTTTTCTAGATTTTAGATTTTTTTTAATTTAAAAATAATAATATAAAAATATGATTTTTTTTTTTTTTATAAGAAATGAGCTAAATCAGACTTGCCTACTTTTTTTCCCAATTTTTTTTTTTCGAAACCTTGTTCCAATTAGGCCATAAATATACACACGAATTTAAGCTAAAATCAATACCAATTCGAAGCGATTTATTTAATATAAAATTCAATGATACAAACATATATATTTACACATAACATAAATTAGATGATGGAAAAGATATAGAAATATCAAGATCCATCTTTCCTACCCTTCTGTTTCTGAGAAGTCAGATGATTGTTCAAAGAAAGGCCACCCCATTTTCGGGAAGTCGATGACCATTCGTAGCTATTACCTTGATAACGAAGAAGAGTTTGACCTGATGCTCCTGGTTAACTTCAATTTAAGACAATCCATACTGAACTGTACCCACAGTCCTATGGGCAACTACAGCCACAGCAGCAGCACCGACCACGCCAAACTGGATTTGTGCCTGCAGAATTTTTGCATCAATGCCCAATATATCATTTAATTGCTCTGCCTTTGCTTGCGGTTGTTGATATGGGTTGCTCTTCATGTCGACAGCCATTTCTGGGGCTTGACTTGCCCCATGCTGAACTGAGGTTGCAGCTTGGCTTGTTGATTCATGCCAGTCTGTATTCTGGATTTCTCTTGATTTGTGGTGTTGGTGCTGGAACGGTGCTGAGGAGGAAGGACTGTGGTTTCGTGAAAGACCTTAGCATCGTAACCATCTTTAGTTTTCTTTGTATTCTCATGTGGTATGACAGATCCGACAACTCTCCCAGGTTTTGCTGTACAAAACAAGAGGAGAACAAACTTCAGGATCAGCTAAATGGTGAAGCAAGAAAAACATATACTTGGCAGTATGCCTATGATCAATGAGTAAACGTATTTTCACATTTCGTGCTAGTGAATATGCCTAAGGAATGTCGGAATCTTCAACAATGTGAAAATATTGTAGAAAGATCCACTCCCGGTTTTCAAACAGAAAACAGAGAGAGGGGGCCGGAGGGACAACATATGAAATAGTTTTCAATCCAGACCCGGTTTTCAAACAGCAGGCAGAAACTACAGTAAAAAGAACAGAAAACACCATTCATACCTGCTGGCACCTTAGGTGGAGGGCATGCTAACTTTCGATTACCAGAAATTGCATCGGTTACTTTTTTGGAAGCCTCTTCAGCAACATTTTGATTCTCACACAAAACCGAAGTTGACTGCCTATTCAGAGGTATTGTATTGGAATGAACTGTATTCCTGCAATAAACAGGACACAAGTCGGAAAATGGAAAATCGCGTCACCGTAAGGGGAGAAAATGTGATAATTTGTGAGTCCAAATGTTAGTGGGGAAATGCATAAAAATTAAAAGAATATACTTATTTTTGTTTATCGCGTTCATGTGCATATATTGATCACGAGACTAAATTTCTCTTCACCCTATCATAAAACCCTAAACCCTAGAGCAGTTGAGAATAATTGTATAAATAACATTTCTGATTAGAAGGAAAATGTTAAAACAAGTAATACCTCGGTAGGGACGTGTGCTTCCTCTCCAGAGGGAAAACCGGCACGCTTCTATCACTGTTTTCTTCAAGATATTCAAACTGCTTGCTGAATTGACCGATGGCACTGCAATAAAACCAAAATATAATCGAGCAGATTAAGAGTGAAAAAATACAAGAAACATAAAAATTAATGATAAATGAATTAAGATAAGTAGGAAGCATTCAAACCTCGGATAAAGAAAATTAGTTCCTTCATATCTGTTTATATAGTCTTTGAGCAGCTGAGGATGATATTCTAGTATCTCTCTGTAAATCAATTCCCTAACATCCTCCTTTACCAACCTTCGCCTCTCAAACTCGAACTCTAATTTCGAGATTAACTGACAAGAAGGTTCCCTCTCCATTTTAGCCAAGCATTTGAAGTAAGGATCGGCTAATGCCTATCACATTGAGACAAAAAAGTTTTAAGTACAATGAATGCAAAGAACACACAAACATGCATGAGAAACCTCCACTATTTTTGACTCGATTGCATCAAGGACACCATATTTATAGCATTAAAATAAATGATACCACACCTCCTCAGCGGTTGGTCGGTCTTTCGGATCAAACGCTAACAGCCTCTGCAATAGCCGCACCGCTAACGGGTCTGCATTTGGGAACTTCTGTGAGAAAGGCACAGGTTGTTTTATCCGCATTTCTGTCAAGTATTTTCGTGCTTTATCATTTCGGACCTGCAATTGTGTGAAACAAACATCACCATTCGTACTTTATAAAAGAAAAGTAAAATATCACCCTGCATAAACAAAACATATACACACACATAAAAGGAAAGTGAGAAAGAGCCATACTCCAGAAATAGTTTCAGGTGAAGGTGTCCCCAAAAGATCAGTGATCAATTCCAATTGATGAACGACACTTTTTCCAGGAAATAGAGGCTTCCTTATCAATACCTCGGCAAAGATGCAGCCAATGCTCCAAATATCAATAGCCGGTGTATACTGCAGACAATTACCAACAAAAATTAGACTTGAATACATAAAATTGAACAGCCCCGCCACAAGTTAAGCACTGTTGAGAAATAGACATAACTAGACACAATTACCTGAATGACAGATATTTCAACTTCCAAGAGAGTTCATAGTCCTCCCTGAACAACAATTCTTTTACTCTAAGAATTACTGCTTACTAAAAGGCACTCAAGTATCATTTATATAAACAAAATTGTGGTGATTCGCTAAATACGACATATTTCAAATGAGATGTGGTTAATTCAATATTAGGCAATATATCCACAACTGAAATGTGATGATTTGCTAAAAAAATCAACCCTCGAAATAAAACCAAGACATTAAACAACTAGAAGAGGCATACCTTGGAAAAGAAAGATCCACACAGCTCTGGAGCTCTGTACCATCGCGTAGCAACATAGTCCTGAAAGGAACATAGGAAAATAACGTAGAAACACGAATATCAACTCTTCTGTAGTGGTAGAAAAAGAAGCATGCACTGAAAACTACATACCGTCCAAAAGACAGTGGTTGGTGTGTCACTAAATGCAACTCTTGCTAGCCCGAAGTCACAAACTTTAAGCTTGCAATTGGCATTTGCCAGTATATTCTTTGGTTTAAGGTCACGATGGTAAACATTAGCTGCAACCGAGAACTTAGCAATCAGTGTAAATTTGCAAGTGCTTTCAAGCACCCTATCCCAATTAGATGGCAAAAACCGAGGCAAATGGAATTTACATCTAAGAGAGAGAGAGAGACTTTGACCTTTCATTAAGAACAGTAACAAGACAAAAAGCCAATGAAAAACATAGCCTTAATTACAGACATGTAAAAAAGACAATTAAAGAGATGAAACGATCCTTTACCTGTATGCATATATTTCATTGCACGAAGCATTTGGTAAAGGAAAAACTGGTGGTGTTCACGGGTTAAGTCATCATTAGCTTTGATGACTTGGTGAAGATCAGACTCCATGAGCTCAAAAACAACAAATATATCTTTGAACTCCCTCTTTGACGGTGGCAACATTATATGCTTAATTTCAACTATATCAGGATGTCTAAGGAGTCTAAGCAGCTTGACTTCACGTAAAATCCTTAAAGCATCGGATGTGTACTCGAATACATCTCGTATTTTCTTTATTGCGACTTTCTTACCGGTATGCGTGTCAAGTGCCGCACAAACAACTCCATAGCTTCCCTTCCCAATGACTTCAACAATTTTGTACTGGTTTGCATCACCATATTCAGTGAAAAAGTCCATCTCTTTTAGGTCCTGAAGAACGAAAGAGAAAAACAATCAGAATCACGCATGACTGGACCATAAGTAAGTTATCTATGAATTAAAGAAAAGAATATGAAGAAGTAGCAAGAGGGAAAAAACAGAATTGGGCATTATTGGATCATACAGAACATGCAACAAGTGAATTTTCTATGGATTTAAGGACAAAGAAAAGTAGCAACCGCAGCTAAAGAACGCAGCAGAGAAGCAGTAACAAAAATAGCCAAAACAACCCGCATACCATAACTGGATAACTACTAAGTACTAACAAGCATATAAGATAACAGAGTCGGTTAATCAAGATAGATTGATCCAAAATCTTATTCAAATCCAATATAGCACTTATGGGTACATAAGAAATGAATTGAATTGAATCAATTCCTTCCAATGTATTGATCCATTACAACTTCATATACGGGATACAAAGGGAGAAAATAGGAAATGATACTCTGAAACTCACTCAAAACTAAAGGTCTAAATAGACTTGATGTTAAAAATGAATGAAGACCTGGAAACATGAGTATCACATCGTCAAGAACTCAATAAATGAACTGCATTTAAGACGTTCCAAATGCACACAAATCTTTGTTCGACTGCCTGCAGAAGATATCCATTGAACTAGAAGTTGCTCGAATGAAACCAAAACCAAGAGTCTTCCTACAGCTTCTAATAGCATTTAAAGATGCAAAAAAAGACGACATTCGGAAATAAGTCCAAATACATTGCCTAAGGGGAACATTCCAAATATTGCTCTTAGCTTGACAATTTCTAATAGTCAAAAACCGATCAAGAATCCATCAAGACTAGACTCATTTCTTGCTGTCAATCATAGCTAGAAAGGAACCAATACCACCTTTAAAGAAGAAAGCCAAATCGAAAAGAACCAATAGCTTTATTCATGTTTATCATATAAAAAACAAAAGCATCTTCACAGCAATCCAGAACAAGTTCAAAGAGAATAATTTTCATGATTCATTTACATCATTAAGCCTAGCAATCATTTTAAATAACACAACTAATTCAAGAATTTAAAAAATCCGCCACTTCTTTTAAAGTTAAATTCCTCTTTTTCAAAATATGGAATATCTTGTGTACACCACTGGCTACGATGAAACATGCTTTAACAATTCTAAAACTCAAGTTGATCTAATAACTTATCAAGTACAAGTCAAAGTCTTTTTGTTTTTCCTCTTTACACTAAGAATTGTTTCATTTCAGCCAAAAAAAAAGGAACTAAATGTGATCTTTTCTAAGCTCAGTTCCAAAATTAATGCCAAAACTTAACAAAAAAGAAGAATGTAACCCCAACTGTCAATTTATCTCCTTTCACAACACCTCCAAAGGATTATTATCAACTTAGAATCCATAACACCAAAGCCTTATCCATTCTATTCAAACAAAGGAAAAAAGAAGAACCTTAATTTTCAATATATGTTCAAGACAATCAAAAAGTTAAAAATCTTTTCCACTTTCAAACACAAAAGAACTTAAAATTCTAAAGCTTTAAAAATAAAAGAAAAAACAACAACATATTTTATTCCAAAAGATAAGAAACCAACCTTCTTCAACTGATCCTGCTGCATATTTTCTTTAACCCCAAAAATAAATATTAAAAAAAAAAAAAATCTCTTTTTTTATATATAGAGAGAGTTCTTCTTCACTGAACAAAAGGACCCAAAGAACAGAAATAGAAACAAAAAAGAAAGAGATTTGTCTGAGCAGCCAAACACAAGCAGACTAGAAAAAGTAAACCAGCCAAATTTTCTTCTTTAATTAAAAAAAACCTATAGAAGTTCCTGAATTCTGGTTCGTTTGTAAAACTGAAAGATCTGGGAGAGCTCCAAAGTGATTTTGGTTTTTCGTTGTCTTCATTTAAACTTCACTTTATTAACAATCTTTTTTTTTTAAAAAAAGGTTTAATATCATATTCAAATAATTTGCTATCCACCAGTTTTTCATTCTGAATTTTTTTTTTTTTTTTTAGTTTAGGCCCTTTTCAATAATTGCTATTGCTCAAATTCTACTATTAAACTCTGTACTTTTTATAAGTTATAGATTTAATATTTATAATTTAATTTGGTCATTTTCAATCTTTATATTTTTAGAATTGAAAAATTTTAGTCCCAACCGAATTTTAGTCCTTATTATCGCATAGATAGTATTATGTTAGTTTGTTATTTACATATGTTATTTATAAAAAATCTTAGTTTGTTATTTACATATGTTATTAATAAAAAATCAATTAATAGATTTAGTGAATACCGTTTACATTAAGGTTGAAGTTCAAAAAATATAGCGATTAATAATGATAAAAATAGCCCAATTGAAGAACATAGATTAAATCTATAACATTACACATAATACAAGGCTAACGGCATATTTTAACCAAAAAGATTTAGCTGATATCATTTGGTCAGGATAAAAATTTTAAAAATTTAAAAAATATAAAGATTAAAATTGATCAAATTAAAGTATAGATACTAAATCTATAACTTACACAAAGTACAGGGTGTAATAGCAGAATTTGATCATTGCTATTTTCCTTTATTTATAATCGCTTTCTGATAACATTTTTTTTTGGTAATATAAATGAAGCCTTAAGTTAAATTACAGTAAGGCTAAATAAACAACTGCTTTTTTTTTACTTTGATGTTTTATATTTTAATATTATTTATTAACGATAAATTTGGTTTTTAATTTTTTAATAATATTAGATTTGATCACATTTATGATATGCGTGAATGGATTCATCATGTTTGATTCTTAAATAATATTTTTTTTATTTTTTAATATTATCTAAACGTATTAAAATATAATAATATTATTAAATTACGATTTAAAATAAGTTTTTTTTATATATAATATAGATGAAAATTTTGTAGCGTAGATTTTACAATTGAACTAAGACACTCACAAGTATCAAAGTGCTCTAAAAAATGTATTCTAAGAAGTTCAATATTTTTATAATTTCATGTGCTTTTGTCTTATAAATTATTTTTTCTTTCAACTCCTTAACTAAATTAATATTCAATTACCTCATGACATTAACTCAATCAAATATTTTATAATAGTATAGATATTTAGCGAGAATAATTGATTAAAGTTATATACGAGTAGCCAATTAAATTTTGGTATTATTGACTAATGCTTTAAGTTTCAAGTATTTAAGTTCGAATCACATATCTAATTGTCATGTTTAGGTCTCAATTTCTATTATGCGCATTTGCATATTAAAACTTATTTAATATATTGTTCGGATTCAACTTTAATATTAAGGCTTAAGCTTTTTGATATATTATATTATATTAGGTAATTATATAAACATTGAGTTTGAAACAATTTATAATCTATAATTTTAAAACATTAAAAAATAAATTAAGTTGTCCATGTTTTAATTTTAAGTAAAATATATTAAATTATTAAATTGTTTTAAAAATAAAATATGAATATGATTAAAAATATTCGAGTTAACAATTTAAAAATAGGAAAGAAGTAAAATTCAAAACACATATTTTGAATTAAGTTAAATTTTGACAAGCATAAATAATGTTAATAGCGTAAATATGAATATGATTGAATCTTTACAGATGTTAATGTAAGGATATTTAATCATGTACTTTTAAGCTATTTTTTATAATATATAGAGTAAGTATTTGATATACCGATAGCATAATTTTTTATTCCACAGAAAATTTTAAAAAATTGACAAATGTCTTTTTTTTTTTTTTTTTTTATTATTTCTGTAACGTTTTATTATATCTTTATAGGACACTTATCAACCTTTTAATTTTACTTATGAAACTGTACCAAATATTTTTCTCATATATATGTATATATGTATGATACAATTTCCACCTATAGTTTGAAGATAATCTCATAAACCTGCTTGAAATCTATTTATTACACAAATATTAAATAAAAAGTTAATTATATCATTGCTATTATTTATCAATGTATTTTATATTTATTTTATTTATTTTCCATTTTTAATTAAAATATAATGAAAATTTAATTACATATTAAAGTACTATAAAATTAAATATATTTGAATTATTTGATAAAAATTATATTTAATTTGGTTATAGATTAATCTTCACATAAATTCATTAAATTATTTTTATGTAAATTAGTTAATTTCCATTATTTAAAAAGTTTAATGGAAAATAATTTGATTAAAATATTAAATGAAAAAATAAACTCATTTGAATATTAATATTTACTTAAATTAAAACTAAAATTTAAATATTCAACATGTATTTATCTAAAAATATTTAAAAACAAAAAAACAAAAGTAAAAGAGAAAGGCAAAAGAAAAATATAATTTTGATTGATAATAATTTTTTAAAATAAATTTACAACTAATGAGGTCTTAGTTTAATAGAAATATTAAAGCCTTAAAAAATTTTAAAATATTATATTTAAGTCTTGCTTTATATAAATCGTGTATGGATTCTTTGTGTATATTGATATTGGTTTAAGTTCCACCATAGGTGTGCTTTATATAGATTTATTTTTATTTATGTTTAGATATATTATGGTTATAGGTCCAATCTAATTTTATAATGATTAATTCTAATTATAATTATATTTTTTTTTATAATTGCAATTGTAAATGTCTTTATAATTTTTTTAAAAAAAGGGAAAAAAAATACACATATTAATTGAAAATGTCATTATGTTTAGCATATAATTATATTAAAATATAATAAAATTTATAATTTAATTTGGCAATAATTAATATATTTTTATAACTAATTTTTTTATTATTTTTAATTGAAAGTTATTGAATATAAAAACTGAAGATAACAACAAATTAAGTTTTAGTTCGATTGGATGAGCATTGTTGACATATTATCTTTCTATTTATGGGTTGAGAGAGATTATAAATAATTTTAAGTATTATATAAAAAACAGATATGATCAGAGAAATCATTAAAAAAAACTAAAAATAACAAAAATAAATAAAATAATAATTAAATTAAGAGTAAAGTTATCCTTCTATTTAAAATTTATTTATAAATAAATCTTAAGATTTAGTGTATTTATCATCAAAACTTAGAGGAGAAAAAGCATTTTCCAAACCATAAGGGATAAATGGATTTTCTATGGGGTTTAAATATTTTTTTCTTCAAAATATTAAAAATTTTATTGATAATATATTAAATATTTTCTCTTTTAATAATTTAATCATATTTCATACTTATTAATGAAGGTAATACATGTCAAGTTTAACATAAATTAATTTTTTAACTATTAGTCTACGTACAAGATTTTCAATTGTTTAATATATATATATATTAGTATAAACAATATTTTAGATCGATATAATAAAAATATCAGATCGATTCAAAATTTTACATGCATGACAAGTACAAATATCTTAATAAATTCAATAGTTGAATTGTTAAAATATCAATTAAAAATTACGTAATAGTGTAAGTGAGTCCCTCCCTATATATTTAACATCTAATTTTTTTTTTTTTGGTGAATTACAAGAGGAGGGCAAAACCCTAACAACAACATGACTAACACAATTCGAACCCAGACCACACCTGAAGCAATTAATACCTTAATCATCAAGCCAATATACAATATTCCTAATTTCTTATATTAAATTTTAAAAAAAAAGATGATATTAAATAAGTAATTAATGTTTTTAATTAACCACATAAAAATTGCCAAACATTAGAGGGCATCATCTTAAAGCCAATAATGTTGCTTTCACTTTATAACCTTCTTAAAGCCAAAGTTGTGCCCTCTTTCATGGGGAATCATTTTCCTCTTCTCATTTTCTTTTTGGTCACTTTGAAGAAAATAACCTCCATATGCTACCAACTTTATTTATTCCAATTTTGTGATTAAAAAAATAAAATATTATTATTAACTTATTTTTTGGAGTTACAAATACAAATTCAAAAAAAAAAAACCATAATATAAGTATAAATACATATTTAAGTTATTAAAACTTAACATGTTAAAAATTGAAATAATTTGTAAAATTCACATATAATAATTTGTATGGTGAGTCTTGAACTTTAAATACTAAAAACAAAAAAAATACGGGGTGAGTATTTGGCACACTGACAATAGGAATGTGCAAATTTTGGGTAAAACCAAATTAATACGGTTGGGGGTCGATTAATAATTTTTTGAAAGTTTGGTTAACGATTAATTCGGTTCAAAATCGATCGATTAACCGAATTAACCAAACTTAATAAATAATATTATAAAAATAAGTATTAGCTCACTTAATAAATCGATCAGTTAACTCAGTTAATTTTTTGTTTTATACTTGTTTTAACCAAAATAAACATATAAATGTCGGTTAATTCGGTTAACTGACCGAATTAATCGAAAAAGTACAATTCAGTTATTTTTTTGAAAAAAATTCGATTCGATTAATGTTTAAAAGTTTAAAAGGATAGTTCGGGTCAATTAACCGATTGAACACTCCTAATTGACAGTGTGTTGCTTTTTATTCCATAAACAACCTTAATTAAATTACATGTGTCTCTTTTTTTAAAATATTTAATTATATCTCTATAAAATATTTATTAATCTCATAACTCTATTTGTAGAATCTAAAAACTTTACTGACAATGTCTCATTTTTTTTTATAAAACATTTTGAAAGAATGATAAATATTCTTTATGTTTTCGAATTTAGATGACAACCTTGGTCGGTCGACTAAGAAGGTTCGTCAATGACAAATGGATCCACTAGATCTGGACGATCCGATTGTTGACAAGAATGGGATGCAAGTGGACAATTCAAAGGAACGGGAGATGTCATGGAAGGACAAGCTTTTAGGGACTGCTTCTCATGGAAAAGGCCAGACTCAAAAGGAGGAGTTTAGACTTTTGGAAGAAGATGCAAAGGTGGAAACTATTGATGGCCTTCCATCGATCACTTTATTAGAGCGGGTTCATAAACACATTGAGATGGCTAAGACTGTGATTATTAAGTTGATGGGTAGAAGGATAGCTTTTCGTACGCTACTTGGGAAGATCCAAAGTCTATGGTAGCCAAAACACCCGATTCAATTGATGGACATGGAAAATGATTACTATCTAGTGAAATTCCAGGATGAGAAGGATTATACGGTTGCTCTAATGGGTGGACCATGAAATTCCAGGATGAGAATTTGATACAGCAGCACATGGAGAAATTGTTAGAATAAAGGCAGTATATAATAAACATAATTTAAATTTAGATTTAATAATAAATTTAAAAACAAATAAACAAGAAATCTTTACGCAGTATTTCTAGATGGATTGTAAAATAAAAATCTGTTGAGGCCTGTATTAACATACTCCTTAAGACAGATTCGCCCTCTCCTAGTTGCTAAAAAATTTTGGACGTCTATCTTCAAGGATACAACAACGATCAGTCACAAAAAGCAACACAACTTTTGTTAACAGACGAATGCTAACCAACCCTCCTTTATCACCAAAAAATAGAACTGGAATTTGAGAGAAAATAAGAACATGTTTTTGAGAGAGAGCAAAAGGTGTTTCTTCTTCTTGATATGTAAAATGAATAGAAAAGTAAGATATTTATAGTGAAATATAGCTGAAACTTTTCATGTAAATTAAAACAAACATTATGGCTGGAGAGTTACAAAATAATGACTTGTAAGTTACAAAAAATGGTGAGTTACAAAAAATTAAAACAAAATAAAGTTATACTAACTGCCTTTGGAACACCAAAGGATAGTTCTGTTGAAGAGGAAAAAAATAGTTAAATGGGCTAAAAATTTCAATAGGCCCATTAAGGCTCGACCGGTTTAAACATTTCACGTCACCCACATCATGCGAGTGCACCCTTAACCCATTTTGGTTTGATCAGCACCCCCTACGCACAATGGAGAGCTTTGGTTTAGTCATTTACTAAACAACATGTTGCTTCTAGCTTATAAACCCTTCCCATATACCACACTTTTAACAATGTAGGATATGAGGTTTTAAGCACCATTTTTCCTCAACAATCATTTTCATGTAGTTTACTTTAAGCTTCAATTTCTCATTCATTACTCAACCATTTTGAGCATATTATATATCGTTTTAAAGGTTTCATAGAGTAGAATATAATAATAAAATTTATTATTTAAAAACTCTAATTTTACCCATAAATAATATGCTTCAAAGTTCCCTAGTTAATCATTATTTTCTAACAATTCCCCACATGAATGAAATTGAAAGATCAACGAAATTCAATGACACGGAGTGGTGATAGAGTTTACGTTAGATATTTGCATAGGATATGTAGGCATCAACCCTTGAACCTTCCATTGTGAAAGTATATTTACTTTACTAGCTGACCAGTAGACACGATGTCCTTGAATTGTTTTGTCTTTAGTGTAAACGATGATATACCTCACTCAAATACTTCCATGGCAAGGTTTTTGATTCTCATGGGTATGTTTATTTGGCTGTGAACATCTCCTGGTTCTATAAGAGTTTTAGAGAACTATGCCCTAGTAGTCTCCTATAAGCAGCCTCACTTCACTCTCACATAGGTGACTTATGTTGTTCGACTCACCGAAACTTACAATGGTCATTAAAAACATTTGCTTAACCTTTTCCACATTTTTAATCACTATTATCATCATAGAAATGGACTTAGAGTAATAACCCCACAATGACCTTAAAGGTCTATGCAAGTAGGTTGTCCCTTTAAACCTAGATCTTGAGATCTCTAGTCAACTAGGTTGGATTTTCCTTTAGATAACGCCTTTAAATGTTCATGGGCTTCAATCTCATTCCTTTCAATGTTTTATCAACCTGATCTCAGTTTAATCCTTTGGTTAGTGGATCTGCAATGTTATCTTTTGATTTTATAAAAGCAATAGAGATAACCCCAGTTGAGATTAGTTGTTTAACGGTATTATGTCGACGACACATGTGTCTCGACTTACCATTATACATCACATTCTATGCTCTAAATTGTAGCTTGGTTATCACAATATATGCATATTGTGGGCACAAACTTTGGCTTTTCAAGAATATCTTCTAAGAAATTTCGTAGCCTTTCAGCCTCTTCTTTAAATTTGTCTAGAGCTACAAACTCAAATTCCATTGTGGCTTTGGTTATAATCGTTTGCCTATAGGGTTTCCATGACGCAACTCCTCCCTCCAATATGAAAACATATCCACTTGTGCCTTTAGTATCTTAAATATTAGATATCCAATTAGCATCGAAAAATCCTTCTAACACAGCAGGATCTTTGGAATAATGCAGTCTGTAGTCCCGAGTGTATCTGAGATATCTCAATACCCTCACAATCGCTTTCCAGTGGTTTTCCCCTGGATTGCTCGTGAATCTGCCTAAACTACTCATAGTGAAAGTAATATCCGATCTAGTATAGCTCATAAGGTACATTAGACTGCCTATGACCCTTGTATATTCCACTTGGTCAACACTTTCACCTTTATTTTTCGATAAATGTTGGCTCGTATCTATAGGAGTACTGGCTACACCAGAATCATCTTTGCTATATTTTCCAAGAATCTTGTCCACATAATGTGACTGAGTCAATATGAGACCTTCAAGTGATCTCTTGATTTGGATGCCTAAAATCACATCAGCTAGTCCCATATCTTTCATGTCAAATCTTGAATTTAATATATCATTGGTATGTTTTACCATGTCATCATTACTTCTAATAATGAATATGTCATCGACATATAAACATAATATTACATATCCATTAACAATGGTTTTGACATACACACATTTGTTACACTCATTAATTTTAAATCCATTTGTCATCATGACACTGTCAAATTTTTATGCCACTACTTTGGTGCTTGTTTAAGTCCATACAAAGACTTAACCAATCTACAGATTTTCCTTTCTTGCACTAGAGTTACATGACCCTCAGGTTGTACCATGTAAATCTCCTAATCAAGATCTCTATTTAGAAAAGCTGTCTTAACATCCATTTGATGTACTTCTAGATTCTGCAAAGCGGCAATTGCAAATATCATCCTTATAGACGCTATTCTTGATACAAGAGAGAATGTATCAAAGTAATCAAGACCTTCCTTTTGTTTGTAACCTTTTATCACCAATCTAGCCTTATACTTATCAATCGTTCCATTTGCTTTCATTTCTGTTTGAAATTCCATTTAGAATTTAATGGTTTAATTCCCGAAGGAAGATCCACTAATTTCCACGTATGATTTTGCATGATGGAATCAATTTCACTTTTAATAACATCTTTCCACAAAATGCTTTCAGAAGAGCATATAGCTTCACTATAAGTTTGAGGTTCAGCCTCTAGCATATATGTTAAAAAATCTGATCCAAAGGACTTTTCCACCCTTGCCCTTTTACTCCTCTTTGGCTCTGCCTGAATTTCAACCTTTTGTTGAACATCTTGACTATTTTCATTAATAGTCTTTGAGGTTCGTTTTAATGAACTTGAACCAATATCACTAGTCTTACAAGGGAATATATTTTCAAAGAACGAAGCATTCATTGATTCCAATATCGTATTCTTGTGAATTTCAGGATTCTTTGAATCATGTACAAGAAATCGATATGCATTACTATGGTGTGCATAGCCAACGAAAATACAATCCATCGTTTTAGGATCTATTTTCATTTGTTTTGGTAACAGAGCCATTACTTTTGCAAGACACCCCTACACTTTCAGGTAGTTATAAAAAGGTTTTCTACCTTTCCATATCTCATATGGTGTCTTGTCCTTTTTCTTGCGGGGCACTATTTAAAAGATAATTAGCTGACAAAGCAACTTCCCCCATATGTTTTATGATAACCCAGAGCTTACTAGCATTGCATTCATCATTTCCTTTAAGGTTCAATTTTTTCACTCTGCTACTCTATTTGATTGAGGAGAGTATGGTGGTGTCACTTCATGAATAATACCATTTTGTGCATAATATTCACCAAATGGTTCAACATATTCACCACCACAGTCACTTCTTACCATCTTAATTCTTTTATTAAGTTGGGTTTCAACTTCCTATTATAGAGAATGAATTTTTCTATAGCTTCATCTTTGCTTTTAAGCAAATATACATAACAATATTTTAGGCTATCATCAATGAAAGTAATAAAATATTTATTCCCTCCTCTAGTTTGAACAAACTTTAAGTAAAAAACATCACTATGTATTAAATCAAGTGGTTTTGTATTTCTTTCAACAGTTTGAAATGAAGACCTTGTTAATTTTGCCTCAACACAAGTTTCACATTTATGATTATAATTAATGTGAAATGAAGGAATGTGCTCTAAGTTAATTAATCTAAGTAAAGTATCATAATTAACATGTCCAAACCTACCGTACCATAAATTAAATGACTCAAGCTTATAAATAGAAGAAGAGATATTATTCTTATTCATACTTTTGGCTTTTACAGATATAGCATTGAGTTTCCACATGCCATTCAATACATATCCCCTTCCCACAAACATTCCCCCTTTAGACAACACTACTTTCTAGGATTCATATACCATCCTAAACCCATGCACACTTAGGAGTGTCCCAGAAACAAGGTTCTTACGTATGTCAGGCACATACAACACATTTTGAAACTTCAGTTCTTTGCCAGAAGTCATCTTTAAAATAACAATTCCCTTACCCTTGATCTTGGAAGTTGAATTATTGCCCATATAAAGCTTCTCTCCTTTCTCACAAGGAACCATCTTAGCAAATGAGTCATTTTCACAGTAGATATGACATGCAACACCAGTGTCAAGCTACCATTCTCTTGAGTTTGCGTCAACTAAGTTGACTTCAAAAATCACAGCACAAAGATCAATTTTAGACACTTCTTTCGAAATATCATCCACATCATTAGCTTTGTTGGTTCTAACTCTCTTTGGAAGCCTACAGTCAGATGACTTGTGTCCCATCTTATTGCAATTGAAGCATTTCCCTAGGAATTTGGGCTTCTTGGAAACACCTCATTTTGGTCCCAGTTTAGACCAAGTCTGAGGTTGTTTCTTTTTCTTGAAGTCTTTCTTGACTTCTTCCACATTTACCTTAGCTATATTAAGATTAGCTACTTTGTTGAGCTTTTTGGATGCACTTCTATTGTCTTCTTCAATCCGAAGTTTGACAATTAAATCTTCCATTGTCATTTCCTTTCTTTTATGCTTTAGATAGTTCTTGAAGTCATTCCAAGCAGCGGGTAGCTTTTCGATTATGGTTGCCACCTAAAATGATTCACTTTTAACCATCCATTCAACAAGAATGCTATGAATGATTAGTTGAAATTTCTGCACCTGATTTACAATAGCTTTAGAATCAATCATTACAAAATTTAAGAATTTGACAACTAAAAATTTCTTAGCTCCAACATATTCAGTTTTGTATTTATGGTCCAATGACTCCCATAGTTCTTTAGATATCTTCTTCACACTATACACTTCATAGAGTGCATCAGTCAAACCATGCAAAATGTAATTACGACATAGAAAATCAAAGTGCTTCCAAGCTTTAAAAGCATTTAAGGAGATAGCAGGATCTACCTCATCCTTTCTCACAGTAGGAGGATCATCCTTTAAAAATTTGATCAGGTTTAACATGGTCAAATGAAATAACATCTTTTGTTGCCACGTTTTGAAATTCTCTCCAGTGAATTTCGCAGGCTTTTCATTATGGCTCATAGCCACCGACTACGTTTGAGTCTAGCTTTGAGCCTGAGTAGGGACAATAGCACCACCAGACTGAGGACTTGTTGAATTGTTGGATGTTTTAGCCATTTTTCCCGTTTGAAAATCAGAAACAAAACCAATATTAGTAAATTTATGAATCTGTTAAACGTCAGAAATTTAGTTAGAAACTAAAAACTAGAAATAGAAACACAACTTTTGTTAAACGACAGGAATTTAGTAAAACAAAATAGTGAACAGTGCACCAGGTAGGTTACTTTCAAAGAGAGGTGATGCACTAGGCACGCTTAAAAACAAAGTTTTTCAAAAAACCAATCCTAGACATGCACTCCCAAATTATTTTTAAATTATCCGTACGTACTCGCCTTTGATTTTAGGTATCTGTCTTAAGATTGTTAGAATAAAGGCAGTATATAATAAATATAATTTAAATTTGGATTCAATAATAAATTTAAAAACAAATAAACAAGAAATCTTTATGTAGTATTTGTAGATGGATTGTAAAACAAAAATCCGTTAAGGCCTGTATGAACAGTCTCCTTAAGACAGATTCACCCTCTCTTAGGTGATAAAGAATTTTGGACGTCTATCTCCCAGGATACAACAATGATTAGTCACCAAAAGCAGCACAACTTTTGTTAATAGGTGAATACTAACCAAGCCTCCTCTATCACCAAAAAACAAAACTGGAATTTGAGAGAAAATAAGAACAGGTTTTTGAGAGAGAGCAAAAGGTATTTCTTCTTCTTGATGTGTAAAATGAATAGAAAAGTAGGCTATTTATAGTGAAATATATGAAACTTTTTCATGTAAATTAAAACAAACATTATGGTTGGAGAGTTATTAAATAATGACTTGTAAGTTACAAAAAATTAAAACAAAATAAAGCTATAGTAACTGCCTTTGGAATAGCAAAGGATAGTTCTGTTGAAGAGGAATAAATATTTAAATAGGCTACAAATTTTGATAGGCCCATTAAGGCTTGACCAATCCGGACATTTCACATCGCTGCCTATGTCGTGCAGGTGCATCTCGAACTCATTTTGGTTTGATCCACACCACCTTCCGCACAAGGGAGAGCTTTGGTTTAGTCATTTGCTCATTAGCATGTTTCTTCTAACTTATAAACCCTTCCCATATACCATACTTTTAACAATATGGGATATGAGGTTTTAAGCACCATTTTTCCTCAACAATCATTTTCATGTAGCTTACTTTGAGCTTCAATTTCTCATTCATTACTCAACCATTTTGAGCATATTATATATCGTTTTAAAGGTTTCATGAAGTAGAATATAATAATAAAATTTATTATTTAAAAAATTCAATTTTACCCATAAATAATATGCCTCAAATTTCCCTAGTTAATCATTATTTTCCAACAAAATTCCTTCAAAATTGAGATGACTATACCTATCGCCAGTTGACAAAGTCCGTACCAAGTTAAGTGGTTGGAAATCTCGAAAGCTTTCGATGGCAGGTAGGCTCACGCTCGCCAAATCGATACTTCTTGTTATACCTAATTATTTTATGAGTATTTCTCTCATTCCAATATTTGTATTCAATGAAATTGAAAAAATTGCTCGTAATTTTATATGGAGTTCTTCTTTATTTGAAAGAAAGCTGACTCTAGTAAGCTGGAAGGATTGTTACCAACCTATTGAGAAAGGAGGTTTGGGTATTCGACGTTTAGAAGACCAAAATAAAATATTCCTTCTTAAATTGGGTTTTAACATATGAGTTCAGATATTGCGAAATAAATATAATGTGTAGGGAATTATTTTGATGACAATTACTTGTAGCAATTGTTCATATATTTTACGGCCTTTCATGAATTTGTGGCCTGAAGTCATTAACGATATCATGTGCTCTATTGGAGATAGGAAAACAATAAATTTTTGGAACGATTTGTGGGTGAAGAATGTTGGGACACTTAGAATGCACCACATCGGTAGAGGAAGCATTGACGACAGACTCAGATTTATGATTTGACCACTGTTGATGGGAGTTGGAACTGGCAGCAGATAGAGACGCTACCAATTCTTGATTGGATTACAGCGAGATTACCGCATTCAAAAGATGCAGTCTTAGATAGGATTATATGGAAATGGTCATCTACTGGTTGGTTCTCTTTATCTGAAACGTACAAGCAGTTTGTTGGAAGAAGAGACATGTCTACACATGTTGATAGCTTGATGGTTTGGAAATTCTGTGTCTTGTGGTTGCTTCAAAAAATTTGGCTACTTACAATCGGGGAGAATGTGAGGCATGGTATAACTGACGATGCCTGATAGTATTAGAAAGAACCATTGATTTCTCCTTACTTATTGTTTAAGTTGTTCCCATTTAGTCATCCTTATAATATATTTTAGTATTTTTTAGTTTAGTTTATTGCATTTTTTAACTCAGTGGACCTTAGCTTAGTTGCTCTTAATTTTCTCATATTTTACTACTAATGTCGCTGTATGAGTCTATTCAGAATTGCACCCAGAATTGTCACTGCATGATAATATCTAGAATTGCGCCCAAAATTGTCAATGCATGAGCATGCCGAGAATTGTCGCTGCAGGAACTCGTTTAAAATTAACGCTGTGTAAATATGTCCAGAGTTGTCGCTGTATAAGCATGTCCAGAATTGTGCCCAGAATTATTACCGCACCTAACAGCTGTCCGAATAAGAACGAAAATAACATGAGCTATCCAGTCTGATATAACCAATTGGTACAACCGTAGACAGCTTAATTCTGTAGAAAAGACACCTATACAATTTGAAGGGATATAAATACTCACAAGGAAAGAGAAAAGGTCTCTTTCTCTCCTTTAGTCTCTTTTGGTGCATATTCTTCTTCAACCAAGCTTTTGAAGCTTTTCGACTAGGAGAGCTTGATGCCCCAATAGGTGAACCAACGTGAAGGGGTGTGGATCTGCTCCTAATAAGGAGCCCTAAGTGTGAAGCAAGAAGGAAGGAAGGGAGCAAGTCGAGAATCCTAGGAATAGTATTCTCTATTTGTTCTTTTATATTTCTTTCTTAAACGCTGGTGATTAATGTTCATTTCAAGTTTGTATGGAAGTACTTTTGATATTTAGACTAAATTATATCTTATTCAAGCTTATTTTTACTGTTAATTCTTTAGGTTTGATTGTTTTGAACACGGAGGTGTGATTACAGCCATTGTCATTGGAAGGTGTAGCGACAAATTAAATTAACAAGCAAGAAAACGGAAGTTGCTTGAGGATTGAAGGAATTTAATCCACTTGTTCTTGAATGTGTTGCATTGCCAGTACTAGAAGGTGTAGTTAGTGTGCTTAAGTCTTAGATCTAATAGAAAAGCGAAGTTTGGTAAGACATTCATTGTGCCTTATTGCAACGACAATTACCTGTGCATTACCTGTCATTGTGCTTTATTATGCCTTATTGCAGAGACAATTACTTGTGAGCCACACTTAGTATTCTGCTGACTATCCACGTTGGGAACCTGATTTCATTATTATCACATTTTAGTTTTATTTTCACATTATTTCAACGACAATAACTCTCACAATTTATCTTGTTTTACTTATTCATTGCACTGACATTAATAGACAATAGACAACAATCCTCGTGCGATTGATATCCGATAGATTCACATCTGTCTACTATATTTGCATCGATAGTGTACGTTTGCACATATTTGCTGTGATGTTCAAAGTGCGATTAAGTTTTGGCGCCGTTGTCGAGGATGACGTTTGTTTGATGTTTTTTTTTTTGCACTTTATCTTTATTATATAATATTTAGTTGCTACCAACTTGTTTTTTCTTTCTGTCGCTATTTTCACATTTTATTTCAAGTGTTTATTTTTTTTTTTTTTGTTCAAGTTTATTTTACATCTTGTTTTGAAGAATAATTAGGTACCATTATCACCGCACTTGGATTTCATTGTCAACGCAACTCGTATGACTGTCTGATTCCATTTTATAAATTGCAGACTAAAGCCCTCTACGCACAGTACCACATTTACTCTTGATAGAATGTGTCTGATACATTCTATTCTCAAGGGTAGGAAGGTCGATGTCAGTGCAATAATCTACCAGGAAATCGATTAGACAACCTTACTGCAAAAAATGAAGGTTGTTGAGAAGTTTGCTAATTCCATCAACAATAGGCAGATTAGGCTTGGCACTGCAATAAAGGATATGAACAGATCAAAAGAAAAATTTTGTTTCATGCTTATACCAAGGTCTGGAATAACTCTATTGTGGCCATATCAAGGCAGTTGAACCCGACCCTACTCCTAGAATTCACAGTGTTTCTACCAATCATTCGAGATTATGAACTCTCATCAAAGGATACTGACTTAGGGGATCGAGACCGATCGACGAACTCCCCTCCCATTGTGCAAGTCTTGGATGATGAGAAAGAAGCGAACTCACGGGATGTTGAGGAGTGCATGCAAAGGATTGATAGCTTGTTCGATGATGACTTCACTATTGGTGAAGAGGAATCTGTTGCTGAGAAGAAAGTTCATGTTGGAGAGGAGGAAACCCATGTTGATAATGTAAATGAGAAGGAAGAAGATGTAGAGGAAGAAAATGCTGAGAAAAAAGATGTTGAGACAAATTTAGTTGAAGAATTTATCCCTGCACCCGAAGTTATGGGTGCAACAACTGCGGGTTTGGCGCCAACTGGTGCGAGTCAGGTTGAGACTGTGATTGCAATTAATGAGGATCACAATCCTTTGGCTATCATGGTCTACACTTGATCACTCGAAGTGATCCATTCGACAGAAGTCACAGTTGATGATGCGGGGGCAAAGCCGGATGTTGAGGAGCAATCCGATGACCAGGCGAAGCCTAAAGAAAGGAAGAGAATGTGCTCCAAGGATAAAAAGAGCAGAAAGGAAGAAAAAAAGAGAAGGAAGAAGAAAGCACCATGCAACCACATCAACGGTTGCAAAAAGTTGAATTAGTTTTATTTCAGTTTTTAGCTGTAGTGTCATGCATTGTGTCACGGACCGCGCACCAAGGCTCGAGACCAGCATGCATCAAGCTGCCTAAGAAGCACTCCACAGCATCTTGAGCCTATCACCATCCATTCGAATTTGCCCAACACTTGGGATTGAAGAGCCTTGCAATGTAGATATGACAAGTAGCACATAATCAAGCATATTCCCTTTTGATTCTTTCCATATCCTTTGTAATCTCTTATCTTAGGAATGTATGACTAGAATTCTTTAGATTAAGGGATATTATAGATATATTTGTATCTCCACCGTCGATGTGCTCTAATATTAACCGTTAGATGTAAGGGGCTTCAACTATAAATAGAGGCTTACCCCCACCTCATTTCCACATTATTTTTTAGGAATATACAAAGCATTCACTCAAATTTCTTCCTTGTATTTTGTTTTGCATTTTCTTTCAAAGTTCTTTTGCCTCCGCAAGGATCTAAGCACTTTAGCTTTGATCAGTTTCAGGCTTACTTAGGCATTGTTTTGATCAATAAGCGTCTAAGGCTGCACGCTCCAAGCATCAAGTTTTTAGGGACGTGATAAGTGGTATCCGAGTCTATCCGAGTGAGACACCACAAAACTCAAGCGAGATTCCAGCAACTGAACGAGAGACTCGTGCTGCTGCTAAGAAGAAGAAAAAGAGAGAGAGTTCCAAGGACATCATTTCAGCCTTGGAAAGAAGGGTCACTAAACTTGAAGATTCCATGGAGGAAGTCAAAGAGGCCCAAGACGAGATAGAATCGTACTTTGAGAGAGTGGATTCTCTTAAAGAAGAAGTCATGCTTGCGGTTCAAGGACTTCTCGACGACATGTATGAGAAGTTAGACCAATGGGACAATTCCCCTTAAGTAGCAGAAGAGGCTACCAAGGTCGAGTTGGTGGAGGAGATCAAGGATGTCTGAAGTGAGCTTGCCATATACAAGAGAGCCATAAAGAATGGCAGAAACAGTAGCACTCAAACCTAGGATCGATGTCCCAAAGCCGAAGATGTATGTAGGGACACAATCGGTCCAAGATGTTGAGAATTTCATTTGGGCCATGAAGTAACACTTCCGATCCATAGGGGTCAAGGACGAAGCAACAAAGGTAAACACTGCTTCTACTTAATTGATTGATGTCGCTCTTTTATGGTGGCAACGTAGGTGCTCCGAGGAGGAGAATAAGAAAATTCCCATTGCGACATGGAGTAAGTTCTAATTCGAGTTCAAGGAATAGTTTTATCCCAAAAATATGCAACTAGAAGCCCAACCAAAGTTGTGACAACTCAAGCATAGTGGCCCAATTCAAGACTATGTCAAGCAATTCACCAAGGTCAAGCTTGAGATCCCAAAGTTGAGCAAGGAAGAAGGATTCTTTGCCCTCATAGATAGACTCCAACGATAGGCCAAAATAGAGTTGAAGCGAATGGAGGTCCAAGAGCTTTCCAAAGCCTTGTCCGTAGCTGAGTCCATTATCGAGTTCGAGATAAAAAGGTCCGAGTCTACCAAACCAAAGCCAAAATCCAAAGGCAATGGTAGGGGAGACAAGGAAAGATCAACCAAGAAGGGGTCCGAGAAGCCGACAGGTGGTAATATCAAGTTTCTTAAGCCTTGGGAGAATAACAGCGAACCTTTCAAGTGCTACACTTGTAGAGGCAAGCACTTGGCGAGGAACTATCCTTAAAACGAGAAAGTCACTACCATCCAAGGGAAGGATGCCGAAGAGAATGAGACTCTTAAGCTTAACTCCATCATTAGCTCCATGGAGGTTAAGAAGGGTCATAAGAAGAAAGGACTGATGTTCGTGGACATCATCGTGGTAGGCTAAAAGATTAGAGCACTAGTGGACACCGGTGCCTCAGAATTGCTCGTGTCCAAGTGGGCTACCAAGAGACTTGACCTTCGTGTTGAGAAGGCAAATGGGTTTATTAAAACCGTCAATTCCAAAGAGGCTCCGATTGCGGGGGTGGCAAAAGTAGTCATGCTAGATCTTAGAGGTTGAACCGGTAAGGAAAATATCAAGGTAATCCATTTATATGACTTTGATTTCGTGATTGGGTTTAATTTCTCGGGTTAATGCATTCCATGTTCCCTTTACCGATTATTTGTGCATTCTTGATCCGAAACACTAATGCATTATTCCGGTAACCCGAGAGGCTGGAGTTGAAGCTAATATGCTTTCAGCCATCCAGCTTAGCAAAGGGGTGCGCAAGAAGAAACCAACCTACTTAGCTGCATTGGTTGATGAGCAACCTACCATGTCTATTGAGGTCCCAGAAAAGGTGAAACAAGTATTGGCAAAATTCAGAGATGTGATGCCTACCGAATTGCCCAAAAGTTTGCCACAAAAGAGGGAGGTAGATCACAAGATAGAACTCGTGACGAATGCGAAGCCACCCGCTAAAGCCTCTTACCGAATGTCCACCCGAGATAGAGGAGTTGTGTAGAAATTGAAGGAACTCCTAGATGCGGGTTATATATAACCATCCAAGGCACCCTTTAATGTATCGGTACTCTTTCAGAAGAAGCAGGATGGGATGCTTCGAATGTGTATCAACTATCGAGCTTTGAACAAGCTCACTTTGAAGAATAAGTACCTGATCCCGCTTATTGCCGACTTGTTCGATCAACTTGATGGTGCAAGGTGGTTCACCAAGTTGGATTTGAGGTCCGAATATTATCAAGTTCGAATAGTTGAAGGAGATGAACCAAAGATTGCTTGTGTGACGCGCTATGGTTCATATGAATTCTTAGTGATGCCCTTCGATCTCACGAACACTCTCGCCACTTTTTGCACCCTCATGAATAAGGTATTACAATCCTTTCTTGATCAGTTTGTTGTTGTTACCTTGATGATATTATGATTTATAGCAAGACACTCGAGACATATTTGGGGCATTTACAGAAGGTGTTCAAAGTCTTACGAGAGAATGAGCTTTACGTCAAATAAGAGAAGTGTTCGTTTGCCTTAAAAGACGTCTTTTTCCTAGGCCACATTGTTGGATGTGGCAAGATTCGAATGGATGGGGCCAAAATTCGAGCAATTGAAGATTGAGAGCTGTTAACCAAGGTGATAGAGTTGAGATCCTTCTTGGGGTTAGCCAACTACTATCGAAGGTTCGTCAAAGGCTACTCCAAAATAGCCGTAACCTTTACCGAGTTACTTAAGAGGGACAAGGCGTAGGATTGGAGCATCGATTGCCAATAAGCCTTTGTAGAATTGAAGAAGGTCATGGTGAGTGAACAAGTGTTGGTGTCATCAGATTACACCAAGCCTTTTGAGATTTACACCGATGCGTCCGATGTTACCATTGGTGTGGTTCTTATGCAAGGACATCCAGTTGCCTTTGAAAGCCGGAAGCTCAATGAGACCGAAAGGAGGTACACGATCCATGAGAAGGAAATGACTACAGTGGTTCACTGCTTGCGCACTTGGCGACACTACGTACTTGAGTCCAGGTTCGTGCTATACACAAACAATGTTGCCAATAGTTATTTTCTAACCCAAAAGAAGTTGTCTCCAAAGCAAGTCCGATGGTAAAAATTCCTTGCAGAATTTTATTTTTTCATGGAGTACAAACTAGGAAAGGTGACTTCCATTGCCAATGCTCTAAGCCGAAGGTACAATATGGAGTTTGTTAGCTTGCCATAAGGATAACTACTAGAGTGCATCAAAGAGGGGTTGTCACAAGACCCAACAGCCAAAATGTTCATTGATTATGCCAAAGAGGGGAAGACTAGAAAGTTTTGGCTCGAAGGGGACTTACTATATGCTCAAGGACATCACCTCTATGTGTCTCAGTTTGGAGAATTGCGCAAGAGGCTCATGAGGAAATGCCACGATTCCAAGTGGGCGAGACATCCGGGGATGAACCGATTACAGAGCACTACTACTGGTCGCACATGGGCCCGGATATTGAAGCTTATGTGAAGACTTGTCTTGTGTGCCAACAGGACAAGATAGAGATGAAGAAACCAACAGGACTGTTGCAGCCATTACCCATTCCCGAGCGACCATGGAAAAGTGTTTCCATGGACTTTATTATCGGTTTGCCCAACACTGACGGCTTGTCAAGTATTATGATTGTTGTTGATAGGTTTTCAAAGTATGGGATGTTCATTCCAGCGTCCAAGGTATGTCCAACCAAGGAGGCAACCCGTCTTTTCCTCAAGCACGTGGTCAAGTATTGGGGAGTGCCAAAAACGATTGTTAGTGATTGGGACACACGATTCACGGGGAGGTTTTGGACCAAATTATTCAAGCTAATGGGATCAAGCTTGAACTTTTCAACAAGTGTTCACCCCCAAACCGATGGGCAAACCGAGCAAGTGAATGCAGTCTTGGAGATCTATTTGAGTTATTATGTGAGTGCAACACAGTGCGACTGGGTAAAACTATTGGATGTGGCTTAGTTTTCCTACAACTTGTAATGGAACGAGCCCACAAACCAAAGTTCGTTAGAGATCGTGAACGAAAACAACCGCTTACACTTAGCACGGTTGTTACTAGGTATGAGGGATCGAATCCAGTAGCACATAAGTTTACCACGGAGTGGCAAGAGCATCATGCCATAGCCCGAGCTTGTTTACACAAGGCAGAGAAGAGAACCAAGAAATGGGCAGATCGAAAGCGTAGGGACGTGAATTTCCAGGTTGGTGATCTAGTCCTTGCCAAATTGACCAGGATCTTGCGCAACCCAACCATGCACAAAGGGCTTGTGCGAAGATACGAGGGTCCGTTCCGAGTTGTGAAGCGGGTAGGTACCATGGCCTACCGATTGGAGTTACCACCGACCACCCGAGCTTATCCAGTGTTTCATGTTAGCCTACTCAAGCCTTACCATCAAGATGAGTCAGATCTGGATCGAGGCAAATCACATCGAGCGCCAGTCGAAATGAAGATCTTCTATAAGAACGAAGTTCGAGAGATCCAAGTAAAGAGAGTTATTCGACGACCAGGTTACCGACCAAGGCACAAATATTTGTTCAATGGAAGGGACTTCCCGACAGTGAGGGTAGTTGGGAACTAGCCGAGGGCATGTGACAATTCAAAGACCAAGTGGACAGATACCATGCTAGCCGAGTGACAAGAGCGTCACCAGATTCAGTGGGGGAGAATGTCACAGATCGCGCACAAAGGCTTGAGACCAGCACGCATCTAGCTGCCCAAAAAGCACTCCACAACATCTTGGGCCTATCACCACCTATCCGAATTGGCCCAACACTTGAGATTGAAGAGCCTTGCAAAGTAGATATGGCATGTAGCACATAATCAAGCATATTCCCTTTCGATTCTTTCCATATCCTTTGTAATCTCTTATCTTAGGAATGCATGACTAGAATTCCTTAGATTAAGGGATATTATAAATATCTTTGTATCTCCACCGTCGATGTACTCTAATCTTAACTGTTGGATGTAGGAGGCTTCAACTATAAATAGAAGCTCACCCTACCTCATTTTCACACTTCATTTTTGAGGAATATACAAAGCATTCACTCAAATTTCTTCCTTGTCTTTTGTTTTGCCTTTTCTTTCAAAGTTCTTTTGCTTCCGCAAGGATCTAAGCACTTTAGCTTTGATCAGTTTCAGGCTTACTTAGGCGTTGTTTTGATCAATAAGCGTCTAAGACCGCACGCTCCAAGTATCAAGTTTTTAGGGACGTGACAATTACATGTAGCTGCAGTTTTTATTTCATTAGTAACCATTATTGTTGCATTGTCATTGCCATTGCATTTTAGTGTTAGTGCATTGGGGATAATGCAAACTTTAAGTTTAGGGGAAGACATATGGGGTTTGGAGATGCACCCACATTTCAAAATTTCTTTTTGAATTTAATGAAGCACGCAAGGTTATGAATGAATATTGCAATTGTGTTTAAATTATTTTCTACTTTCGATGTTTAATTCTTGAATACTGTGAACTGTCAATGAATGAGTTGAATAAACTTGATTGAATGTTGTATCTTCAATTCTTTGATGAATGATTTATATTTCATTAGTAATGGATGACTAGTATCACTCTTTGAATTTTGAATGAATCTGCCATTTACAGCTGCTTGTATATATATATAAAAGACGCTCCAATGTGGGTGTATTATGAACTACTCAAGGGGGAACACTCCAATGCAAGTGTTAGAAAAAGTAATCTAGCCAAAAGCTGTCACTACAAGGTGTGTCGGCGTAATTACACACTCCCTAGGGGTTTGTTGCACTCCATCGTTACTTCTTAAGAACAAGGGTATAGTAATGCAACGACATCCCTCAGTTACATAAATAATAATAATAATAATATTATTATACAATAAATGATGTATTGGTAGATGAAATTTAGGATTTGAGGCATGATGCTGGCTTTGATGAAGTTGCAGTCTTAGTTATTCATGCTTATGGATTGTTGGCGCAAAAAATTCTATCATTTGAATGTGATTCATTCATTGGGATTTTAGGTGATTCAAGTTGTTAGAATGATCATTTACCTTGATAAATTTTTGTATTGCCTTGCTAGTTTTTGTTTTACTTGAGGACAAGTAAAAACTTAAGTTTGGGGGTGTGATAGTACTAGAAAGAACCATTGATTTTTTTCCTACTTATTGTTTAAGTTGTTCCCATGTAGTAATTCTTAGCACATATTTTAGCATTTTTTAGTTTAGTTTATTGCATTTTCTAACTCAATGGACCTTAGCTTAGTTGCTCTTAATTTTGTCATATTTTACTACTAATGTCTCTGCATGAGTCTATTCAGAATTGCACCCAAAATTGTCAATGCATGAGCATACCCAGAATTATCGCTGCAGGAACTCGTTCAAAATTATCGCTGTGTGAATATGTCTAAAGTTGTCGCTGTATACGCATGTCCAGAATTGTGCCTAGAACTGTCGTCGCACCTAACAGCTATCCGAATAAGAACATAAATTGCATGAGCTGTCCAGTCTGGTATAACCAACCGATACGATCGTATACAACTCAATTTTACAAAAAAGATACCTGTACAATTTGGAGCTTTTGATGCATATTCTTTTTCAACCAAGCTTTTTAAGCTTTTCGGCTAGGGGAGCTTGAGGCCCCCATGGGCGAACCAATGTGAAGGGATGTAGATTGCTCCTAACGAGGAGCCCTAAGTACGGCACAAGAGGGAAGTAAGGGAGTAAGTCGAGTAGCCTAGGAATAGTATTCTCCATTTGTTCTTTTATATTTCTTTCTTAAATGTTGGTGATTAATGTTCATTTCAAGTTTGTATGGAAGTACTATTGATTTTTAGACTAAATGATATCTTATTCAAGCTTGCTTTTACTGTTAATTCTTTTGGTTTGATTGTTTTGACCACGGAAGTGTGATTGTAGTCATTGTCACTGGAAGGTACAGCGACAAATTAAATTAACAAGCAAGACAACGGAAGTTGCTTGAGGATTGAAGGAATTTAATCCACTTGTTCTTGAA
Source organism: Kokia cookei (assembly GCA_039519145.1). NCBI lineage: Eukaryota > Viridiplantae > Streptophyta > Magnoliopsida > Malvales > Malvaceae > Kokia > Kokia cookei. The sequence continues at coordinate 41,783,737 of CM076902.1, read as the reverse complement.
TGTGTTGCATTGTCAGCACTGAAAGGTATGGTTAGTGTGCATGTTTAAGTCTTAGATCTAATAGAAAAGACAAATTTGGTAAGACATTCATTGTGCCTTATTGCAGCGACAATTACCTGTTATTTTAAACATTGTGAGCTACACTTAGTATTCTGCTGACTATCCACGTTGGGGACCCCATTTCAGTATTATCGCGTTTTAGTTTTATTTTCACATTATTGCTCCGACAACAACTCTCACAATTTATCTTGTTTTACTTATTCATTGCACTAATAGTAATAGACAACAGATAACAATCCTCGTGGGATCGATATTCGACAGATTCACATCTGTCTACTATACTTTCATCGGCAGTGTACGCTTGCACATATTTGCTGTGACATTCGTAGCGCGATCAATGCCTATTGTGTTCTATGTGGTGAAACTGTTGAAACAACAATTCATGATGTGAAAGATTGTAAGTTTGCTGCGACAATTTGGCGATCGGTGGTACTAAATCAAGCTTGGACTGTTTTCTTTAGCTACCCATTAAAACGTTGGATGGAATGGAATGTCATGAATAAAGGATGTGTTACTATATCCGATGGCGAATGGCCATCATTTTTCTTTATTTTATGTTGGCTTCTATGGAAGAATCGAAATGACTATTTTTTAGCAGACAAGTCGTAATAGTACTAATCTGATTTTACTTACAAAGCTTGGACATAGAGTCTTAACAATTATAAATGCAGAGACCATATGATGTACAACACTATTTTTAAGAGAAATGGTACCCTCCTGAAAACGAATGGGTAAATCTTAATAGACGACTCATTATCGGTAAAGCACCACACTACTACGGTTGGAGGGGCGATTCGGGACTCGAGCCGAGGCTGGGTTTTCGATTTTTCCATGAGAATCGATGTATCTGATAACTTTCAAACTGAAGCACGAGCGATATACGAAGGACTTTCCCTTGCTTGGCAAAAAGGCTTTCGTAAAGTGGTGATTGAAAGCGATAATGCTCTGTTGGTTGATTTAAGAGGAAATGGATATGTCGCTGATAGTAACATCTTAGAGTTACAATTGATAGATGATTTATGCAAAAAGGATTGGCAACTCAAGTTTCGACATATTCTATATGATCATAATAGTCTGACAAATTGTTTGGCTAAAACTGTCGATAGTAAACTTAACAAGTTGTTAATGTTTAATGTTATTATTGCTCATGCTAACAGGCACATTATAATAAATTCCTTTGAACTTTTTCCTTTATTTAAAAAAAATGATAAATATTATTTAAAATGGATAGTGAAGCTAAAAAAAATGAATAAACTTGGTCAAATGTCGGTTAAAGTAGTTTAAAATTGGAAGGACAAAAAAGATTTGGTCGGTGGTTGAAGTTACGACAAATTTATTATTTAATACTATATTACGTGACACTTGCGTTGTTATACAAGAAATAAAATATCAAACATATAAAATTTACATCAATATCAAAAATCAAACCAACGTTTAAATCATTACAAATAATTTCGAGATTTTTTAAAGGTTGTGAATTAAGTTATTTAATTAAAATATTTACAAAATTATTGAAATACATGAATTTTTTATAATAAAATTTGTTATTTTTAAAAAATTAAATTTATAATCATTTTTCATTTGTTATCCAGTTAATTTTTTTTTTGTGAATTATAAGGGGAGGACAAAACTTTAATAATAACGTAATTTACGCAACTCGAGCTCAAATTACACTTGAGATAATGAATATTTTTAATCATTAAGTCAGTACATTAGATTCTTTAATTAAATTTTAAAATTTACGAACTTGGTATTAATATTGACAACTTATACGATTATGGATTGAAAATGAAAAAAAAAAACAGTTTGTACATGGATTTTGCAAATACAAAATCTAGGTTTTTAATACAAACAAACAATTGTATCATGTAGTATTTGGATGAATTGTAATTTTGGATTTTTGAAATCAATAATATGAAAGAATTTTTTTTCATAATCCCAAAGAAAAAAAAGGAAAATGATTGTGCGTTTTACTTTTTATTTTGACGAATTATAAGAGGAGAAACAAATCATAATAATAATACGATTAGCATGAATTGAATCTAAACTATATTTAGAACAATAAACATCTTAATCATTAGACCATTACATGAGATTCAACAAAATGGTTATTATTGTTCTCAGTTGCCATCATATTTATTAGTAATTTTTAAATTTAATGCCAAATATTAATTTCATTTTTTAAGTTTTAATAAAAAAACAATGTTTTAACAATTTAAATTTTAAATATATTTTTTAATTTAAAATTAAATCAAATTATATTAATTTCAAACTAAATTTAAAATTTATCAAATACATTTGAATCAAGCTTTATGAATAGCTTCAAAATCAACTTATCTAATTGAGATGAGATCAGGGTGAAGCTAGAAAAAAAATTTAGAGAGATTAAAATGAAATTGTATTTTCAATATTTTAATATTTATATCTTTATAATTTTTAAAAATTAAATCAAAATTTTATTATTTATAAAAAAATTAAAATATAATTTTATTCTTATTAATTTAAATTTTTATAAATTTTAAAGAACTTAAATAAAAAAATTTCCATTTTAAAAGATTAAAACCCCTACCATCCTTCTGAATACGCCGGTCGACGAGATTATCATAACCCTATCTTTTTGTACAGAAATGATAATATTAAGGAAAACTAAACCCACAATCATCATCTTGTAGAAAAAGGAGGAGATACTCTGGTGGAGCTTCAAGAAGGATGAAACCAACGTCAATCACTTGTGCCAAATTCATTAAATAATCTGTAAGTATATGTCTTATCTCAATGACCCAACCTTTAGGGTTTTTTTTTTTTCTTAAAAAAATGACTCAAAAAAAATATTTATATAAATCATCCAAATTGAAAAATATTCACTTAAATGATTTAAAATGAATAATGTAAATTGAAAAATGACACTTAATGACCAACACCTCCTAAATTTTCTATTCAATCATTGGTTGACTTTTGTGTCAGGCATAAAAAAAAAAATTTTGGGTCTCTGACACCCGATGGTTAACACCCCTATATTTTTTTTAAGTCAGTATTATATTGATATACAAAAATATTAGATTTAAAAAAAAAATTGAGTGTTTGGTACCTAATGACCGACACCATCTTTCTCAAATTAAAAAATATTTTTTTGGGTTTTTTTCAACTAGTAGCTGACACCCAAAAAAATACGAATAAATTTTTTTTTTGGGTGTTTGACAACCAAAGGTCGATACCACTTTTTCCAACACCCCAAAAAATTTTCCCCACTTTTTCAACTAATGGTCGGCATCCATAAAACATGAATAAAAAAATATTTTTTTGGTGTTTGGCAACCAATGGTCGATATCACCTTTCCTAACACCCGAATTTTTTTTTTACTGGTTTAATGCTTATTGATGACCAACATCACCTTTTTCAGTACTCGAATTTTATTTTCTGATTTTAACCCCAGTAGTATATATATATATATATATATAAGTGTTTTGTCTACTTTTTGAGCTTTTTATTTTCATTATCAATAGAAATTCGAGATTAAAAATATCTGTGTTTTGTTTGTTGAGAGAAAATCACAATTTTTTCAAGATAAGTTCCCACATTTTCTTTGTTTATGTTCATTTTGATGGAGAAATTATCAATACAGATGATGAAAGTTATGTCTTTCAAAGCCGAAAAAAAATCGGAATGAGCTTCAACAAGTGTGTTTCGCTGGAGGAATTGAAACGGAAAATCAGTACAAAGATAGCTACCCATTGCGGGAAGCAAATGTTAAGACTGTTTATAAATTTTTGGTTTCATCAGATCCGATCAAGTTTTCGGAAATGGAGCTTGTTATTGTTGATGATGATGATGAGGATCTAGGGACAATGATAGAAATTTATTACCTTCTAAGATCGAAAATCCCTGCCCGATTGAGTTATTCGCGGAGATAGCGGAACTTGAACCAATTCAAGCTGTAAATCTAGTAAGCCAGCGTTCTGGAATAGATTTTGATCTTAATGTATGCTGGGAAGATCAATCGGATTTTGGAGGGTTAACGCCCGAAAATCCAAACACCGATGAATGTTCGTATAACATCCCAAACACGTGTCATCGTCTACAATTTCATCCAGAGGTGTTGGCCACCATAGAAGATGATGATGAAATGAAGATTTGGATGACCATGATTTGGATGACATCCCCGAAGACATAGATGAGGAGGGCTCGGTGGAGGGTGAAGATGTTAACACTCATTCGACAGGAAACACGGGCCCTAGTATAGTTATCAAGAATAATCTTGGGGCCTTCATGAGTGATGTAGATCTAGATGAGGGTTAAGCTTGTGAGTTCTCGAAATTTACAAACATAGTTCCGGCTCACCTACTTGAGGAAGAAACCAACGAAGAAGAATTGTTCGTTGGCAACAATTCGAGAACAAGGACTACTTAAATGCAATAAAGTAATACAACTTGAAGTTAGTTGTGGATTATAAAGTGACGAAGTCGTTGTAGTCTTTGTAAATCAAAGAATGTTGGAAAGCCTCAAGTGGGTGTAAGTGGGGTGTTTGAGCCATATTAATGCAGCGGACTCAGATGTGGACAATAAGGAAAATAGAAGGTCCACACACATGCACGTTTGCTCGTATGACGCAAGACCATTGGAAGTTAGATGCAAAGATCATATGTAACTGCATCATGCCTATGGTGAAATAGTCTTCTTTGACTCAGGTATCAGTCTTTGTTGTGCCCATGCAATCTCGCTTCAACTATAAGGTTTCGTAATGGAAGGCATGGTGGGAGAAGCAAATGGCGATACGGGAGTTGTATGGTGACTGAGATGCGTCATACAATGAGCTTCAAGGGTGGATTGTCGCGATGCTGGAGTATGTATCGGGGATAGTGACTGATTTACAAACACTGTTGTATAGAGGCCCAGACAAGGTGATTCAACTGGGGGAACGACATTTCCACCAATTGTTTTGGTCGTTCGAGCTGTGTGTTAGGGTCTTCCCTCACTACAAGTTGATGGTGCAAGTGGACGGAACCTGACTGTACAGTTAATACATGCAAATACTCCTGATTGATGTTGCACAAGATGACAACCGAAATGTACTTCCGATTGCTTTTGCCATCGTAAAAAAAGAGTGCTTCAAATCTTGAGAATTTTTCCTAAAATATCTGAGGAGGCACATTGTCAGGCAAAATAACGTTTGTCTTATATCGGACAGATCGAATGGGTCACTTGCTGCAATAAGATGATCGGGGATTCCGTGGAGGTCCGTTTATTGCATCAAGCACATGAGGGCAAACTTTCTTAGTGATTATAGAAATAAAGCATGGAAAAAAGAACTTGTGGATATGGGTAAAAATTATCATTTGTATTTTTTTATTCGTTCTAAATTCAAATTTTATTAGTGTGTGAATTTTTAAAATATTGATTCTGAATTTCATATGCAACTCATGACTTTAAACCGCGGAGATTCAGACAAAAGTTCGTAAGGCTTAAAGTTAAGATGAAAGATTTACAAAAAAAATCTCCGTGGGTGGTTGAGTAGCGTTGAGACGTATCAATGGACGCAAAGTTATGATGATGGGTATCGGTATGGCCAGATGACGACCAACCTCATTGAGTTTGTTAACTTCTTCTTGAAGCGTACATGACATCTACCAATTGCTGTTGTTTTCTCGGCAACCTTCTATAGGTTGGCCACATTGATGCTTACGATAGGGAAGTTGCAAGCAAAGCAGATGGAGGCCAGGCATGTGTACGTTGAGGACATTCGAAAGGCCATGGCGGCAAACAATCAGAGGGCTCGAACGATGAACGTAGAAATCTATTCGCGCGAGTTGGAGACTTTTCGGGTTTCAGAGTACACCGATCGTCGCTCGGGTGTTCTGCCTAGGTCGTACGCAGTTGATCTGGTAAATAGGCGTTACGATTGCGGTAGATTTTAGACTCTCTGATATTCTTGTGCACATGTTTATGTAGCGTGTGCGACTACAAATTTAAATGTTGAACAATTCATAGACGAGGTGTACACGATACAACGCACATTGCGTATCTGGGAAAATGAATTTCCCGTAATGTCTGATGTATCAAACTGAGAAGTTCCACCGCTTGCTTTTGAGATGCTGCTGGACTATAGTCTTCGTAGAAAGCCTAAAGGTCTACCACATTCAACGAGGATTCAAAATGACATGGACATCAGGGAGACAAGCGACCCCAAATTATGCACGGTCTGCCGAACATCTGGCCACAATCAATCCACTTTCTCACATCATGTCTATGTTTTCGATCAATCATCTTGTAATGCCCGACTGGTAGATGAAGAATGAGCGCATGTCCACGAGTATACATACAAATTATACATACAAAACGTTGTAAACGTATAGAAGTATACAAATTATACAAGTTTAAAATGAAAAGAAATTAAATTCAAAATTATAATACAAGTTCAAATTTAATTTAAATTTAAGTTGAAATTAAGTTTAATTAATACAAGTTGAAATTAAATTTAAATTTAAGTTAAAATAAAAATGAATACAAGTTGAAATTAAATTTAAATTGAAATGAAATTTACTTAATAGAAGTTGAAATTAAATTTAAATTTACGTTAAAATAAAAATTAATACAAGTTGAAATTAAATTTAAATTAAGTGGAAATTAAATTTAAATTTAAGTTAAAAATTTAATTTGAAATTAAGTTGAAATTAATTTAAATTTAAATGAAGGTGGAAATTAAAATGAATTTTAGATGAAATGAAGTTAAAATGAATTTAAGTTGAAATTAATTTGAAATTGGATATGACTACACAACAGGCCATCATGGGGAATTGGCCATTGGTAGGCCGTGTCAAGCCCTGCATCACGTCAGTGGGTCACGACCACTGGCAAGCTGCACGTCAGGCCTTGCAACTAGCAGTTGGATTCGACCATCGCCAGGCCGTGTGTCAGGGGCCTTGACCATTGGTTGGGAGTGTGTTAACTGGCCCGATGCCAAGCCCAATGGGACAACACCCAACGACCTTCAAAAATTTAAATAAAAAACTAATAAAAAAGTTATAAAAAGTAATTAAAAACTTTAATTAATAAAAAAACTTTTAATTTATTAAATAATTTTTTTAATTTAAAAAACTTTTAAATAATATTTATTAAACTATTTTTAATTTAAAAAATTATGTGCGCACTACAGGGTTCGGGATTGCTTCCTACATTTAACCAATGGAACTTCAGGCCGATTTAGTAACGACCTTAGTCAAAAGATGGAGGCTCGAGACCAACACGTTCAACCTCCCATGTAGGGAGGTCACAATTACATTTCAAGATGTAGCACTCCAATTGGGGCTATCCGTTGACGATCTTGTAGTGACGGGTCGTGGTAAATTAGATGATCCTTGGGGCACTTGCGAACGGATACTTGGTAGGGTGCCCCCGAACAATGAAAACAGAATATTAACCACGTTAAAATTTACGTGGTTAATAGAAAACTTTCAACATCTCCCTAGAAATCTAATGCAGATGGACATTATTGATAGCACTATGAACGTCATAGCAAATATGTGAAAGCATACACTGTCGATGCAAATATAGTAGACAGATGTATAACCTGTTAGATATCAATCTCATGAGGATGGATGTTTGTTGTCTATAATTGTCAGTGCAAAGAATAAGTAAATGCAATAAAATTGTGACATTGATTTGTTGAAGCAATAATGTAAAATTAAAAATGAAACGCAATAATAATGAAATGGGGTTCCTGACGTGAACAGTTGGTAGAAAACTAAATGTGGCTCACAAGGTTAAAAAAATAACAGGTAATTACCACTGCAGTAAGGCACAATGAATGTCTTACCAAACTTGGCTTTTCTATTAGATCTAAGACTTAAACATGCACACTAACCACACCTTCCAGTGTTGACAATGCAACATATTCAAGAACAAGTGGATTGAATTCCTTTAATCCCCAAGCAACTTCCATTGTCTTACTTGTTAATTTAATTTGTCGATGCACCTTCTAGTGACAGTGACTGCAATAACACTTCCGTGGTAAAAACAATCAAACCCAAATATTAAACAATAAAGGTAAGCTTGAATAAGATATCATTTAGTCTAAATATCAAATGTACCTCCATACAACTTGAAATAGCATGAATTACCATCATTTGAGAAAGAGAAAATGAAAGAAAAAATGGGGCATACTATTCTTAGGCTACTAAACTTGCTCCCTTACTCTCATCTTGTGTCGCACTTAGGATGCTCCTCGTCAGGAGCAGATCTGCCTTCTTTTCTGCATCAGGTTACCTTTGAGAAAGTTAAGCTGTCATGGATACAAGCTTCAAAAAAATGGATTCAAGAAGAAAATCAATTTGAAAGAAGGGAATATCATTTCTCTCTCATTCTCATCAGTATTTAACTATAGCTGAATAGTACAAGTGTCATTCCCTCTAGATCTAGCATTCTCTGGCCGTACTAGTTGGTTACACAAGCTGTACAACTCACGCATTTCTGGTGTGTTAACCAGACACCTGTCAGATACTGTGACAGTTCTGGGCGCAAATCTGGACTGTCTTATGCAGCAACAACTCTGTACATATTCACACAATAATAATTCTAAATAGGTTCCTACAGCGACAATTCTGGACGCAATGCTAAACAGACTAATGCAGCGACATCAATAGTAAAAATATCATAAAGTCAAAGGCAATTAGGCTGAGTTCCATTAAGTTAGAAAATGCAATAACTAAATTAAAAATGCTAAAAATGTATGTTAAAGATGAACAAATGGGAACAACTTAAACCATAAGTAAGGAGAAATCAATGGTTCATTCTAATACTATCACACCCTCAAACTTAAGTTTTTACTTGTCCTCAAGTAAAACAGAAATTAGTAAGGTTATAGCAAAAATTTTATCAAGGCAATGATCATTCTAGCAACTTGAATCATCTAAAATCCAAATGAATGAATCAGATTTAAATGACAGAATATTGTGTTGACAATTCATTAACATGAATGATTGAAATTGCAACTTCATCAATGCCAACATCATGCTTTAAATCCTAAATTCTTTCTACCAAAACATCATTATTGTACAGTAATATATACATATGTATATATTTTTCTTTTTCTCTTTTTTTTATGTGATTGAGGGATGTCATTGCATTACTATACTCTTGCTCTTGAGAAGTAACGATGGGGTACAACAAATCTCTAGGGAGTATGTAATTGCGCCGACACACACTCTTGCAGTGACAACCTTTGGCTATATTACTTTTTCTAACACTTGCATTGGAGTGTTCCCCCTTGATAGTTCATAATACCCACAATGGATTGTCTTTTATTTATAACTATAATTATATACAAGTAGCTATAAATGGCAGATTCATTTAAGATTTAAAGAATGATACTATTCATCCATTACTAATGCAATCTAAATCATTCATCCAAGAATTGAAGATACAACATTCAATCAAATTCATCCAACTCATTCAGTAACAGTTCACATGATTCAAGAATTAAGCATCAAATGAAAAAAAATTCAAGTACAATTGCAACAATCTCACATGCTTCATTAAACTCAAAAAGATAAATTTTTGAAATGTGGGTGCAACTGCATTTGCAGTCCCATATACATTCCCTCCAAACTTAAAGTTTGCATTGTCCCCAATTCACTGACATTAAAAGACGAATGGAAATGCAATGACAATGCGAATGCAGTGACAATTAAAATGCAATGACAATGAGAATGTAATGACAATGATTACAAACAGACTAAGAATTACATCTACATGGTATGCATGAAAAACTAAAACTAAAAACTAAAATAAAACTAACTCAACTGGATGCAACCGTTGATGTGGTTGCATCCAGTTTTTTCTTCTTATGCTTCCTCTCTTCCTTGCGGCACTTCTTATCCTTGGCGAGTTTCTTTTTTCTTTCTTTTGGCTTGGCTTGATTTTCAGATTGCTCCTCAGCATTGGACTGTACCCTAGCATTATCGACTGTGGCTTCTGTTGGGTCGATCACTTCGAGTGGTCCAATGTAGACCACGATAGCTAAAAGATTATGATACTCATTAGTTGCGGTCATAGCCTACGCTTGACTCACTTCAGTTGGCGCTAAATCTTTAGTTGTTGCACCCATAACTATAGATGCAGGGATAAATTCTTTAGCTGAATTTGCCTTGACTTCTTTTCCTTCTTCTTGTTCTTCTTCTTCTTCCACTTGCATTTCCTCCCCATCAACAAGAGTCTCTTCTTCAATAGGACTAGCAGTAATTTCCTCTTCAAACAAACTCGCTATATTCCTCAAGCATTCTTTCACCTCTCTTGATTCTACCTCCTTTTCATCATAAAAAATATCGACCATTTGAGGGGAAGCCATAGATTGGTCCTTCTCCCCTGAGTCAGCCTCCTTAGTTGAGAGCTCATACTCTCTAATAATAGAAGGGAAAACTGGGAATTCAGGTAGAGTTGCCTTTCTCATCCGCCTTAATGTGGTCACAACGACAATATTTGAAGCCTTATTGTAGGCGTAGAATAAATTTTGAGACCTCTCCATATCTTTAACAGTGGCGACAAGCTTGATCTGCCTGATGTTGATGGAACTCACAATAGTTCTTGGTCCTTATTATTGTTGTCGAAACCATTTTTTTATACGCAAGTTTCGAAAATTATTTTTTTAAATTTGAAAGTGAGAGTCGCCACCAATCTTTTAATTTAGGTGTGATTGGATCACAAAAAACGATTAAATTTGTTTTGTAAAAAATGTTTGGTCTACAAAATCCAGAAAAATGGGTGTAGGAGTTGGTTACGTGTAAGGAAGGGTTAGCACCCTCACACGCCCAAAATTGGTACCTAATCGATTATTTAGTATCTTAATTGTTGAAAATAAAAAATTCGAGTAGAAATTCAAAATGTTATTCATGAATTAGATGTTAAAACAATATATTCAATTATTTAGATTCGAAGCAAAATCATACCCAACACGTTAAGACACGATTTTTTAAATACCCTAAAACAGGAGAATACCGGACAATTATTGATTTTGAGCAAGATACTCAACTATTTAAGTTCAGAGAGAGATCACCCCCAAACGTTAAGGTACGATCTCTCAATTTCACTTAAACAAAAGAGCATTGCCTTTTAATTTGAAACAATTTATATATAAAAAAAATGACATACATTTATCCTTTTTAGAAAGAAAATTCGTGAAAGGCTAGGTAAAATATGTAATATTGTAAATGAAATAGCCATTATCGATTTTAGTAAGTTCTTCGATGATTTGAGTTCGAAAGAAAATAGCACCCAACACGTTAGGGCTCTACTTTTCAAATTCCCCAAAATAAACGAATTTCCCCACAAAATGATAATTTATGTATTTTCAAAGCACCCAATTCAGCCAAAACATTTTACCAAAAATATTCGAATGGGCATGCACTATATTTTTAAACTAATAGGGTAAAAGTGGTCAAAAGCATGAACTAAGATGTTGTATGAAATACTATTTCATAAACACGAATAAACAATAGTATACACAATGATACATCATATAATAAATAATAAAAGATAAATGAAAATTATACTAAGCTAAATAAGTAGCAAGATATTTGAAAACTTAAATCTTAATAAGATGAAAATAAAATAAAAATTAGCAAAAGGAATGGACACATCCAATTCGAAAGAGGAGAAATAAAAATATTTTGAATATTAATCTTAAAACAGAATAAAATTAAGGTGAAATTTTAAGAAAAACAAAACGTTCGGGTTGAAATCAAAATAAAAAATAGTTAGGGGGTCGAATGGGCAATAAATCCAAATTCTGGATAGGTGTCACCCTCGTGTGCACCCAAGGTCAGAGGACATAGATGTAAACGGGGGTAAATTTCAGAGTTAATTTGAAATAAACTAAAAATATAGAATTGGGATGAGATTAAAACTTATAAAATACGGAAGGACCGAGAAAATAAATAGACCATATGTGAAAAACAGCGGATCTGAGCCAGAGCGGGTCGGGTATGCGGGTTGAGCACCAAACGGCGCCGTTTTAGAACTTATCAGCTTAAGTCTAAACGGCGTCGTTCCAGGGACAATATAAAAGCCACTTTTTAAGCTAAAATTTCAGTTCTGTTTTTAAATCTAAAAAAACTTTTCCTTAGTTTTAGTTCTCTGAAACAAAACCCTAGGGTCGCCCCTTGTGCTATCCGTTCGCCGATTGCCCCTATTTACCAACACCGACGAACCACCGTCCATGGTGGTCGGGTAAAAACTCCTTTTTTAAACATCCCCAAAAAATAAGAGATCTAGTCCTGAGTTCTCTCTTTTTTAAAACACGAAAAGTTTCGTTTTTTTGTAAAAAAATCTACTTAGATCGAAACTAAGTCGTTTTTTGTGTTTATCATCTTTCAAAAAATAGATTTTAAATAGATCTTTCGAAATCTAAAAAACGAATGTTTTTAATAATCTTTATTTTCCTTTTCTTTTTGAAATTTGTTATCCTTTTTTATTATTTTTCCCCTTTTTCTTGAAACTGTCATTCATTTTTGCTCATCATTTTCCTGTTTTGAATTTATGTTGTTATTTTTTTATAAATAGTTTACTAATAGCCAAGATAACGGAGTCTCTCTCGAACATAGATGCGTTCGGAGAAGCTCCATTTGCGATTGCGACAGAGATCCACCCAGGTAAACTCTGTATCTTATCATTTGGTTTATACTTTATCCTGTTTCGAAGCATGGAAATAAAAGCAATGTAAGATAAATTAAATATATGCTCTATAATATACCTTTAAAACTCTGATGTTTCTTGAAGCCTCTTTTGTATTCGAAATGTCGTTTTGATTTCTATTATGTGTGTTTTTTTTGCTGGATTTTTCATGTCATATTACAGATTCAGTAATGGCTTTTATAGCCATCAAAAGTTACATAAAATACTATTGTTTTTCCCTATTCTACTGTTTTTCGCTGTTTCTATTGGTCTTTGTTGCTTCTCCTTTTCAGGTCTATTTTCATGCTGGTGGCAGGAGCATCGTCGGGGTCAACGGCGTTGAACAACGAGCCTCTTGCCATTTCAGTACAAGGGTCGACAGGGGAAGCATTGGTCAGAGGGGTGGTCTCGGGGCAGCAGAAGGGTTTCGGGCAGAGGAAAAGCCTTGGGAGCTGAGGAGTTAACGGTCAAACACTGAGGGGTTACGTGGCTCACGTGGCTCACGTGGCTAACGTGGCGATGATGTGGTGCTGACGTGGCGATGACGTGGCGATGACGCGACGATGTTGACGTGGCGGTAGCGGTTAAAGCACTAAACCCTAATCAGATTAAGGTTTCAATATTTTTGGGTGAATTTGGGCTTGGGTGTGTTTAGGTACTTGGGCCTATCACTATTGGGTCTGTTTGTAATTTTGGGACTGTAAATGGACTTTTAATTTCAAAATTTGGATTCTATTTCTGTTGGGCTTGTAATTGGAAGATTTAATTTAAAGATTTTATTTTTATTTTTATTTTTATTTTTGGGTTTGTTTTATTATTTTTAGCCTGGTTAAAATTCGGCCTCTACAATCGTATCCTGCCCATCTCATGCTGTCAAACCTCTATTAACAATCTAATGCCAAACTCATTTTAATGAGGACTTGACCTCTACAACATTAGTCTTAATCTTTTTGCCTTTCCCTTTTACGATCGTATTTACTCCTTGATCAGGATGATTAGGCAAAGGACTTTCAACCACGTTGCGTCCAAATGACTCGTCCAATTTTATAACTCCTATCTTGATCAACCTCTCCATCAACTTTTTGAAGGGAAAACAATTCTCGATGGAGTGTCCAACTACCCCTGCATAATACTCGCATTGAGCATTTAGATCATACCATTTTGGGAATGGGGTGGTACTAGCTTTGTGTAATATGGAACCACTGCATGAGCATCAAATAGCTTTTGGTAGAGCTTATTGTACCTTATCAGAATGGAAGTGAAGTGGATTTTTTCGACATTCGTCCTCGAGCTTGATTTTGATTTTGGAGGATACCGGTAGTTAATTATTGGGGCTTTGATTACGCCATCATGACTGGTTTTGCATAGTCTGACCTATATACGCCTACATTATTTATCTCAACGTCTTTTCTTCTAGGAGCAGATCTCTTGGTGCTTTCCTCAGCGTCGATCTTTCCACTCTTGATCACACTCTCAATCATTTTTCCAAACATGATCATATCCAAGAAACTCCTCATAGCATTCCCTAGCAAATGATTGAGGTAGGGTGCTTTCAAGTTGTGGATAAAAAGCATAGTTGTCTCTTTCTCTGTCAATGACAATTGTACTTGAGTGGTCATATCTCTCCATCTTTGGGCAGATTTCTTGAATCTTTCACTTGGCCTTTTCTCCATGTTTTGCAATGTAATTCTATCGGGAACTATGTTAGTGATGTGTCCATATTGTCTCATGAAGGCTTGGGCCAAGTCCTTCCATGAGCTAATTCTCACACGACTTAACAGATCCTACTATTTTATAGTGGATCCTACTATTTTATAGTGGATCCTACTAGACTGTCTTGGAAATAGTGGATTAGCAATTGGTTGTGGTGGACATATCCCGTCATTTTTCGGTAAAACATGGTGATATGCATCTTCGGGCAGTTCATCCCATTGTATTTTTCGAATTTTAGAGCTTTAAATTTTAAGGGAAGTACCAGGTTTGGGACTAGACTTAATTCCTTAGCGTCCATCCTGCAGCAAGTTTCGGCTCCTTCTATCGTATTGACTTTGTCTTCTAACCACCTCTAACGCTCCTCCATCTGTTTGGAAAACTCCAATTTTGTTATTTCTATCTCTATCATATCGTCGAAATTAGGGACGACGAGATTCAAAACATTATCGCCTAGGTTAGATTATGATCTAGTCGGATAGTTAGTCGGGCCTGAGATGCCAACGGGATGTTGTTATGTTCTGATGTTGACTAGAGCCCCTTGCGAGTGTGTTTCCGATGGAATTTGATTATGTGCAGGAGTAGAGCCTAGAGGGTATCTAAGGTCCTCACTTTTCTCCCTTGGGCTCACTGCAGGGTTCTTTCCTTTATCTATCCCTTCTCTTAATAGTTGAGTCAGCTGACTGATTATATTTCCTTGAGACTCAATGATTTTGTCTCTCATGTCTTGTTTGACCCTTGCCATTTGGTCCTGCAACTGTATTTGCATATGTTCTAGCATCTCTTTCTGCAACTATTTCAATCTTTCTATCCTTTGATCCATTACCTTTCGAGTATCGTAACGATGTGAATTCTCTATGGTTTTTGGTTTAACTGTTATTTTAATTAGTTAGGATTATTGTGTTAAAAATGAAAATGAAATGCGAATGAATGCATGTATGCAATATTAGAAAGACATTGATTTTGAATTCAATTCCATTAGAATAACTTCACTAGAAAACAACTTTCTTTACATAAAACAAATTTACATAAATGGCTTTACCCTAATGCCTAAAGTCTTGATTTTCTTAAGAAGCTCAACTAGTTTTTGACCTCGATCTGATTTTGATTCGTATTGTATGCTCAGTATATCAGCTTCAACGGCTAGCATTTGCATTTGATCGACCACTTCTCACATTTGATTGAGTGCTTCGTCTATAACATAATCTCTATCTTGAACTTGGCTCTAAGTCTGTTGAATGTGCCATTCATTTGTTTCCAGAGTTCTTTCAAGAATCTCGATTCATATATCGTTGTTCTGCAGTACGGCCTCAAGTTCTTCCACTCTTTTCCTTAACTCTTTATTCTCAGCCTGACTTGCCTTATGTTTTGTGACAGAGTTTCGGTTGCGATGTCTACGTAAAGATTCTTCTAGCTCGGCAATTCAAACTTCTAGCTCGACTATTTGAGCTTTCAGTTCAACTTTTTCAACTTGTCTTTCCAGCAATTCTCCTTTTATAGCACTCTCTTGAGCTTGACCATCTTGGAATTTTCTTTTCCATTGATTCGCTCTATTTTTTTGCTCTTGAGTCTCTTGTTGTCATTGCTCCAACGTCTTATTGAGCCCGGTCGTTTTCATAGATAAACGAACTTTCTTGTAATCCTTCTTCAAATCTTCCAAGTATTCTTCAGCTTTATTCTTTCCCTTTCTTAATTTTTTAGCTTCTAGTTTATGGATATCCACATCCAATCTTAATTGCATCTTTTCGTCTTTCAGAACCTCTATTCTCTTCCTAAATTTTGAGCTTTTTCTTTCAAAGTCTTATTTTATACTATCTAACTCAGATGAAACCACTTGAAAGTACTCTTCTATCGATCAGATATCTTCAGGATTTGGTGCTAGGGTATTATCATTGACTCTTTTGTTTCTCAAGCAATCATATTCTAGTGTTGTCATCGTGTTTGCAGCGAACACTTACATCCTATACACTTGATTCCACACATTTGATATCTCTCTGACCCTTTTCTTGTAGTTTTCTATTTTGTTTGTGAACTCACACTGGGCCAAACCCTATGTTACTGAGATAAACTGTCTTGTCTTGTATTACCTTAACACAAGTAGAGAGGCATATCCTATAGCTCTCCATACTCCGAGTAAGGGAACCCAATCAAAACTGTCGCAACGGTAGAGAATCTCATCAGCGATAAACCAAGGTGCTCACCATTCAATGTCCTCATCTAAAGATTTTGAAGGATAGCCATCCACTTTCCCTCGGATATATTCTTCTACCTTTGTGTGATTATGAATTCCTTCAAAGGCGAATAATCTGCTGAGTATGCCTTGTATGAAAAATTTTCTACCTTTCAAAAATGACTATGAAGTCAAACCATTAAAAGCTGTGCACAACCAATGAACCTCCCATCTCATTCTCTTCGGCAAGCGTTTAGCGATCTGAAGGTTTTGGCTAGGGTTGTTGGGATTGGCGTAACTCTCTTACTAAGCCAATCGAAAAGGTCAGTAACTGCATCTTCTACGTGCCTTAATGCTTTAAGGAAATTGACCAACCCATACATGCTCAGAGCAAAATTGTCAACGTGTTTCTTCATATTTGGATGTGTTAGTATTAGATCTCGTAAACTTTTCCAAGTAATACACTTATTATCTCCTTTTACTTTGATCCGAGATGCAACCTATTCTTCACTCATTCCATTTATATTCATCAACCTTTTCAAAAAGGTCAGGACACATGCAGCTCTCGAGTAAGCCTTGTCAACTTGAATTCTTGGGCAACGGATCAATGTAGTGTATTCTTCTATTGTATATGTCATGTTGAAATTCTCGAAGGTAAAGCAGTTGTATGCGAGATTCCAATGTTGGGTGAGAGCTCGAAAGAGGTGTTTATCTATCTTCACCTCGAGCAAATAGGATAGGTCTCTGTATTCCTCATAAAATGTTTGTTTCATCTCGTCATTCCACTGACCCCAAATGTCTCTCAACTCTTGCAAACTATTTTGGGTTACATTTACTCGAGTATGATCCCAAAATTCTGATAAGTGCCCTTCCATCAAACTGTCTCCCTTTTTCCGCTGTCTTTCCTCCGACCATATGTGCACAGCAATATTATATTCCACTCTATCAAGAAACCCGTTTTCCATGACAAGCTCTCTATTTGGTAATCGAGTATGAATCAACACCTTTTTTATGATGAAAATGCAATGCAAAAATAAAAATAAAGACAAAATAAAGTAAGTTAGTATAATAAACACAACAATAAAATCTAAAAATAAAATTGCAATTAAAAGCAAAAATCATGGCATAAAAATACGTCTCTCCTTTATTTGGGTAACTGCTAAAGGTTTGGCGTGATGCTTCTTAGGGTAGGCTCCTAGGGTCGACTATATGCGATTTGAGTTCTAAAGTAAGGGTACTTGAACTAGCAGATTCCTTTATCCTAACCTATTATAGGCTCATACGAACGAGTTCAGTTCAGGGGGATACATTTGCAATATGTTTGCACGGAAGTGAAAATTTCACGAAAACATAGGTACGAATGTATTCTCGAAAGCAATCCACTATCCTGCACAGATTTGAAAACCTCACGAAGGTGTAGTTTCTCACTTCCACTTAAGGGGTGAAGTAACAAATCAATGCAAATGCATGAAACCCTCACTTCAACAATGAACAAATTAAATTTAAAAATTAAACATATGAACACAAAATGCAAGGATCGAAAATTAAATTTAAATCAAATTCTCAATTTTCAATCAAAAAGACCAAAAATAATCGACTCGCGACTTGAGTCTCTTATTTGTTCCTAGTGGAGTTGTCTAGCTGTTGAAACCATTTTTTTAAAAAAGTCTCAAATTTGATTTTAAAACTGAAAATGGAGTCGCCACCAATCCTTTTTTATTCATTGTGATTGAACCACCTTAAAACATTTAAATTTTAAAAAAAAATTATCTTCGAAATCCAAAAAATAAGTTCGGAAGTCAGTTACGTGTGAGGAAGGATTAGCACCCTCACACGCCCAAAATTGGTACCTAGTCGATTTTTTAAAGGTCTTATTTGTTAAAAATTTGAAAACTCGAGTAAAATTTAAAATGCGATCATTGAACATGTAAATGAAACAATTTGATGATATATTAAAATTCAAATATCACGAGAAATGATTTTTTATCTCAAGTCAATTACGAAAAATCATATCTCGTAAGTTAGGACACGTTATTTCAAGTCCTCGAAAAATAAAACCATTTACCGATTGATTAAATAACATTTAAAATATGATTTTTAGTATAAAATAATATATTTTGAAATCGTTTAAAAATTAAATTTTACGGATAAACAAAAAAAAATTTCTCGAGCTAATTGAATATCATATCCCGTAATTTAGGAACAAGACATCTCAGGTACTTGAAAGTAAAGAATGTTTATCGATTTAGCTAAAATATGCACGCTTTAATTTTAAATAGGGTATCCAATTACATAAATTCGAAGATAAAATCGCATCCCATAAGTTGGGGCACGATTTTATCGAGTCCTTTAAGTAACGAATATTACCTCGGTTTTGAAATTATTTATATATTATGAAGAAAATCGAAAAAAATAATTTTAATTGAAATATTTTAATGAAAATTGAACGCGAAAATTAAATAAAATACGAATATGCAGTTGAAGATAAAAATGAATACGATTGCATAAATAGTAAATGATAAATAAATAAACGTAGAGTAAAAAATAAACACGAGTTGAAAATACAATAAAATAAAATACTAAATAAATAAATAGGAAATAAAATAAAATAAAGTAAATAAAAAATAGATTAAAGTAAAAAGGAGAATAAAATATGAAATAAAAGGATCAAAAAAGAATTTTTGAAAAAAAACATAGGGGTGAAATTTGAAATTTTTGAAAGGATAGGGTTTAATTTGTAAAACCAGAAAAATAAATGGGGTTAGATTAAAACAAACAGTCTAAGGGCTAAATTAAAACAAAATTAAAATTTAAAGTGAAAAATAATAAGAAACAAAAAATGGGGTCAAATTTGAATTTTTTAAAAATAAGGGACCAAATAGGGAATATGCCCATAATGTGACACGTGGCAGTTTCAGAGAAGGTCAATGGTCAAAGGACCAAATTGTAAATCAGACAAAATTATAAGGAAAAATTAAAAATAATACTAAAATTAAAATGAGGGACTTGATTGGAACAACGAAGAAAAGAAGGGACCTAAGGAGTAAATTCTCCTTTTTGCATTTTTAGGCAGCCCTAGATTAAAACAACGTCACTTCAAGGCCATAAAGGTGGGCTTGAAACGACACTATTTGGTGTTTGCCTTGTCACCAAATAAGGACCAAATCAAAAGTAATTTAAAATTAATGGGTACATTTGAAATATCTAAAACGTAAAAAAAAAAAAGAAGACATATTTAAAACACTTGAAAACATGGAAGGACCGCGGAAGCAATTTCCCCAAAACCTAAAAAACACGCGGATCTCTCCATGCGGGTCGGGTCCGATGTGGATTAGCCGTAAAATGGCATCGTTTTGAGGGTCAAACTTCAGGCCCCAAAACGGCGTTTGGGTTTACTATTTAAGTCAATTTTTTTCAAAAAAATCTCATTTTCACATTTCTTTTAAAAAACCAAAAGCTCTTTTTCATTTTTCTCTCAACCTCTCATCACTCCGATCATGGAGTTTGGTGGGAGGATCATCGTGGGCCATCGTCATCGATGGTGGCGATTGTCGCCTACGGTGGCCGTAGTTTCGAAAAATAAAATTATTTTTCCTTTTTAAGCCCTAAATCCAATTTTAGGGTTAAAACCTCCAGATCTAGTCTTTAACGCCTTGAAATCAAAATGAAAGCCCTCGGTTTCTAGGGTTTTAAAGTGTTTTGTGTTTCTTTTTTTAAAGAAATCACAGCCTTGACGATGACGACAAGGTAAAACTTGATCTCCTCTACCCTTTTTTATTTTTTCTTTGTGTTATGTTTTCAAAAATACAAAAGAAAAAAAAAGATAAATAAATAAATAAAACACAACAGGATACCTTCAAACTCTTTTTTATTGCTATTTTCTCTATATTCTCTTAATTGTCTGTGTAAAAAAATATACTAAAATAAGGCTTCTACAGTCGATTGGGTTACATGATTTTATCCTTTGGTTTTTTTTGCTCTGTCTTTGCCCATTGTATCTTTGTAGGTACCACCAAAATGGTGAATTTTCAGAGTCAACGCTGGAGATGGGACACCCTCTGTCTGCTGTTTCGATGAGAGGGAGCAAAAGGATCAAATTTGACCTCGAGTTGTGTAACTGATGTGGCGTTGACGTGGCCATGGGGAGATGAAAAGGGAACGTCGATAGATTAGGATTTTAGGGTTTTCATTTGGTGTTTTAAATTTTGACTTGATGGACTCTTTGTAAATTGGGCTTGGTGGGTTTGGGGTTAGGATTAGATAATTGAGTTTTAATTTTAGGCTTGTATTTGGATATTTAATTTGCAAATGGACATTTGGGTTTTTTGAAATAAAATGACTTTTTTATTTGAATTTTGGTTATTATTTTATTTTATTTGTTTATTGTTATTGGGCTCGGATAAATTGGGCTCCAATAATCTCTAGTGAAATGATGTCTAATCTCAATATATTTAGTCTTAGAATGGTGGATGAGATTTTTAGTGAGACAAATAGCACTAGTATTGTTACACATAAAAGGTATTTATACCAATCTATTATTCGAATTGTTCGAGTTATTCAAATAAAAAGTGTTTTTTAATAAAAATATTTTTAATGTGTTAGAAAATATTTATTTTAACGGTTTTTAATGTGATTATTGTATTATATTTTAAAAAGTTATATTTAAATAAAACATTATCCACAATCTTTTTCCAATTATTCAATTACATTTTAACAAATTTTTTTATTTCATTAATACATAAATTTTATAACTTTTTTAGCCTAAACCCTAGAATCATTAACCCTAAACTCAAAATATAAAACCCAATACATAAATCCCAAATCCAAATCTTGAACTCATATTCCATAACCCTAAATACTAAACCTCAAAACCATGAATATTGAATCCAAAACTCAAACTTGAACCTTGAATCCAAAATTTCAAATCCAAACATTGAATTTTTGGATTTGAAATTTAAGGTTCGAGTTCAAAATTTAAAATTTTGGGTTTTAGATTCAAGTTAAAAAAAGATATTTTTTATTATTTAAAAAATTAATTATTTTAAGTAATTTAATTAAAATCAAATTAAATTGAGAAAATATTACATATAGATGAATATATAATAATATTTTATTATCTTTAAAATGTAATGCCGTGACACTATTATTAATGCTTAAAAATTATATTTTATTAAAATAATCTTAATATAAATTATTCTTTCTATTATTGGATAAACTTAAACAAAACAAAAAAGTAAATCCATTTCCTACTATTATCAGCTCCACTCCAAATGCTACTGAAAGTAGAATTTTAAATGTTTTTCTTATTATCCAAATTCCCTCTTTTTCCTATAATTAATTTTAAAAAAATCAAATAAAAATTTTAGAATTTTTATAAATATTTTAAATTTTAAAATTTTTTGAATTTTTTGTTATTTTTTTAAAGAAAAATTAATTTGTTCATTTTCAAATTTGATAGAGATCAAAATAGTATTTACATAAATTTATTATTCGAATTATTTCAAATAAATATTTATTTATTTTAAAAATTATATTTACATTTATTTTATTTATTTAATACGATAAAACATTTATTATATATTTTTTAATATAATAAAATATTTATTATACTTACAGTACTTTTTTTAATATAAATATCTTTTAATGTGTGAAAAAAAAAATATTTTAACACTTTTTAATGCGTTCATTGTATTATATTTTAAAAAATATATTTAAATAAAATAAATATAAAATGAGTCTGAATTTATGTTTCTTAAATTAGATAAACTTAAACAAAAAAATAAATCCATTTTTTAAAAGATATAAATCCCACTATTATAGGATAAACTTAAACAAAAAATAAATAAATTCATTTCTTACAATTATCAGCTCCACTCCAAATGCTACTGAAAGTAGGATTTTAAATGCTTTTCTTGTTATCCAAATTCCCTCTTTTTCCCTATAAATTGAGAAATACAAATTTCAAAACCCACATTCAACGTCTCCAGAAAGAAGAAAACCCCGATTCTCTGTTTTGATCAAACATTCGTCCTCTGTTTATACGTATCCATCCATGGCGGTGGTGAATTACAAGTTCAAGAGCTCCAAAGATTCTCATTCCCTTCCCATCGACGCTCCTTTCGTCACAGTCTCCGATTTCAAGCACCAAATCTTCACTTCCCAGCGCTATGGTCATGGCAACGATTTCGATTTACTCATCTCCGATGCCAAAACCGATCAACAGTTGGCCAATGGCTTTTCTTTGATCCCCGCGAACTCTTGCCTTTTGATCCGCCGTGTTCCTCGACCGCCTGGATTTCCCATCGTTATCCGCGAAGAAAAACCCATTGTCCAAACCAACTCCCCATCTGTTGTTGTGAAAGAGGAGCCCCAAGAAGAACAAGGCCTCGCTTTCCGTGATTTCGGACTTGATTTTAGTTCTACTTCCAACAATTCAATTGCGAAACTAGGAAATACCCATTGTAAAAGAACCAAAATCGATGATGGGTTTAAAGTTTTATCTGTTAAAACCTCGGGGAAGTGGTGGCGAATTCCGCCGCAGGGTTATGTCTGCCATCGATGCAATGTGGGTGGACATTATATTCACCATTGCCCTACTAATGGTGACCCAAAATCTGACCCTAAAAGGGCTTCCAACACATCCGATCCTAGTTCTGAAAGCTCTTGCATTTCGTACGCTTCGAGTAGCTGTAATTCCATGACAGAGACTGTACCACCCGAACTTCACTGCCCTCTGTGCAAACAAGTCATGGAAGATGCTGTTTTGACGAGGTGTTGTTTCGCTAGTTTCTGTGAAAAATGCGTGAGAGGTCGCATTGCTTCAATGGCTTCCTGTGTTTGCAGAAAACAAATAGTGGCCGATGATATTCTTCCTAATATGACTCTTAGAGATACCATCAACCGAATGTTGAATAATCAATCTGGAACTGAAACTTCCGTCAAGAAAAGGAAACTCGTTATCGCATCGCAGAGAAAAGAAACGAGGAAGAAGATGAAGAAGACAGAGCAGAGACCTGTAATTTAGGCACAATAAATGAAAACTTGAGAGATGTAAAATGATAGTTATTCATGCAATTTGTTTTTTGTTTTTAAATATAATCAAATGTTGACTTTATTTTTCTGTTTCTTTTTCTACTCACTTTTTTCGGCCTTCCAAATCCAATTACGGCATACGTCAAATGTTTATGATTTTATATAAATCTTTCAACTTATTAATAAATTATACAATTAATCAACATTATTAATGAGGATGATGATATAATTTTCTTTAATTGTTATAATAACATATTTAATTTTCATGAGTGTCCTTAACAAATAATCCATTGTATTCATAATTTATCCTAATAAATGACCTACAAATCCCAGAAGAAATATAAATAAAAAAACCCTTTCCACATCCAATTTGATCAGTCAGCTCGATTAGTTCTTGATCTATGATACCAAATTAGTACAATTTTAACAAATTAGGCGTACTTTTCACTTGAGAGTATTTCTTAAACAATAGAATAACTTGATACATAATATTTAATTTTTTATACAGAGGATGATATTCGCCACAAAACTATAAATGAACGAATTACAACAGGCCAAACAAATCTCTTCATATCTATACATCCTCTAACCGAGTCCGTCAGATTTGGGATGTGACAAATCTGGTCAACGAAGACAGGTTAGGTGAATTTTATAATTTAAATATCGAGGATGAATTGCAGGGAGTTTGTTTGTATGAATTTGATTTAAGGTAACATACGAAAAGATCGACGGATATTAAAGTAGCGAGTCTGCATTTTATACTACGACAAACATGAGAGCTCAATAAGGGTACTATTGTCATTTAGAATAATTCCATGCCCCAACTTAACTGTCTCTCTTATTTACAAACAATACGTATATCTTTTAAGCTCCAAACGTTGGTTCAGAAAACGTTGGATTGAATTGAGTGAAATAATTTGAATTAATCGAATTGACGAGTTTTATTCTACCATTTTAATTCGATTAAAATTTTTGTCGAATCGAATCGAGTGAAATAAAATTCAAGTATAATCAAATTGAGTAAAATTATTCAAGTTAAATTAAAAAAATTAAATATAATCAAATTAAAATCTTATTACAATATAAATAATTCAAATTAGAGTACGTAATTTTGAAACCATGTATATTTTATAACATTTTCAAAGTAAAATAAAAAAATATTTTAATGTGATAAACTTTTGGAAACAAACAAGACTATTTATTCATAAATAACAAAATAACACATTGTTTCTCCGAGAACTTAATCAACAAAACCAACTAAGCTAAAATTTTTAAAACTAAAGGCCTAAACAACAGACTAAAGCTGGCCCCATAAGCTAGAAAAATAGACACTAATTAAAATTGAAAAGAAAAACAAAAGAATAAATGAGCCCACGCCCTCAGGAAACAAAGGGTTTTTTTTTTTTTTTATAAAAATAACCCGAAAAAAATTATTTATATAAATTATCCAAGTTAAAAAATATTCATTTAAATGACATAAAATAAACAATGCAAATTGAAAAATGACATTTAATTATCGACACTCCTTAGATTTTCTACCCAATCATTGGTTGATTTTTGTGTCAGGCATAAAAAAATAATTTTTTGGATCCCTAACACCCAATGACCGATACTCTTGTATTTTTTAAGTCAGTATTATATTGGTATACGAAAATACCAAATTTTTTTAAAAATATTTTTTTTTGGTGTTTAACACTCAATGGTCGATATCATCTTTCCCAAATTAAAAAATATTTTTTTGGATTTTTTCAACTAATGCTCAACACCCAAAAAATATTAATAAAAAAAATATTTTTAGGGTGTTTGGCAACCAATGGTCGACACTATGTTTCCCAACACCTATTTTTTTTTTTTCACTTTTCAACTAATGGCTGACACCCATAAAAAACGAATAAAAAATTATTTTTTTTGGTGTTTAGCAACCAATGATCGACACCACCTTTTCCAACACTCGAATTTTTTTTATTGGTTTAATCTCTATTGATAGACAAGTCTTCCAAAGTAGATAATGTTGATCTGCGTTGGACATATCGAATAGTCTTCAATGGCACAAGAAATCATCCTACCGTTGAAGACATATCATTGCTGCTTCACTTGATAGTATATAATTCAACTCCGAGAATACATGAAATTGTACACTTCAAAAGTCTCCCCCAAAATAAAACACTCGTCTAATAATACACTAGAAAACATTCTCATTTTTATGTTACTCGGAGAGCAATTTTTTTTACTCACGATTTCAAAACCAAAACATTTGTCCTATATATAGAGGAGGTTCCTGATCATTAATAGAGAAAGTTTGTGTCGGTCATTGGTTGTCAAATACCAAAAAATTATTTTTTTTAATTTGATAAATTTGTTGTCTACCATCAATAGTGATAAAACCAAAATAAAATTCCGGTACTAAGAAAGGTGGTGTCGACAAACACCAAAAAAAATATTTTTTATTCATGTTTTATGGGTGTCGGTCATTAGTTGAAAAAGTGAGAAAAAAAAAATTCGAGTGTTGGGAAATGTGGTGTCGGCCATTGGTTACCAAACATCAAAAAAATAATTTTTTTATTCGTGTTTTATGGGTGTCGACCATTGGTTGCCAAACACCCATAAAAATATTTTTTTATTCGGATTTTTTTGGGTGTCGACCATTAGTTGAAATAAACCTAAAAAATATTTTTTTTTTTTAATTTGAGAAGGGTGGTGTCGGTCATTGGGTGTCAAACACCCAATTTTTTTTAAAATCTGATATTTTTGTATATCAATATAATATTGACTTAAAAAAATACAAGAGTGCCGGCCATTGGGTATCAAGGACCCAAAAATTTAATTTTTTATGCTTGACACAAAAGTCAACCAATGATTGGGTAGAAAACCTAAGGGGTGTTAGCCATTGAGTGCCATTTTTCAATTTGCACAGTTCATTTTAAGTTATTTAGGTGAATATTTTTCAAATTTTAGATAGTTTATGTAAATAATTTTTTTCGTTAGCAATCAAAGTCAGACACTCTTCAATCAATGTGCTATTATGCTAATCGAACAACAGTCTTTAGGTGGTTTGATCAAGATATTTACCATCAACATTGCGTCTAAAATTTTTCTCAATTTTTAAAGAACTTAAAATCTTATTTTATTATTTTATCTAGAATCAAAAAATAAAAAGTGAACATAGTCACGCAACAAAAACTAATCGTGACTGAATTTTAATGACTCCATCTGTATTTAAAATGAATACCCCCTATGGCAATTTGCTAATGCTAATTTACCTTGGAATACTTTCTCATTTAGAGTTTTCCACAAGCTCCATAAGATTGTTAGTTGAAAGTTTGCCACCATCGACTCTTTGCAATTGTGAAAAATTCATGTCGAACACATTCCACTAGAAGTTCAATCCAAAATTTCCTTCGCCGCACGACAATCTTTGAAGATATGTTCCACTGATTCTACCAAATGTCCACATGAGGAGAAGGTAGCCTACAATGTCATCTTCCTTTTAATACGAATTTGGTTAGTATTCAATCGATTTAAGTAGACGAGCCAGATGAAAAACTGGATGCATTCTGGGCATTTAAGATGCCAAATCCACTTGGTTTTCACACCAATATTGAAATCCCTTTAGAAGTAGTAAGCATGTTGTTAAACAAAACTCACCGAAAATCTACTCGTACTTTCTAACTATTAGAAAAATCGATTTGGAAAACGTGTTTAAAATTGAGTTTTTGTGTTATTTATAGCAATAAATTTTACTAAATTTATTACCTATGTTATTTGCTTAATGAGACCCGTTGATTCTTGACTTTCAATCAACACGATCTTCTCCCCTATTTTCGAACCCTCTCATGAATTGACCACACAATGAAAACTTTAACTTTCTAACGGAAAAAGTTATTTCTCTCTATGGGTAAAGAAATCAAAAGTCAAACTAAAATAGATTTTATTTTGGGAAAATAAATCTAACTATATTTCGATAGAGTAACTACACTCAATGATGATGTGTATTTAACTTAACTCATAGTCACCGATTGAGTCTTAACTCGATTGGCATAAACATTGTTGTCAATGCAAGTGGACGTAAGTTTGAACGTGCTGAAGTGCATTATTCTCCTATTTAAGAGTTTGGGAGGGGCTATGGTTTATTTTAGGTATTGTGTAAAAAAAAATCAAATATGATCAAAACTTATAACACCAAATTGTATTCTCAAAATCAGTGTGGATGACTACTTAATTTATTTATTTATTACTTTGAATTGAAATAATTCAAATAAATTAAATTAACTCCTAAGTTTTCTCTTATTCCTTGTGAGAAACTACATTTATTGCGGGTAGTAATACTTGCAATCTATTTCTCTTTTTATTGTTTTCATTCATTCAACATATCAAATCTATTTGCAATCCAAACATGGTAGTGTTGAGCTAGTGGATGAATCAATTAGATATATATAATTAGGACTCAAATAATTTGTATTTCTTCGTCTATTAGTTACAACACTATTTAGTTATGTAGTTTGTAACATTCATAACACCCCCTAAGTCGAGAATAGGGTTATTTCGAGATTTCATGTATTAGAATTTTCAAAGTAAATAAAATAGGAATTATCAGTGTTAGTAGAGAAGGTAATTGGATACTAGAGAGAATTGAAAAGACTAATATATTGAAAGATATTAATTTGGGGTTTACACTAAAAAGTACCAGTGTGAAAAGTATTGGGAAAAATTGTGAAAATTTAAAGTATAAATGATTAAATTGAATTAAAGATAAATGATTAGAAGTGTAATTATACCAAGAGAATGTCATGAAACAAAGATAGAATTATGGAGATTGATAAGGGGCAAAATGGTCTTTTCTTAAATATATAATTATGATAAAAATCTTGTAACATCAGCGTGCTTGAATCGGATTTGGAACAGTGATAGAGTACAATTGAGAATTAGAATATATGGTTGAATTTAGAAAGGTTTGGAGAAATTAAGGATGTATTAGTAAATGTGAGAAAATAGGAAGGACTAAATTGTAATTTATCCAAATTGAATTACGAGTCATCATTGGAATTAAATTGATTAAGAAGGGGAAAAAGAGTAATTTGGTGGAAGTTATTTTTGGAGGCAAAGTTTTGGGCCAAAGTGTAAAGTTGGAAGGCCCAAGGACTAAAAGTGAAATTTTACCATTATTAAAGAAAGATATTTTTATAAAGAGAAATTGATAGAAAAATCTAGAGAAATGATGAAAAGACTATAAAAGCCATCAGTCATTGTTCTTCACGTAAGCCTCCATTTTTCACCATTTCAACTTTTGCTTTTCTTTCAAATTAGTCCTTTTCATCAAATACAAATCAATTAAGCTAGTTTCTTTCAAATTTCTTCAAGATTAGTGTATAAAATTAATAGAGAAGTGTAGTAGCTATCCAATTGTTAAAACAAATGCATCCATACTTGTCTTGGAGGAGAAAGAAAATGGGAATTAGTGTTGAATACAAGTAATTAAGGTAAGTAAGCTAAACTCCTCTTTAAATACATGTTAGTTTTGGGTTAGAAACATAGATTATGATATGTTAGAATGATTTTAATGTGAATATATGTGTATTGTATGAGATTGAAGAGAAAGAAAAGAAGGAGAAGGACAAAATTGAAGGAAAAGAAAAGGAGAAAACCATTGAGTGAGAAGAAATTATTTACAAGAGTAGTAAGTACTACTAAAGTTTTGATTTATGGTTTATTTCTCTAATGGTATATGAATTATTAACATAAAAATTGTTATATAGGTACATAGTTTGAATGTTTACAATGATAAAATGAAGGGATCAATGTGTGATTGAGTAAAATAGTTTGAACAGAACAGAGGACTAACTTCAAAAATTCACCAAAAATTGTATACAATGAGTTAAGGGTTGAATTAAATATGTAATTAAATTTTATTGAGTTTAGTTTCATATGGAAGAAACAGTGAAAGAAAAGGAATTGTGTATTCTGAGATATAACTGATTTTGTGTAGCAAGGTCAGAATAGGTTCGAGTTCCCCTGTTCTGATTTTGAAAAATCATAGAAAAATGTAGAAAAATTATTAGAGACTTAAATTTATATGGTTGAATCCTTGATGAGTCTATTTTCAAAATAAATAGACAGAAACATTATTGGATTCTTGTACTAAAATATAAATAATTTTTAGTGAAGAAAGATCGAAACTGTCAGGCAGCAGAGAAGGGGTAAATTGAAAGAATTTACTGTACAAATTGGATGAAGTAAAAATTCTGGAAATTTTATGGTAAAAAGATGATTGAGTCTAGTTTCAGAAGCATC
Source organism: Kokia cookei (assembly GCA_039519145.1). NCBI lineage: Eukaryota > Viridiplantae > Streptophyta > Magnoliopsida > Malvales > Malvaceae > Kokia > Kokia cookei. The sequence continues at coordinate 41,753,817 of CM076902.1, read as the reverse complement.
AAGAAGATTATAATTTCAAATTCTGTAGCTCAAGATATAAATAATTTAGTGACTGTGACGCAAGTGGACAGCTTTGAAAATTAATGTAAAAATAAAAGTAAGAGGTATATGATGATGAATATGTGAGAAAAATGTATGTGTGAAATATTATGTGTTTAATTATAATTATTGATTATATGACTAAATGGTGATGTTGTGGAAGCATTTGAGAAAATAAAGGTGAGAAATACATGATTATGTATATGTGAAGAGAAATGTAAATGTGATGTATAAGTTGTGGATAATGATGTTAAATGAGATTGTGCTCATGTAGACGAATTAGAACCGTTGTGATATTAGTGACATGCCATTAAGGAACGCTAGCGTGCTCCTGTTCAGCACTGTGTGTGCTTCTGTTCAGTACACACTGTGTGTGCTTCTGTTCAGCACTGTGTGTGCTTCTGTTTCCCTAGCACTGCGTGTGCTTCTGTTTCCCCAACACTATTTGTGCTTCTGTTCAGCACTGTGTGTGCTTCTGATCAACACTATGTGTGCTTCTGTTCAGCACTGTGTGTGCTTTTGATCAACACTATGTGTGCTTCTGTTCAACACTGTGTGTGCTTCTGTTTCCCCAGCAGTTATGTACTTCTGTTAAGTACTTTGGTACTTTCTATTAGTTTCGTTTATCCGATGGGTTCTATGAAAGTCTACAATGGGCTAAAATGAGAAAAAGGTGAATCAAAGTATGAAATGTGCCATGGTGGTAAGTTATATGATACAAGTGAGTAAAAGTAAAAGCTTATAAGTAAGAGTATTTACATGATTTTATATTACTATTGTAATACTTACTAAGTCTTCACCGGCTTAATGAGTTTGTTTCAACGCGTAGGTACTAAGTTACAAGGAGTAAAGTCGAGTTCAAGGACCTCTCATCACATCACATCACATCATCTTTTGGAGGACTCCAAATATAGGTATTTATTTTAAAGGAAATGGTGTGTACAATGGTACTTGTATGAGTCCCTAATGAGTGGAAAAAATGTTATCTCGAATGTTATGAATTATGAAAGGAAATGATTAGTATACGATATTTTGACTCGAATGGTCTTAAAAGACATCGGTTTTTAAAGAAAAATTTTTTTGTTACTCGACTTTCTGTGCTGTACTGTAATGTAATGCTTCTATATTGGGTTTATACGTATAAACCGAGTATAGGGGTGTTACAAATCTTATAATTGTTGGTGAAATTAGATCCTTTGGATGGTGTTGGAAGTTGAGAATGAATAATATCCATTAGATAAAAATGATGATGCTTATAATTATAAATTATAATTATAATATTTTATTCATTAAATCTAATAGCTTTTTATTAAGAATAGAGTAGAAATCGACTTAATAACCAATAAATGCCAAAAAATTTTGAAAAAATATCGAATTAGGCCAATTTTTGGAATGATTACAGAAATGCAAAAAAAAAGCTTCTAGTTGGAAGCACTTTCCGCATGGTACCAATAAAAAGCTTCCAGCTGGATGTGTTTTCCCCCACCAACGGCTACTTTCACAACAGTAAAAAAAGAGTAAACTAAAAAAATAGTCACTTTTGTTTGTTTCAAGTTACATTTTAGTCACTTATGTTTGAAATGTTACGTTTTAGTCACTTATGTTATTATTTTGTTACGAAGTGATCACTCTGCAGTTAAATTCCGTTATCTCCCTAACGATAATCTTACGTGGCAATCCAACTAGATTTTAAGTGCCAACTTGGATTTCCAAATGAGATGAGAATATATTTTTAATTAAATAAATTTAATTCGTTAAAACTTTTAAACCTTAAATCCATTTCCACACGCCTCTCAGCTTCATCTTCTTCCCTTTAAATTCCAACATTTTTAATTATAAAAATATCTCAAAGCTTGAATCTTTAGAATCCATTAACCCAAAAAAAACTTATGTACATAGACGATAGCTTTGATTGTAGCATCCGTGTGTTTGAACCGGATTTGAGTGATAAAATAGAATTGAGAATTAGAAATGTTTAGTTGAAGTAAGGAAGGTTAGAAAATTTTAAGGATTAAATAGTAAAGGAGAGAAAATATAGGGGACTAAATAGCAAATTATCCAAATTGAATTTTGAGTCATCATGGGAATTAGATTGATTGAGGAGGGGCAAAAGAGTAATTTTGTGGAAGATATTTTTGGAGGCAAAGTTTTGGCGAAAGAGTAAAGTTGGAAGGTCTAGGGACTAAAAGTACAATTTTACCATTTTTATTAAGTGAGATATTTTAAGTGAGATTTCTAGAGAATTTGAGAAAGGTTAAAAAATCAATTAAAAGACAAAAATATCAGCTCTTTTCATAGTTCAACCGTTCATGTCATTCTCTCTTCCATCCAACTTTTGATTTTATTCCAAATAGGTCCTTCCATCATTTTTAAGCCCTCCAAGCTCCAAAATCTACTATTTTTTGAAATATCTGAAAGAAAAGTATAGAAGGGGGTTAGTAGACATCTCAAAAATTCTTATAGAATTCATTTTGAGGTGTTAGAGAGCATAGGGACTAAATTGAGAAATTTTGAATTCAAGGGTTAAGGTAAGAAATGGTTAAATTCTCATGACATACATGTATTTTACTGTTATTTAGCATGAAAATTATTGAATTATAGCTTATAGCTTATATGTTTTTATGTGAAATTGAAGAGAAAGAGAAGAGAGGCAAGGATCAAATTGAAGACAAAGGAAAAGAGAGGAGCAAAGAGTGAAAAGAGAAGGAAATCAACCTTTTTGTTGTAATTACTACAAGAGTTTTGAATTATAGTTTAATTTCTCTAATGGTATGTGAATTAGGAGCATAAAAATTGTTATATAGGTACATAATTTGAATGTTTACAATGATAAAATGAAGGATTAATGTGTGATTAGTAAAACAGTTTGGATAGAACAGAGGATTAACTTCGAAAATTCACCAAAAATTGTATATAATGAGTTAAGGGTCGATTTATATATGTAATTAAATATTATTGAGTGTAGTTTCATATGGAAGAAACAGTGAATTAAAAAGAATTGTATATTTCGAGATATACTAATTTGTGTAACAAGGTCAGAGTAGGTTCGAGTTCCCCTGTTCTGACTTGGAAAAATCATAGAAAAATATATAAAAATTATTAGAGACTAAAATTTATAGATGAATCCTTAATTAGTTTATTTTCAATAGAAATAGACGAGAACATTATTTGATCTCTGTACTAAAAGATAGATAATTTTTAGTGAAGAAAGGTCGAAACTGTCAGGCAGCAACGAAGAGGTAAATTGAAAGAATTTACTGTACAAATTGGATAAATTAAAAATTCTGGAAATTTTATGGTAAAAATATGATTGAGTCTAGTTTCATAAACATCAAGCGGATTATAATTTTAAGATCTGTAGCTCGAGATATAAATAATTAGTGACTGTGACGCAAGTGAACAGCTTTGAAAATATAAATGTGAAGTATTTGATGATGTATTTATGTGAGATATATCATTTATGAGAAATGATGCTAATTGAGATTGTGCCCAAGTAGAAAAATTAGAACCATTGTGATATTAGTGGGATGCCATTAAGGAACACTAGTGCGCTCTCTGTTTTGCACGTCTCGTACTCTCTGTTATTAGCACTGTCTGTGCTCTCTGATTAGCACTTTGTGTGCTCTCTGATTAGTACTTTGTGTACTCTCTGTTTAGCACTGTGTGTGCTCTCTGTTGCCCTGCACTTATGTGCTCTCTGTTAGTACTTTGGTACTCTCTGTTTGTTCCGTATATCCTAACGGTTCTATAAAAGTCTACTATGGGCTAAGCTACAGAAAATGATAAATGTGTAAATTGTGCCATTGAGGTAAATTACAGGTTACATGTAAGTAAAGCAAGAAGTTTATATGCATGAGTAGTTAAATGATCATTCATTACTTTTGTAGTGCTTACTAAGCCTTCACCGGCTTAACGCGTTTATTTTGACGTGTAGGTACAAAAGCTACGAGAAGTTGAAGTCAAGCTAAGGGACCTTTCATCACATCATATCACTATTGGAATACTTCAATTTAGGTACATTATTTTTGGTAAAAATGGCATGTACAAATGGTACTATTATGTGTCTCCAATGGATGGTTATAAATTTTGTTTTGGATTACTACGAGTTGATGAATAATTAAATTTTATTAAAAACAAATATGAGTTTATGATTTTTTTCAATTAAGATTTAGGGTTTAAAAATTTTAACTAATTAAATTTATTTAATTAAAAATATATTCTCATCCATTTGGAAATCCTGGTTGACACTTAAAATCTAGTTGGATTGCCATGTAAGATTACCGTTAGGGAGATAAAGAAACTTAACGGCAGAGTAATCACTTCGTAACAAAATAATAACATAAGTGACTAAAACGTAACATTTCAAACATAAGTGACTAAAATATAACCTGAGACAAATAAAAGTGACTATTTTTATAGTTTACCCTAAAAAAACTATAAAACCCCCACCCTTACTCATTTCTCACACAATTATCTCAAATTCTCAAATCACTCTCAAAATTCTCTCTTAAGTTCTATTTCTATCTAGATTATATTTTTTATTAATATTTTATGAAAATATTTATTTTATAAAAAATTAATTAGTGTTCTAGCAATAGTCGATTCCCTAATCCGTCACGATGACAAGCATATTTTCGTAACTCAATTGCAAATGATAAAAATATTTTTCAATAAATTTCAATTTTGTTTAATTTTTTATTTCATTTTTTACGTAAATTAAGAAGATTTTATTATTTCAAAATTTTCTTCGAGCTCATGCTTATATAGAGAGAGATTATAGATTATTAGCGAGGGCGAAGTCATAAATTTTTTTGGGGGGGGGGGCAAATTAAATTTTAAGTTTTATTAGTCTATATCTTTATAATTTTTAAAGGATTCAATTAAAATTTTATAATTTTAGGGGACCAAAGTACAATTTTATTTTTACTAATTTAAAATTTTAAAGGGCCTAAACACCAATTTTCCATTTTAAAGGAGGCCAAGACTCCTGTCAACCCCCTAAATTTGCCTCTGATTATTAGATTATGATGTGGGTGAAAAAAAATTTGTTAACAAATATATTTATAAAACTTTACAAAAAAAAAAATGATTGAAATGTTAAAGTTAACGTATCAAAAGCTATAATATTTTAGGTTCAAATCTTATAATATATATATATATAGATAGATAGATAGATAAATTTTATATAAAAATATAAAAAGACAAAAATAGCTTTGTAATGTATTTATTGTTTTATATTTTTATAATTTTTAATTAAATTGAAACTCGATTGATGAGTGACAATAAACCTCTTAATATATAATATAAATATAAATATAAACATAAATATGAATTATAAATATAGATATAGATTACATAAAAATGTAAAAGAAAAAAAAACTATATCTTATCACATGTTTAACACATTAATTTTGTTTCCGATGGCATATCATTTACATTGTACCTTATTATATGCTTGGCACATATTAGATTATGTCACACTTATTATTTATTATGTGAGCGGAAAAAAATAATTTTATTAAAAACAAATAAATTTATAATTTTATCTTTAAAATTAAAAAAATATTTTTTTTTAAGGAATGGTTGAAACTTTCTACCTTATAATTTTCAAATGTTGAAATTATATTTATAAGTAGTTTATTTTTGAAGATTTTATATAAACTATTGTACTTATAATAATATTTTTTTGTTTATTTAAAAAATATTATTTAGACATTTTTCAATTGATTTAATATTTAATTAATTCGTGATACTAACTCAATTAAAAATTTTATATACGATATAAATACGTAATAATTTAATTATATTAACTAAGTAATTAAATTATATTTTATCTGTTTTTGAAAATTTGACTATTTGATTTATTATCTTTAAACCTTTCAACATATGTCACTCACATTCGTGTAGATTTTTAATTTGAGAAGTATTAGATGCGAGAATTTAATATCTATTTAAGTATTTAATTGTTTTCAATTATATATATATAAAATATTAACACAATTGACAAAGGTGAATGTTTTAAGTTCTAATATTTAAATTCAAGATTTATCATTCATAATTATATATGTACAAATCTTTAAATCTGTTTATACTGTAATTATTTGATTAAGCATTTTATTCCAATTTTTAGTTCGTAATTTAATTCTACCCTTATGTATTTATATTTATACATTGACTATATTCGTAAACTTTTTCTTAAAAAAAAATCAAATTTAAATATGCTATATGAAAAACAATATGGTACATATTTTCAATAATTTAGAAAATCACATTCGATTAATGAAGCCTTTTATTAGTATTCAACAGGTATAATTCATTTGTCCTATTATTATTTTTTAAATAAATATTAATTTTATATCCAAATTTTGGTTTAATGTATAATTTAATACACAAATTTTAATTTGATATAATTACACACATAAAACTTAAATTGTGATTCATATATATACATAAAATTTTAATTTTGATTAAATTGTGTAATTAAAAAAAAATTAATACATATATTTATCTTCATATTGGATTAATATAATTGTTCATGTATACAACATACCAATGCAAAATTATTCTATTTTGATAAATTATTAGTTATTTGTAAAAATTGCATTAAATTAAATTTTTATATATATATAATCACAAAAAAAAAATCAAAATTTATATATAACATTGTATATCAAAGTTTACATTTTCTCTTTCATCCTTGAGTAAAAATCTCTAAAATAGATTAAAAAAATCAATATTTAAAAAAAGACACACACACAAAGTATTACTATTTCTAAAGCAAAACTCATCCTCGTGAGAAAAGAATGCAAAATCATCATCACCTCTCATTAATCAAAGGAAAAAGATCAGGAAAAAGAAGAAGATATCATATACAACAGAGGGCTGGTTCAAGCTTTAGATGAAGCAATCAAAATCCACTTGACTCAACTAACGAAGAGTAAGATTCATTTTCATCTAAAGTTGTAGATTTCCTACCTCCTTTGCTTGATGTTACATTTGCTGTAGTTTTTGACTGTCCAACTCCCACATCCAGTCTCAAAATTTCAAACACTTCCAGCTTCTTAACCTTTGCTGTTTCCATGTCACCATCCCAGTAAGTTTCTGAAACAATTTCGAGCGCCTTTTCAGTTTTCTCCTCCGAAACTAGACTCCCGTTCTGCAGCAGGACGAGGTAAACTTGTTCTGCAGTGGCTTTGCGAATCTGGTAGATAAAGGACATTTTAAGAAACAAAAAGAAATACTATAAGCAACCCCGGAATAAGTGTTGATGCGGATATATATACATTCATGCCCAATAAATTCAAGGAAACTGAAAAGTTGGAATTACACATGTTTCTATTCAACAAACTCAACAAAACAGACCTTAGGATACCGATGAGTAAGGAATGTGAGAAGATGAGAAAAGGCACGGGAGTTGATAGGATCGGAAACTGAACAAATGTAACCAAGTATTGCAATGCCTGCATATAACTTAGAGAAGTCCTTTGATGCTTTCAATTCAACCGCTAGAGAATCCAGAACACCGGAACAGAAAGCCAAAGTATGAGCCTGTAAGTTAAAAATGCATTCCAAAGAAAGATTCATAAGTTTGACATCTAAACAAATAAATTATTAAATCACAATTATTCCTCAACTTATTTTTTTTTTTTGCAATATAAAGGAACTGATAAAACTTCCAAGCACCACCAAAATGTTTCCACAATACTGACCGGAAGTTGAAACAGCAATGTACCGGCATTTTTCAGGCCAGCAAGGAAATCACTTAGACAATCCTCAAAGCAACATATGTCAAAGCACATTAACTGATCTCTTTGAATTGTGATATGGAAAAACAAATTTTTAATAATGCCACCATAAAGCAAGAATCAGATTTTGTCTAGTCCAGGGAAAATTGAAATGATATCAAATTCTAAAACTATTCCCTTTATGAAAAAAAGCTCAGCTTGTTTATAACACAATGACTACGAACGAACCATCTGATTGCCATTTGCATCTAAAAGTTGTGAGATATACTAAGTCGATAAATATAAAGCATGAAAACAGTTTGTTTCGACAAAAGAGAAGTAAAACATTGTTGCTAATAACCAGATAGAACAACAAAAACCGAACAGCATAACTGCACAGGCTCGGGAGCAAGATGGAATTAAAGAAACTAACCTCCATATCCAAGAATATCCTTTTGCTGAAAAGAATCTCTATTGTCTGCAATAAATGCATCATCAGATACATATACATGAGAAAAATAAAATAATATTCCATAGTTAATTCATATCAAGAAAAATTATACGTTTCACAATACAATGGAAGGCTTCTGTTATTTCCGTTATTTGGTTAGCAGCAAATTTCAAAACAAATGCATAAAAATACAGTGTTTGAATTCAAAGACATGGTATAACAATTTCTCTGAGAAAGGTATCAAGAGGCTGAGTTACCTTTAAAGTGGGTATAATAACCCTGTCACATCGCTTATACTGTTGGAGAATCCAAAGGATGTCTGTGGATAACTTGCACAATTTGTGTTCTTCATTAACATCTTGATCGACATTAAGATATTCCAGAAAAGCTGACAGTGATGCCTTCCTCAAAGAATCTTGCAAGCCACCGATTGAAATAACTAAACCAGACAGCACTGGTCTGCTATAACAACTGAATTGAAGTAATTGAACAAAACGCGGATATGAAAAGGTAGGTACCTACAAGCAAGCACATAATGGCATTTTAATATAACATCCGAAAGTACCCAAATCAAACTGGACAACAAGTGATGGATAACTACTTACTCCCCACTTTAGATCTGTTTCGTTCGGAACAATTTCTTCTATCTTTTCCCTATATGGTATAAAAGGAACGAAAATTTCCTTGTGGTACAGAATCCTTTGGAGAACCTTAGCAGCCACTTCTCTTAGTTTATCCATCTTTTCTACAGCTTGCTTGGAGATCCCTCCCACTAAATTGGTAGCAAGATTTACATCAAAAAACGAGCACATTTGATTTTCTTCAACAACATTGTTATTAGGTTGCTTTGACATAGATTCAAGTATGTCTGGTTTCCCGGTAGAACTCATGGAATCTCTCTTACAGAGGATATATGTACATCTTTCTAGGCCTTCCATAGCAGCCTCACGAACCCAGGAACCCACATCTCCTCTGTTATCAACTGAATAGTCCTCAAGAGCTTTAAACAAACTAACCATTACCTCATTCTTCATGAGATGAAATAGAGACATGTTGTCTTCTACAGAATGAATATCAGAACTTTCTCTTTCCTGAGCTAATGTCTCACAAACAGATACAAGTCCTTTGACAGCATTAACTCGTGCTTCAGCATCTCTATCCTCAGGGTTATCCTACACAAAAAACAGACTTACATCATCAGAAATCCCCACATAGGACTGTAAATGAACTGAGCGAAGCCATGTATCAGCTTGTTCAAACTCTGACAAAATTTAAACAAGCACAAACAAAATCATTCTCTGTGCTCAGACTATTATCTTATTTAGCTTTTAACAAATTCAAGCTCTTGTAATTAATCAGTACAAAAGATTTTAATCCCAAATATTAAGACTTGGACTTGGCTCAGCCTAGCAATCAATGCAGCCAACCTAAAAACTATATGCCATTTACGAAGGAGCCAACTGACCGTTATGGTAAAATCGAATTGGATGAAGTTTGGATTTGGGAGGATCAGGCAGTTAATTGGGTTTAGGTTAGATTTGATAGGCCTAGATGAATATAACTGAGCCATAACTGAACTAGTTTATGAGCCTTTCAACAAAGCATCCGTTCACTTACACTCTTGCATCCATAGTTCTTCAACCAAGAAACTTATTCAAAGTGAGAACTTGTACCTCAATTGCACAAGAGCTGCAAAGTTTCAAAATCACATCCTTCCACTGATTAGCCAACATTTCATAGGGGAGAACACCCAATGCCATTGCAGATCCTCTTCTTACAGCGACATTTGAATCATTCAAGAGTTGCAGGTATTTCAATGTTATATTATTACTAACCGCACCTTTATTATCAGTAGCAACAAGGTATGCTTGTACGAAGTGTTTTAGGGCTTTCACAGCTGCAGTCTGTATGTCAGATAATAATTTAGATTCTCAATTCAAGTTATTAAATTAATTAAAGGGAAATTTCAATTTTAAGAAAAGAAATCTTATAGCAAAAATGCACCTGTATCTGAGAGTTAGGGTGCCTTAGATTCTCATTAAGGGAGTCAATCAAACTTCGTTTTACTTTCTCTGGTAAAGTCAGTCGAGAAAATGAGATGCATTCAATAAACCGGGAAACAGCTGCCCGCATTATTTCTCCACCCTTCCCCCGATAGAGGCGTGCTTTCTCAATAGCTGGAACGATACCAGAAACTTGTTTCTGTTTATCTGTGTATATATAAACACAAAAGCAGGGAAAACTGTGGCTCAATTTATAGATTTGAAGCTCAAACAGAATAGCAATTTATACTTGATTGAATGAGAATCTGAGATAAAATATGACAAACTATAGCAGCAGACAAGATCTTATTTTACGTAAATGCATTTTCTGAATCTTGAAGATGAATTGCTACCATCATGGAACATAAGAAGGCTCTTTGACTCATGGCATCTGCCTCTATATCTTCCCCCCCCCCCCCCCCAATCGAACTCCTATAGGATACTAAATCAATCAAGTCAATCCACAAAGCCTATACTACAGCAGCAACCACCAGTAACTCACTTTTATTTTTATAAACATTTTCAAACGACTAAGATTTTTGACCAATTCTATTCTTTCCATAAATGTTTCTGAAACATTGCATTATTCAACATATATAATGGTGCAGTCACAATTTCTCAATTCAAGAAAATTTTCCATCAGATCAGGAATAGATAAGAATAACCTAAAACAAGGATTAATATAAAAATCTAAACAAACACTGAGCAATTATTCGGTTTACATTAAGATAAATTTCGTCAAAATTTCCATACTAACTATATACTTAAAGGGCCAGGAAAGTGGCTTACCATTGGGAAGATCATAACCACACTGATGTAGAGCCAGAACAAGTTCTCCAGCCGCTAAGGTTGCACCATGGCGTGTGCATAAATCAGATGACAGAGTAAAAGGAATTAACTTTTCCAGAACAAAGTTCGCAAAGTATGCAGCATCATATCTGACAAGAGCAGCAAGTGCCTCTGTGGCAAGCTCTCTCAAGCTCCTATCCTGAAGAAATCAAGTACAATTTGTAAATAAGTCATCAATTCCTAGAACTACTTACCATCAAAAGTTGCAGTAGAAAAAAGGGAAATGATGAAAATTGGTTATATATAACTACTATAATAAATCAGCAAAAATAACAAAATGTCCTAGTGCATGCCATATGCTCCGCTCAAATATATACAACTAGGATGTTTCATTTAGAAGAAAAGAAAAGAAAAGAAAGGACTACAGGTATTAAAAATAGCAATAACAGCCAAGAGGAAAAAATAATGAAAATGTTATATAAACAAGAAATCCTTAACGCTCTGATTCTTGATAGAAGTACAACCAAGCTTGGATCTTGAGAATAATGTCCTTTGAGAGAAAATGGCAGGATAAGCCCAATCAACATTACAACATCCAAAAAGTTAATAACTTTCTCTAATAGACATAAGTGTTAAACTTATAGTTCAGACCATACCCAGTGAGAGATCTTGCTGTGCAGAAGCTCATCCACAAATGGATGAAGATACCCTTCATACTGAGCAATACAGGTGGCAACATGAATGTAAGAGTTTATTCGCGATGAAAGCGAAAAGTAATCAGCAGTATTCACTATGTCAATTCCATGTGGGTAATTCCCCTGTCTTCCAACATTCTCCTGAAAAGCAGCTGCAGCAGCTCTTCTACAGTTAACCTAATGAAAATTTCACATTAGCATGGTGAGATAATAGAAATAAAATATTATGCGTATAAGCAGTATCTATAATATAGCACATGACAAATTCAAGAAGGTCAGCACCTCACGATCATAGCAAACCACACTTAATAGGTGGGGAGAAAGCTGTTCCAACACATTTCTCATATCTGTATGATGATAAGCACGGCCAAATGCCCAACAAACATAGGCAGCAGCATCACGCACATGAGATCCGACACTATGTGGGCCTCTTCGCACATCATAATGTAATGCCTGTCAAGAAGACTGCTCATAATCAGCAAATAAATTCGAGCCTTATCCTTAAAAGCGTTTGAAGTAAGCAATTTCCATTTAAAATGCAAGTAAACCAGGCTCAAGTACTGAATTTTCATCTGGGATAAAATTTTACAACCAAATTAGCTTCCCAGGATTCAAGGAGAACTTCATCTAGGGTTCATAGTAATCAATTACTTTGAGAAGGTTGAAAATCACACAACCTTTATAACAACAGGTACTACTTTGGGGAGACTAGAAGGTAAGAGCAACCCTCTCCTTGCCAATTCAGCCAATGCTAAGCAGCCCCCATGCCAAGAACCATCTCCCTAAAAAACAGTACATGTTGGCATTCAGCATGACTCATAAAGTCTCAACAAGCTAAAAATGGTTTAAGAACAATTTTAGAAGGAATGCAAGTGCCATATGATATTGCTAGAAATGCATAATTAATCCAATTTCCCATCTCATTAGGGGAGATTAAGATATAATAGAGAGCAACAAGATCAGCATACCTCACCAGGTGCAAACAGCTCCAATACAGATGACAAGACCTCCTCTGAGAGCCCAGATGTTAAACGTGAAGTTACACGGCCTATACCTTTTGCAGCAGACCAACGTACAACAGTGTCCTGCATATCAAATCTCAGATCAAATCAGCGGTCTAAAAGAACGAAAAAAAAAAAAAGAACACATAGCTCATCTACAATAGTCCATATATTCATGTCAAACTTCTATCTATTAGTTGGTTAGGCTTGTGCTACATTCTACAATCCTATGATAATCTTCAACAACTGGAACACTTCCAATTTCACACTCATGTGGGTACAACATTTCCAATCAGCCTACATTTTTTCAGAGGGATGGAAATTCCATTAATAGTCGTATTGAAGTTTTATTTAAGGGTGCCACGAAGGACTACTTAACACCAAGGGAACCGATATATGACATTTTCACAAATTATAATGTGAAAAAGGTAAATAGAAGTCCAGAGATGACAACAACATCTGCGAGATTGTTTACACAAGAAATAAAAAAAAGTTCACATGATAGAATCTTACTCTTAAGACATACCGTATCTTTCAATCCAGAAAGTAACACCTCAATAACCTCTTCTACAATCTCAGGAACATCCATATCTTCATCTTCTGGACAGTTGGAATTTTCTTCTGATTCAGAGTTTTCTATAATCACACCATGGTTTAATTGATTATTCTTGTTGGATGCACTCAAAGAAATATTCTCTCCAAGTGAGCTTGTTCTTCCCTACATAAAAGGCAAACAAAAAGTTGAGAAAGCACCATCAATGTAGAACCATATCCATTCAACACAAAGATCAGTAATAAAACAAGAACTGCACCAAGATGATAAATTAAATTTGAAGCCCAAGCTAATTAGTACCAGTAATGACTCAAAAGCATAAGATATATATTACCAAGCAAATATTGCAAGATTTGTCATTCTTTTGATGGAAACTTTGCACGTTACATAGGATCTTTGATGAACAAATATTTCAACACTTAAAATATAAGCATAATATTGCGCTTAGACCAATTTAGTAGTTTTCATCTGTGAAGCAACCCCCAATTATATGTAGTTCACAACCAGAAAGCTCTGCATTCAACAACACTAACCACATAGCGCCAGGTAGGTAAACGATGAGGGAGGCAAGTAAGTCCAATTCTTTGAGTTAACTTCATCAGATACTTGCGAAGCAAAGGACTCCTAGAAGCAGAACCTGACTTGATCAACACAGAGATGTCATTCCAGATGGTAGGAACAACATCCAGCAAAACTTTCCTGCTGCCAGCCTGACAACAGTAAATAGTACCAATGAGATTGATATACTGAGATAATTAAAACAATGCAAAATAGCAGTAACCTTACTAATACAAGAGAAGTAACTTTCTTACCATAAATTAATAACCTAAAGAATAATTTCAAGCGGATCATAGTTTTTTTTATCATGATAGATATAAAAATGATACCACTAGAGTATCCTTTTACACTAGGTTAGCTATAAGATTTTTGATATTATACTCTTTTATGTTTCCTTCATATCTAGTCAATATAGATTATACACACACCTTAAAAATGGCAGCAAGGGCTTCCACAGCACCTATCAACTGAAAATGACTTACTACATCATCTGCTGTTGAAGATAAAACTTCACGAGTCCATTCAATAAAGCTGAAAACAAAAGTAACAAGAAGCACCTAGTTAACTTACCCTGAAACTAAATTAACTTAAATTAGAGCATAATAACTAGAGAGAAATGCCTAATGCAAGCAAAAATAAAAGACCTGGACAAAGCCTTGGGCATATCTGGTCGAGTCAACAGTTTTGAGAGAACTAATCCTGCCATGGTACGCATTGGACCGGCATTCGAAAGGTAATCTTTAGAAAACCCTATTATCCTCAACACCAAAGGAGCCACCTCATCTACACCAATACTACCACTACTACTCACAATGCTAGTATCAACAGAAGAAATATCAAACGGAACCAAAACAAGAATCGAAAGCCACAAAAGAATTACACATTTGGCCTCCATTTCTCCTGTGCTTTCTTGCCGTAACGATGTCACAGAAGATGTGTTGTGGCATTTTTCTAAAAGAGAAACGGCAAGTTCTAGATCAGAAACTTGATGCGGAAAGAACTTGATAACAGCTTTGTAACCGGAAACAGTAACAAGAGAATAAATAATGATGGATATAGGCTTGATTATTTGAAAAATCTCATCGGAATCAATGCCTAATTCGATTGTTTTAGACCGGATAATGAACATTAAAGGAGAGACCATGCTTTCTAAGTAGGGTTCTAGCAATTGGCCTTGTTCTTGGTACTTATCCATCTGAAAAAAAAAGGAAGGGAAAGAACTAATTAAAAATAAAAATTTGGAAATTGGGTAATAGAGAAAATGAGAGAGGATGAGAAATTACGATGGAACGGATCTTGTGAACGGAGGAAGGATCTGAGACGCGGCCATTGGAAACAATGTCATCTAAGAGAGATTTTACAAGTTTCCACTCTTGAAGGAAGTACCTTTGTAGAACCCTTTCCTTTGAATCATGCTCATCGTCTTCTTCATCGTTGGCTGCAATCCCCATTTCCTCCTCTTTCTTCCAAGTCTCTTCTTCTCTCGTTGCCATTTACCCCAAATTTCTTGAAAGATGAAAGAAAGAAAAGGGCTTCAATCTCAAAACTTGAGAGTGTCACTCCCTTGAACACTGATGACTGACCTCAAGCGCCTAATTCAAGCTGAATCTGATTTCAAACACTCATGACTGATGAATTTTTTTTCCTTCTGTTCACTTACTAAGTGAATATATTTCTAATTGGTCTAATTCTGCTATTAGTCCCTCTAATTTGATTGATTTTAGGGTACATTATGTTTATTTCATGAAAGAACGGATGGGTATAATTTAAAAATATATATATCTTTATGACTAATTTTATTTTTGTATAAAAATTAATTTAATATTATTATAATAATATTTTAATTTTTAAAATATTAAAATATTAATATTTTTTATACAATTAGATCTGCCCATGGGTTGGGCTTTGACAATATTATAGGCTCAGGCTCGACTCGGTTTGGGTCGAAAAATAAGTTTAAATTTTTGTCCAAGTTCGGCCCAGATAAAAATGTTAAAACTCGGACCGTATTAAATTTTTCATATTATTTTTTTAAATATAATTCATCAAATACACAAAAAACATTAAAATAAATATTTTTCAAAAAATTGAAAATAAGTTTAAAAAATCTTTATAATTAAATAACACTAACATAGGGCTAACAAACAAATATATCTAAAATAGTAATAAAATTAACAATAAAATAAGAGTTATATACTATTCAAATAATAACAACAAAATAGTAGCAACATAATAATGAAATTGCAGTAAAACAATGAGAAAATAGCAGGAAAACAATAATTTTTTTTTCTTTTTGCAAATTTGGGTCAAACTCGGGCCAAAAAAGCCTTACCCGAGGCTTGATCTGTTTTCTAAATGGGCCTTATTTTTTTGCCCAATTCCATTCTCGGGTGGATATTTTTATCCAAACTCTCCTATTTTCTAAGCGGACCAGATAGTCTGGCCATATATAAATCTAAATACAATAAAATTTTAATATCAAATATTATGATTTCAATATTATTAAACATACATATATAATTATATATTTTAATGATATAATTTATATTTTAACAAATTATTTAATATTATAATTTTATTTTAATAAACAAAGTTTAACAACAATAATATTGTAAATACATTAATAATGGATGTTTATAACCCTATTAAACTCTCAAAGTGATGATATAAATGTAACACCCAAAATCCCGAGTATTGTCGCCGTTTAGGATTCCGATGTCATATATTCATATTATATTATTCATCATTTACACATATCCATTTGTTCACATCTTTATTCAATTCAAAAATCATTTCTCATTATTCAAAACAATATCTAAACATAACATTATTTTGTTAAGAGTAAAAATGGAATTTTCAACAATTTAGGGAACTTCTACCGGTACCTGAAGGTCAAGTATCGGTAGTAGTTAATTCAATGAGCAATTCTAAACAGTCCAGATTTCTATCGGTACTTGTATTAGTTCTATCGATACAAGTAAACTTTCTACCAATACAAGTCATGCATCTACCGATACTAAAAACTCCAGAGAGCTAAATTTTCATCCTATAACTTCTATCGATACAAGCATGCAAACTACCGATACTTTTATACATGCAACTATCGATACTCACAATTTAACTACCGATACAACTCAAGTCAGTATACAACCTCTCTCATACCCTGCACTTCTACCAAAACACACATGGGTTCTACCGAAACAAGTACTAAATCTCTAGAATTTGTACTAAACACAAGTTCATTGTTTCCATATAAGCACAACTTTATCTATGCATTCAAGCCAACACAAATACAAAATTTATATCAATACAAGGTACTTAGAACTACATGCAACATTTCATCAAACATAACAAGGTTTTTCACAATCTCATTGTATAAAGAAAAGATAACATCATCCTAGTGTCACTGACTTAGATTTTTCCCATGCAATCCTTGTGGCCTTAGGTCGTTTGTTTGCTCCAAAAACTCCTAAGTCAGCCTGATTCCCAACAAATGAGGATTCAACAGAATTTCCTCTAAGGCACCAACACAAAAGCGAAAGAACTCAAGATGAACAAATAAAGAACAAAGAACACAAAAGAGAGAGTTTTGAGTGAATGCTTTCAAGAATTCTTATTGCTCAAGAATGAAGTGATTTACAATGAGGGGAAAAGGTCTCTATTTATAGTTGAGCCTCCCCAAAATCAACTATACAGATCAAAGTACATCAATGGCTAAGATTGAAAAATATCTACAAAAAGAATCTCTAAGATTACAATCAAATCTCTAAGATCACAAGGATCATATCTTCTAAGATTACCTATCTTGAAGATTACATTTCATATTTGTTGACTTTGTAGATGGACCTTCAATCTCTCCAAGCACTAGGCCAGTTCGATTAGGCCAAAAGACCTCCCTTGAACTCGATGGATCACACAAGTGTGTCATGGTTGCGGGCTCCCATGTGCAACCCATGACACCATGTCATATTAACCAAGTGATGTAAAATCTACCGAACAACTCTGGGATAGTGTAATGCTTCAAGATGATCCGATCTCCGAACAGCAAAAGTGAATCTATAAAAAAAATGCAAATCCACAGGTAAGCACTTTAGGGCTTAGTAAGTACATAAAGTTAAATAGATTTAACAAACTTCAAGAGTTGTAAGAAATCTAATTAACCAAATGGAACACTGTTTACATCTGGGGTAGGTTTCACTCGCATTTATTTCTCGCCATGGATTCATTTACTCACGATGACACTTAGTCATCAGACCTTTAATTCGCCATGATTCATTTCTCACGATGACACTTAGTCATTGGACCTTTAATCCGTAAAGGAATCATTTACTGAACTTAGTCATCGGACCTTTAATCCGTAAAGGATTCATTTACTCATGATGACACTTAGTCGTCGGACCTTTAATCCATAAAGGATTCATTTACTTACGATGACACTTAGTCATTGGACCCTTTCGTTTATAGCTCGAACCCATTTATCTTCCGTATTTCGTTCACACTTGTCTTCCACAATTTCGATTATCACTTCATCTCACTGCAATAGTCATATTACAAGAATAAGCAATTTAAGTAAAATTTAACCATATGAACTTACCGGACTGGATTGCAGTTGTGAATGGATCCTAGGGACTATTCTAATAATTTTCCCTTTCTACGATCGGTGGCACGGTCGTAGTCTACATTCACAGATTATTCAATTTCTCATATTAATCACACAATCAATTCATTTAACACAATCAAACCCCTTTTGGTCCTTTAAATTAAACATCAATACTTTTACCCTCTTTTATGATTTAGTCCTTTCTATTCAATTAACTATCTAATTAATTCTATTTTCAACTCGTAATTCATATGATGCATATATCACCAGAAATATTTAAAATAACTAAATTTACGACCTGACTCGTCGGAGTTGTGGTCCCGAAACCACAGTTTCCGACACCACTGAAAATCGGGCTATTACAATAAAATTTTCTAATTCATTTATAAACACGAGAGTAACTTAGTTGTTTCAATGAAACAATTAATAAGGCTCATTTGCTTATACTTCATTGAATGTAATGAAGCTTATAAATAAAGCTCATTGTAAGTGAAATTTAAATAGAAGAAAATTTTTTTGTACTTTTCATCTACCTTTTACTTGTTACTATTATGTTCTTAATTTTTCTATAACATGTTATCAACATGATTATCTTCTTTAATTGGTATTATATAGAAAATAAAACTGGATCTTATGAACAATTACTAACAAATTTGGAATTCGTCCTTTAAACTATTAAGACCTATAAAAGACTATTAGGTTTTTAGGTTATGTACCATAAAAGGCTCATTTTCGAAATTATTTACGAAAATGGACCAAAGTGAAAAGAAATTACTAGAATAAGTTGTTTTTGCAAAAACGCATCTACGTGGACTTCATGTTAGGGGAAATTGTAGAAAAACGTTTCCACGTGGAAGCACTTTTCCTTGAATGAGACAAAAACGCCTTCATGTGAAAGCACTTTTTCTTAAATGAGACAAAACCGCCTCCACATAGGAGCGTATTTCCTTTACTGAGACAAAAATACACTGAAAAACGCATCCATGTGGACACTAATTTGAAAAAAGTTTTCACATAAGAGCATTTTTGTCCCATTCAAGGAAAAATGCTTCCACATGGAAGCGTTTTTATGCAATTTCCCCTGACATGGCGTCCACGTAGGTCTGTTTTTGCAAAAACAACATATTCTAATAATTATTTTTTACTTTGACCCATTTTTGTGAATAATTTCGAAAATGAGTTTTTTTTTTTTTTAAATAACCTAAGTTTTTAGTATTAAACAATAGAAAAAGAACAAAGATGGTCAAATTTCTAGGTATCACTTCTCACTCTAATCTCGTATGTTTTTGTTCTTGTTTTATCCTAGAATTGCTATATTATATTTCAGCATCTCATTAATTATTACTATTAGGTTTATATTTTTAAAATTTAATGATAAATTTGGTCATTAACGTTTGTATGTTTTGTTAAAGCGACCCTAATTGTATTTTTAAGTTTTTTTTTTGCTATCAACCTTTGTTCTTTTTTTCAATTTGCTTTTTCTAACATATATAATGAATGAATTCAATGTTTCAATCTTTCACAATTTTGTTTACTAAGAAGTTTTTTTATTAAGTTAATAAATTTAGATAATTAAAGTTATTTTCTTTAAATTAAGAGTTATTTTTCAATTTAATGTATTATTTATTTATTTTATTTTTTCCACATGTAGTTATCTTATTGGGTGATTATTCATGAAATTGTTATATACATATTTTATTGTGAATTATAAAAAATTCACTAACTAAATATCTATTTACTCTAATTTCTTAATATGTCATAGTTCTTTAAATGTGCATGCTATTATGTGATGTTTTATATTCTAATTATCATTATTTCATACCAGATTGCAAAATGTTAAATCTTGCAAAAACTCGAATTTGCGACTCTTGACATATTAGGTAAGAATTATTTATTATGGATGTTAGATGTTGAAATTCACTTAGACGCTAAAAGTCTAAAGAATACAATCACTCAAGGTAATGATACATCTAAATAAGAGAAAATTCAAGTTATGATTTTCCTCGGTCATCATCTTCATGAAGTATTGTAACATAATATTTAAGTATAAAATGTCCACTTGAATTGTGGAATAGTTTAAAAGAAAGATATGATCATCAGAAAATGGTAATTTTACCAATG
Source organism: Kokia cookei (assembly GCA_039519145.1). NCBI lineage: Eukaryota > Viridiplantae > Streptophyta > Magnoliopsida > Malvales > Malvaceae > Kokia > Kokia cookei. The sequence goes on along the minus strand of CM076902.1, from coordinate 41,733,244 downwards.
CTCGTTATAATTGGATGCACTTGAGGTTGCAAGTGTAATAGCCTGTTTTTCAGTGGCATTACAAATAGTGATTTCGGGACCACAAATCTAACGGGTGAGTCTATAAATATTATTATTTAATATTTATGAGTCAATTATAATATTATATTGAACTCTGGTTTAATGATTTCTATAAATTGAACGAATAGATAAGTGCAAGTGCTTGTCCCTAGAAGTTAAGTGGTTTTAAAAAATTAGATATTGGGACCTCGTTTCCATAAATAGAGCTCGTAAATATTTAAAAATATTTACGGAGTTAATGTATTGATGTATTGAAGTTCAGTATGAAAATTTTAATGATTTAATAGTTAATTAAGACAAAATAATTAAATTGTAAAAAATGTAAAAATTAATCGCTATAGATTTAAAATAGTAAACAGATCAAAATGGTGATTAAACCATGGTCAAAAAGTTCAAGCTGTGGGGATATGATTAATCTAATAGCTTTTGGGTTATTTTCTAATGAAGTCCTAATTAATTTAGGGTTAAATTGAAATTAAGCTTGTTTAGTTCAAAATTTAAATTAATTGAAGGATTAACTGTGCGATTAAGCCCTCATAAAATGGTAATTATACCATTCTTAATGGTAATGGGCGGTGGTGGAATGTTTATTAATTAAATTTTTTTATAAATATTATATGATATGTTTAATGTTTTAAACCTTATAAAAGAAAGAAAAAAAAAGAGAAGATATTCTTATCATCTTCTTTCTAAAGAACCGAATCATGAAAGCGGCCAAGCTTTCATTTTCATGTGTAATCAAGAATCAATCCGACTCGAATTGCGGAAAAGCTAAGATAGCGGATTGATTGGATTTCGATTTCAAAATCGTTTTTGTTTAGGTAAGTTCTTTCGATTTAATTTAATATATTTTGTGATGCATAACTTGATTGTTGAATGTTAATTTAATATATTCAATGTTAAATTGATGAGAATTGAAGTAGTGAATTGCATATAGCACCGATTAGTAAAGTTATTTTCTGTGTCGGATGAATGTAGAATAGAGTACGATTGGCATGTCAATAGATTATAGTGTGCGTTATACGAGTTTAATTTGAGATGAGATGATTATTCTTGTTTATTTCTTTTCACTAAATATACCGAAATCTTGCATTTATTGTAGACTATCATGTTATCTTTACAGTGTTTCTGGCGTGTTACAGGAGGGATGTTAGCCTACGGGCTAGGCACTTGGTGTCAAGGCGTGTTATCAATTGGATTGGCTCGTGTGAGTGTTTGGCATGTTTCAGATAGATAACCATGTACTCATATACGTTTATTGTTCATCGGGCATTGCTTCTATTGAAATATGACTTGTTATTGAATTATGGAAAGATTTTTCATGAATTTTTTTATAGCATTATGATTTGAGTGAATGATCATATTCTTGTTCGAGTATAGACTCATTTACTGTGAGTTGTGAGACATGAAACTTTGATTATTAATTTTATTATTAGAATTGATATGTTTAATTCGATAAGCTATATCGTTTTAATTGTCGAACTTACTAAACTTTATAAAAGCTTGCTCGTGTTCTTTGTCTTGTTCTTTTGTAGATAATGTTTTGTAAAAAATATAGCGATCAGATTAACTCAAAGAAATCACACTATCTAGAAATCTTTTGGTAGTTTTTAAATACATACTTTTGAATTATATGGCGTGCAATAGGTGAGGTTTCCAACTTAAAACATCAACATTCCAACTTAAAATATGTTCCCTTACATTTAAACTTGAAATACGAAAGCCTAGTTTTGATAATTACAATCAACATTACAACTAATAATGTCGAGACCAGACTCTGTGTTCTCAAGCCCGTTCTTAACATTTTTGGGGCCATAAGTAAAATAATAAAAGTTGGAGAAAATTTTTTTAAGTCTCTTAAAAGTTGGTAAAAAAAATTGGGGCCCTTAAAAACTAAAAAAAAAATAGGCCTCTTAAAAAAAATGGACCCTTTTAGCTTTGGGATCTAGGCGACCGCATCTCTGGATGAGCCACAGGGTTAGGCCTATGTGTTCTCCACCAAAGAAAATTGGTAGTTTTGGAGTACAGTCACCTCAACGCCACCTTAGTCCTTCGAATATGAAGAAGTGAATTTGTTATTGTGGAAACTGACAATGGACAATGAAGTTGCATTTAGTACATTCGAGAGCCAAATCTAAACAACGTTCACCAGAATATCTGCAGTTCGGATAGTAATAAATCTTCTTAACAAAAATGAAAGGGTGCTCATGATCATCTTCTATTACTTTAATAGTACTCTCAAGTTTGATGAACAGATATTCACCAAGGACACAATTGACATGAGTAGAAGTATCACATATTGCACAATGATAAAATCAAAGATTTGGATCTTGATTTTCTTCACATACATCACAAAAAGGGCTTTTTGAATATCCGTTATCCTCATGATATGCGAATGAAAGAAGATGTTTATCACTTTTGTGTTGGGATGTAATTGGTAATGAAGAACATTCATGATCCAAAAAAATTACAATCCTTACAATGGAACAACCTTTTGATATCATCCTTACCACAAGCAACACATCACCTTTTATATTTGGGCAAACTTATTCATGGGTCGGGTTAAACACCCAGGCTTGAAGGCCCGCCCAAAATTTGAGAGGGTTTAGACAAAAATATTAAGCTCGAAAATGGGCTTTGGCAAAAAAAAAAGGCCCATTTAAAATATGGGTCGCGCTCGAACATTAAAAGCTCGAATCCAGTCTGACTTGACCTATTTTAAGTTTATAATACTTTATATTATATTATTTTTATATATTGATGTAATTTAAAACACATTAAAAAATAAACATATACTAATTATATAATATTACTCTAATGTAAACATTAAAAAATATATTAAAATGACTATAAAAAAATTCAATAAATAAAAAATTTATAAAATGATTAAATATTAAAATAAAACAATATAAATATTTTTTTTTAAAAATAAAAACTAATATGGACGTGCCTAAAATGATTTTGGATTAGTCTTTTGCAAATATGAATAAGTTTGAGCAAAATTTTAAGCCCAGATTTCGAACTGGGTCGGGCTTGGACAAACATAAAGAATATTAATATCATGTTTAGGGCCGACCTAAACCCGATTCATGAACACCTCTAATTGTAGGCAATGTATATCCATTGCATTCTTTACATGTATTGGCAAAACAAGTTTTCCCTATCCCTTTCCAATAGGAGAATGACAAATCAAATTTTTCCTCTTTATTTTTAGCTTTTTTCACCTAAAAAAAAATTCAAATCCAACTAAAAATGCTAAAAATTAGGAGAAAAAATTTGATTTATCATTCTCCTATTGAAAAGAGATAGGGATGACATAGAATCACAGTTTCATACAATCCTTTCTCTTGGCAAAAGCACTAAATAATCTATTAATTTAAATGTGCACTAAGAATGGGTTCAAAATACTAAAAGCTGTCTCTTTTCCATATAGAGAAACAATTAAAGCATAAATTATACATGTAAGCAACCTTACTGTTATGATCATAGAAATAGAACAACAGTTTGACATTATATTGAAATTACAGAATAAATAAGCAAACCAAAGCACACAAGCTTCAAGCCAATCAAATGGCTAAATTACATTATTTAAACTTTCAACTAAAAAGCCAATCAAAAGTCATCTGTATATCTCAAGTATCCAACAGAGCCATATGGGTTCACACATTTCCAGTGAACAAAATAGTTGCACCACATTCAAGAGCTAGATCTTCACAGGGCTCACCACATTTAATGCATTCAGGGTAGTAATTTTTCTTCCTAACAAATGTGAGAGGGTGTGGATGATCCCCTTCTTTGTAGATGCTCCCTGTTTTGATAAATGGATATTCTCCGAGAACACATTCCACATGGGTACAAGTGTCACAAGTTGTACAACGATAAACCCAACACTTCGGATCCCTTTTTTGCTCACAAATGTCACAACAATGATAATCCGAATAATCATTAACCTTGTGATAAGTGAGTGCAAGAATATGTTGGTCGCATTTGTGTTTGGCTTTAGTTGGTAGTAGCATGCACATAGGATATACAGAATAATTGCAGTCCTTGCAGCTGAATGCCCATTGTATATCGCTACCACAAGCACTACATTGTCCATCAAAATCATAATAGAAAAGAAGGGGATGTTCGTGCCCTGGACATGTTACAGCATCAGGAGGAACAGTTACACATTGAAGGCAAATGTGCTCTTCACATTCATTACATTTACAGGCGAAGCCATTAGAAAGGAAACTACATAATTCACATTGGAAAATGCTGTCTGAAGTCAGGACAAGGGCTGCTAATTGGCATCTATGACACCAAATAAGCTTCATCTTTGGTAATTCAGCACAAACTGTATGAAGAAAGAAGTCACACCGGGAGCAATAGTAGAATGAAGCCGAGATCAGCACCATACAACCATCACAACATTTATCACCATGCTCCCTGATTATGCTTGAAATGCTCTATTATTGTGGCTTCTCCTGCATCATTCCTCTCAAGAACATTAGTGATGGAGTTGACAGATATATTAAGAGGCTTCTCATTTTCATTTTCTGGCGAAACAACATAAAACCAAAATGGATCACTTGTTGCACAATTCACATGAAATATGATATTTCAATCTGCACAGTAGTAACTGCCATATGCTGTGTTAACCTCATCATGGCATATTATGCAGTCAAATCTTCCAAAATATTCTTTGTGAAAGAAGAATGTGTGAGAAACAGGATGGTCATGCCACCTGCTTTTGATAAAGTGTGGCAATGAAATGCATTTTTTGTGGACCATAATGCTGCATGTACAACATGCATAGGCAGCAGAATCCCCTTCATTGCCACATGCATCACAAATGAATGGAGCTTGTCTGAAGATCAAAGAGAATGGATGTTGATGACTTTTATCTTCAATAATAGGTGATGGTGATACACATTCAATGTGAAAAGAGAACTTACAAGGTGAGCAACCATACACAAATGAATTTCTCACATGTTTCACCACAGAAATCGAAAAGGCACTCCATGTTAGAATATGGTGGATTCTGCAAAAGAACAAAAGGATGGTCGCCATGGAAAGGATGAATAAGCTCCAAAGGTGCATCGGCACATACCTTGTGAAGATAAAACCCACAATACTCTGCACAGCTAAAACATGGAGCTGACACCTTTTCCCCACACCTCGTGCAGTTAGCTACTCCACCACCATTGTTGATTAGATGCTTCATTCAACAATTCCAACGGATGTTGATGTCCATAATTGTTTGACTCCCCCATTTCTCCTTCCTCCTTGGCTTTTTTTCGTTGACGTAGTAAGAAAAACAAATGAAACTCAATCAAAGTAAAGCAGAAATAGAGAAGAGAGAGACTCTAAAGTAGATTTCTTTCAATGAGTTTCTTTGCATTCATACTTTGCTTGAATGAGTTTCTAATTTTATTTCTATTTTCTTAATAATGAAGTATTCTACGCTAAATTTTTATTCTAAAATTACTACTTAACAAATAATTTTATATAATTTTTAAACATTTAATTTTTTCTATATAAAATATACCAATTAAATCAATTGGTCCCATTACATAAATTCACAAAATAATTATACATTACAAAGTTTATGCCTTTTAATCTTGATATGAAATTTATGAAATAAAATAGATTATTAATAAAATAATTTAAAAAGTCTCTTTAGTTTACTTTGATACTTTGCTTGAGAGATAGAGTCCTCCAAGCCCTAGTTGGATCAAAGTCAACTCGAACAGTATTGCAGGTAGAGATGAGGAATGGCCTGCAATTAGAGACGTTTTGCGAGACTCGAATGGAAGCCGGATTGCAGGCTATCAAAGATTTGTGGGTAGAGGTTTGACTTTGAATTCAAAATTGTGAGCGATTCTACATAGCAAAGCATTGCGGGTACAGTAAAGTGATTCTTGAAAACGATTGCTTAGTGGCAGTGGAGATGATTAATGATTGTTTGGGTGGTGCTCTCTCGGAAGCTATCGTTAGGAAAATAAAGGATGTTGCCCGACACTTTGAGGCTATTAAATTTCAGTTCGTAAGAATGAAAGACAATTTGATGCGGACTGGTAAGTCAGAACTTGTGACGCTGCCAATGTTGGTATGTGTATTATTGATATTCCTAGTATTCATCTCAATAAATAACTGTTAAAAGATTCATATAAAATTCATGATGTAATAAAATTTTGAAAATAAAACAAAAGAACGCCTCTTGATTTATCAAAAAAAATTTGGTAAAAACTAAAGGAAGATTATACATATCTTTATGTTTTTCATTTTATTCTTTGCTTTGCGGATTAGACAATAAATATCAATATTTAATGTGTTTTTTATTGTTCATGTGAATCCATTAAAATTTATTTGTGCATATCACGAATATAAATATCTCTCGAATTAGATAGATGAATTGAATCAATAATTGGAAGCAAACTTAATTTAATATAGTTGCTTGATGTTGATTATTTTCACTTTTGATGTATTTCGTAAAAAAGAATGGTATAATAAAATTTTTGTCTGAATTAAAGAGTTTTATTTTTTTTTCTTTATACATTGTTGAATATGTTTTATTGACTTCAATTTTCTTTGGTTTATATTTCTTAATTTCGTTCAAATTTTTAAAAATAAAAATAAAATTGATTATTGATCAATCAAATTTAAATTTGATTAAGATTTTTAAATTTTTAATAATTTTTTAATCAGATTAATTTAATCAATTTATCAATAATCTGACTAATTCGATCGCCTATTCGATTTAAAAAACACTGATGATATTTTTTAAAATAATTAAAAAATAAATATTAATAATAAAATTAAATATTATAATAATATTGTAAAGTGATTAAAAAAAATAATCAGATGGTATCCCACCTACCGACCCATCCGTAGTTTAAGTAAATCTCAAGTTTGTGGAGTGGTCCACAATTCATCAGCGTTTAAAGCGGCCCATAGTGAATATGAACATTTCTGAACATCCTAGAAAATCGAACTGTTGTTTTCACTGGATAAGCTGGAAAATTCTTGAGAATACTAGAATCCTCTTAAATCCTTATAAAAACTGCATTTCAGGTGTGTAAATCACCCAGTCAAGCAAAGCAGAGAAACTCTAAGATAGCTCTCTTAGCTCTTCCAGTTTTCGTACTTATAATCTTATTTTTCATTCCATTCCGGAATATGTCTCTGATTCCAAGCTTCTTTGGCAACCGTAGCAGCAGCATCTTTGATCCATTCTCTCTTGACGTTTGGGATCCTTTCAAGGACTTCCCTTTCTCATCTCCTTCTTCATCACTCTCCACGCGCTCTTCAGAAACCTCGGCTTTTGTCAACACTAGAATCGACTGGAAGGAAACCCCAGAAGCTCACGTGTTCAAGGCTGATGTTCCAGGGCTTAAGAAAGAAGAAGTGAAAGTGGAGGTTGAAGATGACAGGGTGCTTCAGATAAGCGGGGAGAGGAACGTAGAGAAGGAAGACAAGAACGACACATGGCATCGGGTGGAACGCAGTAGTGGCAAGTTCATGAGGAAGTTCAGACTACCGGAGAATGCCAAGATGGATCAGATCAAGGCTTCCATGGAAAATGGAGTGCTTACTGTTACTATTCCCAAACTTGAAGTCAAGAAGCCCGATGTGAAGTCCATTGAAATTTTCGGCTAAAGATGTCTGTAATTTGTGAGTGAGTGCCTGTCTCCTTTGCTTTGAGATACAGAGTCTCGTGCCTATTGTTATTAGTCAATTAAGTTTGTGTTTTTAATGTAAGAAATAAGGCCACTCTTGTTAACAAAATAAGTTTATCCTCCTGCTTTTGTTGTCTAATTTCTGCAGATGGTTGTACGTAGTTACTCAACTTTAGTCAATGAAGTTTGTGTTAATTATAGAAGTTTGCGTTTGAATATGTTATATGGTTGTCTTGTTGATGATGGTGATTAATGGTTATTTTGGACATTCACTCAGCTTGTTAAGCTCACTCATTCTTTCTAAACCATTGCAAATAAGCAGTGCTGGAGAGAGTAGTGTGTTCTCGAGGGTTTATCCAGGCCAAATTTTTTAGTTGTTATTAATAGGTGTTAATAAAAGGTGATGTGGTAGATTTTTTGTTAATTTTGCTACGATTATTAGTTGTTTGTGCATGGCCATTATGCTTGGTAATTCGTGGACCTAAAATTTGATATTTGAGTTTTTAAAACGAGAAATAGTAAGCTAAATTGGTATTGATTTCCAAACGATATCGATACCACTTGAGAGAATTATCGATACCACTATTTCAGTATTGATATTTACGTGATATTTTTGTAAAATTTCTTAAAGTGTATCTAAAGCATGATTCATTGAAGTTATAAGCTTGTTTAAAGTATAATTAATATGTTTTATTGATAATTAACATATGTTTGTCATAAAACTCATATTAATGTCATGGTAAAAAGATGTTTGCATGAAAATTGATAATAGAATAGATGAATATGCTGTGAGACGGTGGTATAGTGTCCTAATATTTGAGCTCAACGACTAGGTTGGGTACAGGGTGTTATAATTAAAACTATCAATTTTCATTCATGTGGAGGATTGTTGAAAAAAATGGAGTTTTTTTGAAAATTTTGAGGGATATTTTAGATTTGTAAAGGTGGAGAGTTGAATCATAAAATTATGGTTTAATCATATGCTCAAAATGATTGAGTGATGAATGAGAAATTTATACTCAAAGTAAGTCACTTGTGAATAATATTGAGGAAATGAAAAGCTTAGATCTCACATTGGTTAAATATCAAATGTGGGATATGTATATATATGTAAAGCCATTTGAGGGTCATTGAATGATTAAATTTGAAGCTTTTACTCATGCGTAGGGGGTGTAGATCCAAACCTGTCGAGGTTGGGGGCGTACTTACACGACGTTGGCGATGCGAAATGTCCGAACCAATCGGGCCTTTTTTAGGCTTGCAAATATTTTCTCAGCAAATCTTATCCAAAATCTGTTTTTAAAAGGATAAATATTAAATCGATTTGATTTGATTTTAAAGGCTCCTTTAATGCAGATTTGTATCCTTGATTATGTCTAAAATTTCTCGATATTAATGCCTATAAAAGTCGAAAGAATTCTGCAAACCTCTCTCTCAAATTTTTTTTCTTTGCAATAAAATTTTCGTAAGTATTTTTCGGAGATAGAAGAAGACAAGGTTCTGTTCGTTGATCACTGCAACTATGTTACTATCATGTTCATTTTGTTCATCCTGGGAGACAGTAGATCAATGTTTCTCCAAGCACCTAAGGAAAGGCCGAATCTGTCTTAAGGAAACTGTGAAAACAAGCTCAATTTCTAGTAAATTCCATTATTGTATTTTCAATTTTTTGATTTCAGATCTATATATAAATATATATTTATTTATATTGTTTTGTTCAGATCTTGTGTTTTACATAAATATTTTATATTTATTTTATTTGGCTAACGTGCTTTGTCTAAAATGTTAAGTGTTCTTGTGGTTTTTGGATTAGGCGAAGGGTGTGAGAATCGAAATCCTCAGCGGAGTAGTGGTGGATTTGGACGTTTTTTTTTGTGAAGTAAGTGCTTGAACATCGTTTTATGGATTGTTTTCTTCTAGAAAAAGAGTGTATTTAAGTGAAAATTTGGCTTAATATGTGTTTGTAATCGATGCGTTTTGGTGTCGTATGTAGGATTTGGAGTGTAATGTTGTGTGGTTTATCAGAACTATCACCAGGTGTGTGAATCTAAAGCGAAAATTTGACTAGAACTTAGAAAAAACCAAAAACAGAGGTTGTTTTTCAAAATTGCTCTACGTCACACGGCCATGTGGTTGACCGTGTGACAGATTGTGTGCACCACACAAACCTATGATCGACTGTATGCCAAGACGTGTGGAGTACACGAGCGTGTGGGATTACACTACCAAAATGGGTAGGCCATGTGGGCCGCATGGGCTAGCTTGTTGGGCCATGTGAGGCACATGTTCGTGTGGCCCATTTTGGTCAATTTGTAGGCCCAATTTGGGGCCGAGTAAAGGACTCTAAAATCGAATTTGTGGCTACTTGGTGAGCTTATAAGACTTTATTTTTGGTATGTTAAATGTTAGTATGTTAGGAAGTATGTTGGAATGATATGATACGTTCTGTGAGAAAACGTTTAGATATGCATGTTATACAATTCATCTGATACGATTATAAGTGAGCATGATTATGCATGTGCGTTGGGGTGGGATTTGATATGTGTTGGAGAAAGTATATTCTAGCAGTTTTACTGAAATTTTTGGCGGTTTAACCGCAATATCTGTTTGGCAGCTTAGCTACACCTTTTTGAGTGACATACCATCACGTACAGGTGTGATTAGATGAATGGACTCTTGTAGTTTTAATTAGTGTGATTAGTTGGACGAAATTGGTATGTAGCGTATGGGGTAGGTTTTGTTTTGATTTGATATTTGTTTTTGAAAATATGAAATTGTGTTATGATGTTTGCATGTGTACATTATAAGCAAAATTCGGTATATGGGTCAAGTCACACATTGGGCTTCTAGCTCAATCGTTTGTTTTGACTTATTTCAGGTGATTCTCAGACTTTAGATTGAACGACGTTTCTGGAACTCGATTCGGACATTTTGATTTTAAGTATATTTTGATTTAATCATAGATTTTATGGTCTTTTGGAATTCATAAATTGTTTTTAAGACATTTATTTTGATATTTGTTTGTATTTGCAAACGTAATATTTTAATTGATATTTCTAGCAAAGACGACTTAATTGTTGAAACGTTACGATTTTCAAAATTAAGAACTCCAAAGTATTTTTTTTCTGCAATTGTTTGGAATCTATAAAAAATATGAAATTTTACAGTATAGCGTAGTTAAAGCGAATGGTTTGTTTAAAAATAACTATTAAGACAAGTTTTCTTCAAAACACACACTCTCTCGAATTTTCTAGACACTAATGTTTTTTTTGTTAAATTAATTTACTATATATTTTAATACATAAATACAATTTTTTAAAAAGAAATATTTGTAATAATATCTTAATATTTATTTTCATAAGATTTACGCATGTAATATATTTAAAATATCACAAATATATTATATTTTGATTATTTATATACCTGGTAAACAACTTATTAAATAAATAAGGTTAGTATTTTATCCACTATCAGTTAAATTTAATTGATAAAAAAATTAATAATTAAATAATTATAGGATGAGTTTAAATAAGCGGTGCATTTATCAACAGTTAGTGTAAAAATAACAGTGATAGTGAGATTATATACTGTAACAATACTGTAACGAGAACAAAAAATTAACCAAACCCCTTCTCTGTTTATTGAATGTTATGGAAAAGAGCATACTGGCAAGACTAGAGGTACTTACCATGATGGTTGAATGGATATTATAATTCTTTTACAAAAAATAATACAACTTCTAGTCTTCAACGAACAAATGTGTTATCAACTAAAGAAAAATTAAAGTTAAAATGCTATCTTACAAAAATAATTTTATAAAATCCATTAAGCCTCTCATCAAAAAGTGAATTTAACTAAATTTTTTGAATTGTAAGTTCATTAAATTTATTTTTTTATTGAGGATCTTGATGTACATTAAGTGAAGATGTGACTGATGATGAGGCAAATTGGTGTGATTGGTGACATAAAAAAAATTGATGATGTGATAGTTGACACGGTAAATTAATGTGATGTGAAAAATGATGGGATGTTAGTTGATATGATAAGTCGACGTGAATGATTTAATTAATTTTTTTATTTTATTTTACAGAAGTTTAAATAATTATTTAAGTAAAAATTAGATATATGATGTGTCATAAATTAATTAAAATTTTAATTAAGGTAAGTGTATTTATCAATTAATAATATAGTCACGGTGAATAAACTATCGTTTTCACGAAGAATACAAATACTAGTAATAATTGTTTTTTTATTATTTTATTGAATAATTGGAGTGATTGATTAAAAATTAAAACTAACTAAATTAATTAAATATGAACATAATAATAACAAATAAAGAAAATAAACGATTAACCATCAAGAAGCGAAATAGTACTCAAGAAAGAATCATCTAGATTTCATCTGTCATTATTAATTTAAATTACACAATTCATTTACTTAGTAACTTGATCCGTAGAAATTCCTAAATTATGCTAATATCTCTTTCAAGAGTAAAAGCAATTGATTCTAAGTTGATTAATTAAAATCTTTCTAATTGAAACTCATACTTTCATATTAATTCGATATGTGGATCTCCCTATTAGATTTGACTCTAATCCAGTAGATTTATGTTGTCTTATTTTTAGGATTGCATGTCACTCTACTCAATTACGTTAGATCTACTATTCAATAGAATCATTTCTTTCTCTGATTTAAACACATCAAACATGGATCAATAATTTAGAAATATCAAATCAAGAATTAAGCACACATAATTGAGAACAATTTCTAAGTATTTATTGCGTAAAATAAAAAGATAGAATCCATTATAAGGTTCATCTTCCCTAGGTATTTTAGAAAATTAGTTCATACTAACAAATAAAAACATCCAAAACAAAGTATAATCGAAAGAAATAAAAAAACTCATGATAATCTCCTAAGAAATTAACAGAGAATCTTCAATCATGACAGAAATATGCTTCAAAATTGGTTTCAATGGTGTTTTTCGACTTGTTTTCTTGAGTATTCTATGACGACTATGTTCTTATTTTTGTCATATAAATGTCTTATAATGCTCGAAAAACTTAAAAATTGTGTTTTTTCGCAGTTTAGGGTGCAATCCCGTGTAAACGACACGGTCTGCCACATGGTTGTGTGACAGCTTGTGTGACTCAAACGACCGTGTGGTTCCTGTAAGTCGCTTCGATTTTTTGGTTTTCGTTCATTTTTTCGCTCCTTTTGCTCCCAAATGCTCTCCTGAGTATAAAAACATGAATTTAAAGAATTAGAAGCATAAAATTCACCATTTAAATCGAATAATCATTCAAAAACATATTAAGAATGAAGCTAAAACATGTTAATTTTAGTACTTATCAATATAACATTTTAAAACTTTAATGATATATTATATGTTTAGAATAAAAAAAATATTTTAATTACAAAAGTAACATTGGTGACATTTTCAAACGTCACAACAAAATTCAAAAGCATCATAAAAAGGTTACTCATCCGTGAAAAAATATCACTGATTATTGTATTGAAACGTCACCGAAAGTTCACTCTGTGACATTTATCTTTACTTTACCTTTTTTTAGAAAGCGTCAGTAAAATATGGTTTTCTGTAACGTTTACAAAAAAAACGTCACTAAAAGTTATATTTTCGTCACATAAAGCTCAATTTCTTATAGTGATCCCTGTTTGTATCATTGTTAAATTAATATGTAACATCCGTGTGTTTGAACCGGATTTGGAATAGTGATAAATTAGAATAGAGAATTATAAATGTTTAGTGAAGTAAGGAAGGTTAGAAAAAAAATTTTAAGGATTAAATAGTAAAGGAGAGAAAATATGGGGGATTAAATAGCGAATTATCCGAAATGAATTTTGAGTCATCATGGGAATTAGATTGATTGAGGAGGGGCAAAAGAGTAATTTGGTGGAAGATATTTTTTTGGAGGCAAAGTTTTGGGCCAAAGTGTAAAGTTGAAAGGCTCAAGGACTAAGAGTGTAATTTTACCATTTTTCTTAAGTGAGATATTTTAAGTGAAAATTCTAGAGAATTTGAGAGAAGAAAAGCTGGTTAAAAAGATGAAAATATCATCTTTTTCATTAAGTTAGCCGTCCATGGCCTTTTCTTCCATTTCCAACTTTTGCTTTTATTCCAAATAGGTCCTTCCATCATTTTTAAGCTTTCCAAACTCCAAAACCTTCCATTTTCTTTGGAATTTCTGAAAGAAGGTCATAAAAGAGAGTTAGTAGACACCTTAAACTTCTTATAGAATTAATTTTGAGGTGTTAGAGAGATAAAGGACTAAATCGAGAAAATTTGAATTCAAGGGTTAAGGTAAGAAATGATTAAATCCTCATGATATACATGTATTTTACTGTTATTTAGCATGAAAATCATTGAATTATAGCATTTAGCTTGCATGTGTTTGTGTGAAATTGAAGAGAAAGAGAAGAGAGGCAAGGATCAAATTGAAGACAAAGGAAAAGAATAGAACAAGGGGTAAAAGAGAAGGAAATCAGCCTTTTTGTTGTAAGTACTACAAGAGTTTTGAACTATAGTTTAATTTCTCTAATGGTATATGAATTATTAGCATAGAAATTGTTAGATAGGTACATGATTTGAATGTTTATAATGATAAAATGAAGGGATTAATGTGTGATTTAGTAAAACAGTCTGGACAGAACAGAGGATTAACTTCGAAAATTCACTAAAATTTGTATATAAAGAGTTAAGGGTTATACTATATATGAAATTAAATCTTATTGAGTTTAGTTTCATATGGAAGAAACGGTGATGAAAATGGATCTGTAAATTCTGAGATACAACTGATTTTGTGTAACAAGGTCAGAGTAGGTACGAGTTCCCCTGTTCTGACTTTGAAAAATCATAGAAAAATGTAGAAAAATAATTATAGACTGAAATTTATATGTCTGAATCCTTAATGAGTCTATTTTCAATATAAACAAACGGGAACATCATTTGATCTTTTTACTTAAAGATAGATAATTTGTAGTGAAGAAAGGTCGAAACTGTCAGGCAGCAGCGAAGGGGTAAATTGAAAGAATTTACTGTAAACATTTGTTAAAGTAAAAATTATGGAAATTTTATGGTAAAAATATGATTGAGTCTAGTTTCAGAAATATCAAGCAGATTATGATTTTGAATTCTATAACTCAAGATATAAATAATTTAGTGACTGTAACGCAAGTGTACAGCTTTGAAAATATAAATGTGAAGTATTTGATGATGTATTTATGTGAGATATATCATTTATGAGAAATGATGCTAATTGAGATTGTGCCCAAGTAGACAAATTAGAATCATTATGATATTAGTGGCATGCCATTAAGGAACACTAGCGCGCTCTCTGTTTAGCACGTCTCGTGCTCTCTGTTTAGCACGTCTCGTGCTCTCTGTTATTAGCACTGTGTGTGCTCTCTGATTAGCACTTTGTGTGCTCTCTGTTTAGCACTGTGTGTGCTCTCTGTTGCCCAGCACTTATGTGCTCTCTGTTTGTTCCGTATATCCTAACAGTTCTATGAAAGTCTACTAAGGGCTAAACTACAGAAAGTGGATAAAAGTGTATGTTGTACCATTGTGGTAAGTTACAGGTTATATGTAAGAAAAGCAAGAAGTTTATATGCATGAGTACTTAAATGATCATTCATTATTTTTCTAGTGCTTACTAAGCCTTCACCGGCTTAACGCGTTTATTTTAACGCGTAGGTACAAGGAATACAAGAAGGTAGATCGGGACCTCTCATTACATCACATCACTTGGAGCTCAAATTTTGGTATATTACTTTTGATGTAAAATGACATGTACTATGGAACTTATATGTGTACTTATTAGATAAACAAAAATGTTGTTTTGTGTGACGAAATGAAATGAGGCATTTTGGATAAAAAAAAAGTTGTATGACTCGGTTTATTTTAATGTAATACTTTTATATCGGGTTCATGCATATGAACCAGATATAAGGGTGTTACATTTGTTGGTATCAGAGTGAAGGTTTTCTAATGTTTGGGGTCGGGAAAATGAGTCCACAAGTACATGTCATTTTATATGTTGATGTGATGAGAGGTTATTTAGTTATTTAATTGTTTAAATTATGAATATTGTAGAAAGTAAAGATGTTAGATAGGCGAGAAGAGTCCGAAAATGAAAGTAGGGTCCCAAACCCTAATAGAGAAGAAGATCCACATAGGATCCGAGATCGAAGAGAATCAGTAAGTGAAGAAAGAACTCAACCCCTAAGTGAATCAATATCCCCTCCTCAGGAAAATTCGATTGCTACTTTGTTACAAACGATAAACCAGTTGTTACAACAAGTAGTAAGAAGCAATGTGCAAAATGTGCCTCCACCACCATCTACTAGTGCCCCTCAGTTGCAACCCTCTGTATCCAGTCGCCGGTCTTCTATAGAAAGATTAAGAAAGCATGAAGCTGAAGAGTTTAAGGGGAGAAAAGATGATGATCCTGCAGAGGCAGAGGAATGGCTCGAGAATAGTCAGAGGGTATTTGAGGAACTACAGTGCACGGAAGAAGAAAAGCTAAGATGTGCTGTATCTCTGTTAAAGGGTGAAGCCTACCAATGGTGGACTACAGTGTTAAATATTCATCCTGCAGAAAGGATCAACTGGAATTTCTTTGTGTCTGAATTCAAGAAGAAATATATCAGTGAGTTATATTTGGAGAAGAAGAAAAGGGAATTTCTAGACTTGAAGCAGAATAACATGACCGTGGCTGAGTATGAACGTGAGTTTCTCAGACTGAGCAGGTATGCTAAAGAATTAATAGCTAATGAAGCATATATGTGTAGAAGATTTGAGTGGGGATTGAATGAAGAGATATATATTCCACTGCTACCGTTACATCTATAAGAATTTTCTGTTTTGGTTGATCGAGCTCAGAGGTTGGAGGAGGGATTGATTCGTTCGAAAGAGAAAAGTACTGGAAAGAGAACAACCATTAGTTCTGCACCTCCCCTTTCTTTGAAAAGAATGAGAGGATTTAGAGATCCTAGATGTGCTTCTTTTTCTGCTGGTCAGAGGTCTCGAAGCCAAATACGACAAACTCAACATGGAACTTCTATAGTTAGTACAGGTGGTACTAGAAGAAGGTCATCACAAATGCAATCACCGTGTAAACATTGCGGAAGATTTCATTGGGGAGAGTGTCGACTGAATACTCGAGTTTGTTTTAGATGTGGGTCTCAAGATCATTTTATAAGAGATTGTCCAAGGATGATGGAGAATACTACTGAACAGTCTGTAAAAGGTAGTTCAGCTCCACAAAGAAGCAGATTACCCGAAAATTCTGGTAATGTTGGTATGAGATCAACAAGAAATGAAGTTGATAGATCTGAGTCTCGGAAGCCACGAACATATGCCATCAGAACTAGGGAAGAAGAAAATGCTCCCGATGTGATCACTGGTAAATTCTCTTTATTTGACTCTTCGGTAGTTGCATTGATAGATCCAGGTTCTACGCATTCATACATATGCATTTCATTAGTGAAAGATAGAGAATTAGTAATAAAACCTACGAAACATGAGGTGATAGTTACAAACCCTTTTGGGCAAAGTGAGAGAGTCAATAAAGTGTGTAATGGGTGTCCTTTAAAGATTTAGGATTGTGAATTTCCAGCAAATCTTATGGTCTTGTCATTCAATGAATTTGATGTGATATTGGGGATGGATTGGTTATCGAAATATGCAGTCGTGGTTGATTGCAAAAGAAGAAGAATTTCTTTAAGAACTATAGATGAAAATGAGGTGATCGTAATTGGTTAGAATTACAGTGTTATGTCAAATGTGGTTTCTGCAATCAAAGCTTGTAAAATGATTAAGAAAGGATATGAGGCTTTCTTAGCCTATGTTCTAAATACTCGAGCAAAAGAAAGTGAGATTGAAAAGATAACGATAGTACAAGAATTTTCCGATGTGTTTCCTAAAGAATTACCAGGTTTACCTCCTGAAAGAGAAGTTGAATTTGGAATTGAATTAGTTCCGGGGACTGCACCAATTTCGATAGCACCATATAGAATGGCACCAGCAGAGTTAAAAGAATTGAAGACTCAGTTGCAAGAATTATTGGATAAAGGATTCATACGTCCAAGTGTATCACCGTGGGGAGCTCCGATTTTGTTTGTAAAAAAGAAAGATGGGTCTTTAAGGTTGTGTACAGATTATCGTCAGTTAAACAAAGTGACGGTAAAGAATAAGTATCCGTTGCCTAGAATTGATGATTTGTTCGATCAGTTGAAAGGAGCAAGTGTGTTCTCAAAGATTGATCTAAGATCAGGATACTATCAGTTGAAGGTAAAAGACTCGGATGTGCCAAAGACTGCCTTCAGAACTCGATATGGTCATTATGAGTTTTTGGTCATGCCATTTGGATTGACTAATGCTCCAGCTGCATTTATGGACCTGATGAACAGAAATTTTCAGCCATATTTGGATCAGTTTGTGGTAGTATTCATTGATGACATTCTGGTATATTCGAAAGGTGAAGAAGAGCATGAGAAGCATCTTCGAATTGTATTGCAGATTTTGAGAGAAAAACAATTGTTTGCTAAGCTGAGTAAATGTGAGTTTTGGTTGAAAGAAGTCATTTTTCTGGGACATATTGTATCAGCTGATGGCATTCAAGTAGATCTGAAGAAGGTTGAAGATATTCTCTAGTGGAAACCGCCAAAGAATGTGACTGAGGTAAGAAGTTTTCTGGGTTTGGCCGATTATTATAGAAGATTTGTACAAGGATTTTCTATGATTGCATTGCCATTAACAAGGTTATTGCAAAAAGATGTGAAGTTTGAATGGAATGAGAAGTGTCAACAAAGTTTTGAAAGATTAAAAGCAGCATTGACCGAAGCTCCGATGTTAATACAACCAGAATCTGGTAAGGAATTTGTGATTTACAGTGATGCATCTTATAATGGTTTGGGTTGTGTACTAATGCAAGAAGGAAAGGTAGTTGCATATGCGTCTAGACAGTTGAAGCCACATGAGAAGAATTACCCGACACATGATCTTGAGTTGGATGCAGTAGTGTTTGCACTGAAGATTTGAAGACATTATTTATATGGAGAGAAGTGCTATATTTATACAGATAACAAGAGTTTGAAATATTTGCTAACTCAAAAAGAGCTGAATTTGAGACAAAGGAGGTGGATGGAATTGATTAAAGATTATGACTGTATCATTGACTATCATCCTGGGAAAGCGAACGCAGTAGCTGATGCTCTAAGTAGAAAATCAATGGCAGCTTTGAAGGCGATGAATGCACATTTGGAAATACAATCAGATGGTGAGTTATCAGTTGAGTTAAGAGTGAAACCAACTTTGTTACAAGAAGTGAAAGATGCACAAGAAGACGATGAAGAGTTGATGAAGATAAAGAAACAACTTGAAGAAGGCAAAGGTAATGAATTTGAAGTTGATAGTGAAGGAAGTTTAAGATTTCATAATCGATTATGTGTGCCTAATCAAGAAAATTTGAAACGGAGAATTTTGGATGAAGCTCATCATAGTTCATTTGCTATGCATCCGGGAAGTAACAAGATGTATCATGACTTAAAGTTATTTTATTGGTGGAAAGCAATGAAACGGGATATAGTTGAGTATGTTTCCAAGTGTTTGATATGTCAAAAGGTAAAGGCAGAGCATCAAGTGCCATCGGGGTTGCTTCAAACGATAACTATTCCAGAATGGAAATGGGAAAGAATTACAATGGATTTTGTCACGGGATTTCCACTTTCACCGAAGAAGAAGGATTCCATATGGGTGATCGTTGATCGATTAACTAAGTCTGCTCATTTTCTCCCAGTAAGAATTGATTTCTCAATGGATAAGTATGCACAATTGTATATAGATGAAATAGTTAGACTTCATGGTGTGCCTGTATCTATTATTTCTGATCGGGATCCAAGATTTACATCAAAGTTTTGGGAAAGATTACATGAAGCTTTGGGTACTCGATTGAACTTTAGTACAACATATCATCCTCAGACAGATGGACAGTCAGAAAGGGTGATTCAAATTTTGGAAGACATGTTGAGAAGCTGTATTATTGAGTTTGAAGGAAATTGGGAAAGATATTTACCGTTGATTGAATTTACTTATAATAATAGTTATCAGTCAAGTATTCAGATGGCACCGTATGAAGCATTGTACGGAAGAAAGTGTAGGACTCCTGTGTGTTGGACAGAGTTAAGTGAATAGAAGCTTGTGGGTCATGATCTGATTCGAGAAACTGAAGAAAAAGTAAAGTTGATCTGAGAGCGATTAAAGGCTGCTTCAGATAGACAGAAGTCCTATGCGGATTTGAAAAGGAAAGATATAGAGTTCAATGTTGGTGAAAAGGTTTTCTTAAAAGTGTCTCCGTGGAAGAAAGTTCTCCGATTTGGCAGAAAGGGGAAATTGAGCCCAAGATTTATCGGGCCATATGAGATATTGGAAAGAATTGGTCCAGTTGCTTATCGATTGGCTCTTCCACCAGAATTAGATAAGATTCATAATGTTTTTCATGTGTCTATGCTACGGAGGTACCGATCTGACTCATCCCATGTGATTACTTCGGAGAGTATTGAAATACAACCGGATTTGACTTATGAAGAGGAACCAATAAAGATACTAGCTCAAGAAGTGAAAGAATTGAGGAATAAAAGAGTTCCTCTGGTAAAAGTGCTATGGAGACATCATAACTCAAAAGAAGCTACTTGGGAAAGAGAGGAAACGATGAAACAACAGTATCCACAGTTGTTCAGTACAGGTAAATTTCGAGGACGAAATTTATTTTAAGGGGGGAAGAATTGTAACATCCGTGTGTTTGAACCAGATTTGGAATAGTAATAAATTAGAATAGAGAATTATAAATGTTTAGTGAAGTAAGGAAGGTTAGAAAAAAAATTTTAAGGATTAAATAGTAAAGGAGAGAAAATATGGGGGATTAAATAGCGAATTATCCGAAATGAATTTTGAGTCATCATGGGAATTAGATTGATTGAGGAGGGGCAAAAGAGTAATTTGGTGGAAGATATTTTTTTTGGAGGCAAAGTTTTGGGCCAAAGTGTAAAGTTGAAAGGCTCAAGGACTAAGAGTGTAATTTTACCATTTTTCTTAAGTGAGATATTTTAAGTGAAAATTCTAGAGAATTTGAGAGAAGAAAAAGCTGGTTAAAAAGAAGAAAATATCATCTTTTTCATTAAGTTAGCCGTCCATGGCCTTTTCTTCCATTTCCAACTTTTGCTTTTATTCCAAATAGGTCCTTCCATCATTTTTAAGCTTTCCAAACTCCAAAACCTTCCATTTTCTTTTGAATTTCTGAAAGAAAGCCATAAAAGAGAGTTAGTAGACACCTTAAACTTCTTATAGAATTAATTTTGAGGTGTTAGAGAGATAAAGGACTAAATCGAGAAAATTTGAATTCAAGGGTTAAGGTAAGAAATGGTTAAATCCTCATGATATACATGTATTTTACTGTTATTTAGCATGGAAATCATTGAATTATAGCATTTAGCTTGCATGTGTTTGTGTGAAATTGAAGAGAAAGAGAAGAGAGGCAAGGATCAAATTGAAGACAAAGGAAAAGAATAGAACAAGGGGTAAAAGAGAAGGAAATCAGCCTTTTTGTTGTAAGTACTACAAGAGTTTTGAACTATAGTTTAATTTCTCTAATGGTATATGAATTATTAGCATAGAAATTGTTAGATAGGTACATGATTTGAATGTTTATAATGATAAAATGAAGGGATTAATGTGTGATTTAGTAAAACAGTCTGGACAGAACAGAGGATTAACTTCGAAAATTCACTAAAAATTGTATATAAAGAGTTAAGGGTCCTATTATATATGAAATTAAAGCTTATTGAGTTTAGTTTCATATGGAAGAAACGGTGACAGAAATGGATCTGTAAATTCTGAGATACAACTGATTTTGTGTAACAAGGTCAGAGTAGGTACGAGTTCCCCTGTTCTGACTTTGAAAAATCATAGAAAACTGTAGAAAAATAATTATAGACTGAAATTTATATGTCTGAATCCTTAATGAGTCTGTTTTCAATATAAACAAACGGGAACATCATTTGATCTTTGTACTTAAAGATAGATAATTTGTAGTGAAGAAAGGTCGAAACTGTCAGGCAGCAGCGAAGGGGTAAATTGAAAGAATTTACTGTAAAAATTTGTTAAAGTAAAAATTCTGGAAATTTTATGGTAAAAATATGATTGAGTCTAGTTTCAGAAATATCAAGCGGATTATGATTTTGAATTCTATAACTCAAGATATAAGTAAATTAGTGACTGTGAAGCAAGTGTACAGCTTTGAAAATATAAATGTGAAGTATTTGATGATGTATTTATGTGAGATATATCATTTATGAGAAATTATGCTAATTGAGATTGTGCCCAAGTAGACAAATTAGAACCATTGTGATATTAGTGACATGCCATTAAGGAACACTAGCGCGCTCTCTGATTAGCACTATGTGTGCTCTCTGTTTAGCACGTCTCGTGCTCTCTGTTATTAGCACTGTGTGTGATCTCTGATTAGCACTTTGTGTGCTCTCTGACTAGTACTTTGTGTACTCTCTGTTTAGCACTGTGTGTGCTCTCTGTTGCCTAGCACTTATGTGCTCTCTGTTTGTTCCGTATATCCTAACGGTTCTATGAAAGTCTACTAAGGGCTAAACTACAGAAAGTGGAAAAAAGTGTAAGTTGTATCATTGTGGTAAGTTACAGGTTACATGTAAGAAAAGCAAGAAGTTTATATGCATGAGTACTTAAATGATCATTCATTACTTTTCTAGTGCTTACTAAGCCTTCACCGGCTTAACGCGTTTATTTTAACGCGTAGGTACAAGGAATACAAGAAGGTAGATCGGGACCTCTCATTACATCACATCACTTGGAGCTCAAATTTTGGTATATTACTTTTGATGTAAAATGACATGTACTATGGAACTTATATGTGTACTTATTAGATAAACAAAAATGTTGTTTTGTGTGACGAAATGAAATGAGGCATTTTGGATAAAAAAAAAAGTTGCATGACTCGGTTTATTTTAATGTAATACTTTTATGTCGGGTTTATGCATATGAACCTGATATAAGGGTGTTACATAATATATCTAAACCTAGAAATCAATTTCAGGAGTCTCCTTTTCCTAAAGGACTGAGTTATTTTATCATCGACAAATAAAGTTGTTGATGGAGTTAATGATTTCATTTTGTCTCAGATTTCGAGCGAGTAAAAAAAAATACCTTAATGTTGATAGATTCTCTTCAATGTCTAGAAATATTGAAGAACAACAACTTTTATATCCTCTGAGATTCTTAAATTCACTAAAATTCACAGGTGTACTAATCATGAGATTAATTTGAAAGTTAGTGTACCTATTATTCTATCGAGAAACCTTAATTAGAGCTTGGGGTTGTGTAATGGAATTAGATTGATTGTAGCCAAATTTCGTATAACAAGGATTTGGAATGCTATAAATGTAAAAGAGGGTGATAAATTCATTGGGGTTGGATTGGTTATTCTTATTTACAATACTATATATAATGCTTCCATAACATATAATATTTTTTTATGAATACAATTCCAAACTTTAATATAGGACAATCATATTTATTCTATAATATACAAATCCAAATTTTTATTTTAAGGGGAGTTAAGGTCCTTATCAGCCCCTTTTAGCTGCACCCTATTGGTAAAAGAAAGGGGAAGATTGTTGATGATCATGATCATGATGACTGTCGAAACCATCCCTTTTGGAAAACGATGAGTTTCGAAAATTATTTTTATGTTGGAAAACGGGAGTCGCCACCAATCTTTTATTCGGTGTGATTGGGTCACCACAAAACGTTTTAAAAATAAACCATTTTGAAAACATGTAGGTCTTCGAAATCCAGAAAAACAGATTCGGGAGTCGGTTACGCATGAGGAAGGATTAGCACCCTCATATGCCCAAAATTGGTACCGTATTGATTATCTTCGGGTCTTAATATATAAAATTTTGAAAGCTCGAATAAAGTTTAAAATACGATCCTTGAATGAGTTAAGTTTAAAAGAAATCGAATTTGTTTGGAAGTCCCGCTATTTCAAAGTGATCAAGGAAGAAAGTTACATCTAGTGAGTTAGGACACAACATTTCAAGATCCAGAGATAACGAGCTTTCCTTTGTAAAACTCTTTAATTTTTTGGGAAAAAGATATTCGATTATCTCGATTTGAAGAAAGGTTGCACCTAGTAAGTTAAGGCGCAATATTTTAGAATCGAAGATAAGGAAACATTGCCTTGATTAAGGGTATTCGATTATTTCGATTTGAAGAAAAATTTCACCTAGTAAGTTAAGGCACAAATTTTTGAAACTCGAAATAAAAGAATATTACCTCGATTTTAAAGTTTTTATGAAAAATAATTTTGAAAACAAACATGCGAGTTTAATATGAATAAGCAATTAATAATGGATATTAAATAACGCGAAGTAAGATAAATAAAAAGATAAATGGTAAAAAATAAAAAATGCAAAATACGAGTGCATAATGGTTAAATTCAAATGCAAATATTGAGGATGAAGAAAAATGATGCAATTGGAGTTGAAAATGAGACTTTTCGGATACTCGAGGGTAAAATGGTAATTTTTGGATTTTTGGGGGCAAAATGGTAATTTTGGGAAAATTTAGGGTTTAAAAAATGGAATTTTTAGACATTCGAGGGTAAAAATGGAAATTTTGGAGTTTCGAGGTTGAAAATAGAATTTTTGGAAGTTTGGGGGAAAAAATGGAAATTTTGAAAGTTTGGGGGTTAAAAATGGAATTTTTGGGAGTTCGGGGGTAAAAATGGAATTTTTGAAAGTTTCGATGTAAAAAATGGAATTTTTGGGAGTTCAAGGGTAAAAATGGAATTTTTGGAATTTCGAGGGTAAAAATGGAATTTTTAGGAGTTTCGAGGTCGAAAAGGAATTTTTAGAAGTTCAGGGGTAAAAATGGAATTTTTGGAAGTTTTGGGGTCAAAAATGGAATTTTGGGAGTTCGAGGGTAAAAATGGAATTTTTGGGAGTTTCGAGGTCGAAAATGGAATTTTTGGAAGTTCGGGGATAAAAATGGAATTTTTGGATAGTTTAGGGACCTCCAGGACAATAAAACCAAAAACAAGTGACACGTGGCAGCCCCTCAGGCATCCTGAAGTCAAAGGACTAATTTGAAAACAATGAAAAATTTCTGGGTCAATTTTGTAATTAAACAGAACTTGATTTAAGGATTAAATTAAAACAAGTTAAAAATAAGAGGGATCGTTTGCATAAATGAACCAAAACATTGACACGTGGCAGCTTCTGATGCTTTCAAAATGTCATTGGACTAAGTTGAAAAGCATTGAAAATTATTGGGTCAATTTAAAATTAATTAAAAGTACAAAAAGGACCTGATCGAAAATTTGAGAAAAAGCGAAAGGATCGAATGCATAAATATTTCATTAATAAAAAACACGCGGATCCTGAGACGGGTCGGGTCGGATTTAGGTCGGTCCATGGGCAGAGGGCTGAAATGGTGCCGTTTTGGCACCAAACATGGGTGCTCAAAACGGCACCGTTTTGTGTGTGCTATAAATTCCAATTTTAGTGAAAAAAATCATTTCTCCCTCCTTCAAAAAAAAAAAAACAAATCCCCTTCCAAAAAAAAGCTCTCCTTTCCCATAGTCGACCAAACCCCGACCGATCACCTCGTCGCTGACCCCCACGCACCATCGTCCTTAGCCGCGCGTCGCCACCACGCGCCATCGTCCGCAGCTGCGCATCATCGTGCGTCGTCGCCGCGCCTGGTCACGCGCGCCGGTCCGACCACGTCTCCGCCGTCGCTTTTCTTCCCACGCGCCACGCGCCTCCGATCGGTTAGGAGCCTTTTTCTACCCTTTTTTTTTTTTAAATCGTTCTTAAAAACCTTTTTTTTTTAAAACTGTTTCTTTTTATTCCTAATCATTTTCGGTTCTCTGTTTCTTCGCAGATCCACGGATGATGAAGCATATGCGAGGTTCGTGGTTTTGCGACGGGGACAGCTTGGACGGCTCCTAGGGCGGCTCCGGTGGTGACCGTTGAACAAAGATAAGTCATTTCGTTTTTTTATTAATAATTTATTATTAATATTATTATTAACTATTATTATTATTATTAATAAAAACAATTATCAAGATTATTAATGTTATTATTATTAAAACGTTTGAAGTTAATGGGGTAATAAATATTGACAGAATACATATTAAATATGCTGATGTGGCGGCCTCTGATTGGCTGAGAGGAAGGTGGCTGGTGCAAGTTGCCCAGCATATTAGGGATTTGGGTGTAATGGGTTTTGGGATTTTGGGCCTTTTGGGTTGTTTTGTAATTGGGCCCCGATTTGGGCTTTTGTAATTGGACACTTAGACTTGGGCTTGTATTTGGACATTCAATATTTATAATAAGTTTTAAATTTAAATATAAATCTAAATTTAAATTAATTTTAAATTTTAAATTTAAATTCAAAATCAATTTAATCTTAAAATAAATCTTAAAATGAGTTTAAATGTTGAGCCCGATCAAAATTGAACTTCAACAATGACAATTTATTACCTTTACAAAATGTCAATGCATTCGCATATACTTAAAATTGCAATTCAAAAAAATTTAAATTATCTATACCATTCATTTATTATTAATTATATTTAATATTTTCATAATACTCAATCGGCATGAATATTGTTATTAGCGTAAGAGGACGTAAATTCAAATGCGTTAACACGCATTATATTATACTAAATTGTGGTAAAAATCACAATTTTAACTCATACACTTCAAAGCATACATTTCAGAGAGAAAAAAAAAAGAATATGATTAGACAAGTTTCAATGCATATATATGCCTTATCTTTGGATCAATTCATTTTATTTTGACAAAAATTATTCTACTTATATTTTCTTTACAATTTTTATAAATTTGAAAAAAATTAAACAAGGTTTGAGGAATTAATTAAGGAATAAAATTATTATCTACTTACAAAAATCAGATCAAACTTTTTTTTTAAATAAACTCTTTTTTTACAAAAATTTCTCACACCAACTTTATTTGCAATGATTTTGAATTGAAAAATGAAAATTGCAATGATTCCAAAAATTGAGGGACCTAATGTCTGCTTTCATAGCTTGGAAAAAAGGTCCTTGTGGAGTTGGTAGTGCCTACAGGCTACACCATTGTTACTCAGGATGGCATAATTTTAAAACAAAAAAAAGTGAGCACTTTAGTTGCTGTGGTCTCACTTCTTGGAAGTTGCAAATAATACAGGAAGTCCTCTTATATGCATTCAATGGGAGCCACCTGAGGACTGTGATTGGCAATCTCTATTTGCTATTTTATGCTGGTTGCTTTGGAAGAATCCAAACATGTTTATTTTTTCTAACAATCATAGTTGTATTCAAGCCATTGTGGATACAGGCTACACTTGGACAAGGAGCTACGTTGATTCGGGTTCAAACTTAGAGTCCACCAAATTCCATGTATTGCCTCTCGAGTTGGTCTCCTCCGGAGTTGGGTTGGATAAAACTTAATTTTGATGGGATAATGTCACTATATTAGCAGCATGCTTCAATTGGAGGAGTTTTAAGGGATTTGGATGATTTCTAGTTATGTGGTTATGCGATGAGTTTCGATAAGGAGTCGGTTTTTAAAGTTGAAACGAGAGCGTTGTTGGAATGTCAATTCATTGCATGGGAGAAAGGTTTCAAGAAAGTTGAAGTTGAATGTGATAATGCACTTTTAGTAGAGTTAATCTTAATAAGAGGCGCCAAGAGTAGTTTGGTAGAATTAAGATTACTACCTCAATTATTACGAAGGAAATAGGTAGTATGAGTACGTCATATTTCGAGGAAACAAAATGGAGTTACGGATCACATGGTCAAATATGTTGCTAAAGGAAAATTTTTTACTCAAGATGTTTGAGGTTTTGCCGATTTTATTAAGAGATTTATTGATTGCTGATTGTAATGGTTCTAGATCAGTTTAATATGAAATGATTATTGTGACGTACACGTAGAAGAATCTTGTTTTCTTTTTACATACCAATAAAAAAAACCCAAATAAAAAAAATTAAAGGTATTAAATGTGTCGTGTCATGCCTAAGCATGATAGTAACAAATTTTATACTTGCTCAAGTTCGGTCTAAACAAAAATATTAGTCTAAAATTCTACGCAAACCCACCCATATCTGTAAAGAGCTAACACAAACCCATTTTAAGTTATTCATATTATTTTAAATAATAAAAAATTAAATATTATTAATTTAAGAATTTAATATTTTAAATTTATTATATTTTATATATAATCATCTTAATATTTTTTAAATGTTTACATAAATTACATAATATATAAAAATAAAAAATTTAAAAAATATGGTGGGGTTGGACTTGACTTGAGCTTTGAATCTTTAAACCTGAACCCAACCATATTTTAATGTATAATTCTAATGTTCTTGTTTTTTTAATAATAATTTATTTTATTAAATTTATTTTAAGTTTTATTAAATATGTATGTATTAATTATATAATTTTAGAATTATTATTACTTATTATTTATTTCTGTTTTATATGTAAAACATTAGTTTTAAGAATTGATTTATATACTTAAAATATTTTTTTCAATGTATAATTATATAAAAATATTTAATAGAATTTGAAAGAATAATTGAAAAATATTTTTAATTTAAGATATATCGATTCTAATATTAAATAATTTTAAAAACTAGCTTTAAAATTTGAATTTTTAATTATAAAAATGTTTAAAACATATACTTTTACTTTAAATTAATAAATTTGAATATTTAAAAATAATTCAATTGTTTAAAATATACTAATTTTTTTTAATTTTCCAATTTCAATATCCTTTAATGTTTTAACTTGAATATTCAGAAAAACAAATAATTAAACTATTTAAAAAATACTGAAAATTTTAAGATTTAATTTAAATATGTAAGTGTGTTATATGATACTTTCCATCGTTCCTATTTATATTTAATGTTTTTTTAAGTTGAAATTAATTTTAAAAGTAGTAATTTAATTATGCATAATTTTCAAATTAAATATAATATATAATTTAAAAAAATGCTGTTTTTCAATTTAACAATTTTGATGTATCTTTTAATTTTTCAAAATTTAAAAACTGTTTCAATTTTAAATATTAAAATTATATACTAATTTTTAATCAATAAATATAATATATTTAAATTAATATATAGATATGATTTGCAATGTGAATTTATTTATTCAATAATTTCTAATCCTCTAATTATTATTATTATTTTCATATATGATAGATCAATTGATAAACATTCAAATCATCGATTTATGAAAGAAAAGAAAAGGAAAAAAAACGCTAGAGAGAGGGGTCGAACCTCTGACCTTATGGTTAACAGCCATACGCTCTAACCGACTGAGCTACTCCAGCTTTTGTTAGTGGGTTTTACATATTTTTGTTTATAAAAATTACACTCTAAACCATTAAAGCAATTCCATTCATTAAGAAGGCATGATTTCAATTGTGATGGCTTTAGTTTGGTGACAATTATTAATTGAAAATATTTTATCGTGATGGATAATTAAATTATTTTATTTTTGCTGAGGTAAAAGAGGTAAGGAATAAAGAGAAATGGACGAAAGATATCCATAACAGCTGTAATTACAAGTGCAATTATTTTATTCTAAAAACATGAATTTGGTCTCACAAAAAAAGTGAATTTGGAGTTATATTAAATGAGTATAACTAGATTACATTTCCAATGGAAGAATTTAAGTTCGAATTTTAGAGATATTGTTGGAAGAGGCAGTCACACACCTCGAACATAAACTGTAAAACAGACATGAATAACATAAAAAAAAAATGAGTATAACTAGAGATGCTCATAGGTCGAGTCAAGTCGAGTTCGAATCGAGCAATATTAATATATTTTATGTTTCTTCAAACTCAATTGATCTGAAATATGAGCTTAAAATTTTATTTAAATTCGTTTGAATTGAGTCTCTATTATAACCTATGCAAAGTATGGATTAAAAAACACGTTAAAATTTATTTAAAAAATATATTTATAATATTTGAACCCATGAAAATTACATCAATGTAAATGTAATATGAAAAATAGCATGCAACATGAACGTAGCAAAACCGACATTATTACACGGGCGTAGTGGGAGTTGGCAGCGGCTTACCTCCTCTTAAAATGTATTTTTTTATTTAAATTTTAAAAAATTTAAAAATTCTAAATTAGTAAAAATAAAATTATAATTTAGTTTTTTAAAAATAATAAAAAATTAATTTAATTATTTAAAAATTATAAATATATAAACTATTCAAATGGTGAAATTATATTTTATTATCATAAAAATTAAATTTTAATTTCCCCCTTAAAAGATTTTGAGTTCAATGTAAAATTAATACCTGAATTTGCTCATTTTTTTTTAGATTGGCACATATAATTTTTTTTTTGTTCCAGATTGATACTTGAATTTTTTTTTCCATTCTCCATTAAGTTTGAGACATGACGAAATAATATTTCGACACATTACATAAATGATATCATGATGACATGATAATGATGTCATAATCTAAAAAAATTAATAAAAAACTTTCTCCTTTTTTACTTTTCTACTCTCAAATTTTTCTCTGTCTCTTCTACTTCTTCTCTTTCTTCCATCAACCCAATTTTTTTTTCTATTGTCCTTTGGTTTCTCGGCGGCTTTTCGATCGAAGTTGGTCTTATTCATTTTCTTTATGAAAATTTTTTTAGTTTCATTTTCTTTGAGATTTTATTTTGTTTTTTTCATATTTTTTTTACCTCTACTTGAAGGTATATCGTTTTCACTTTTCTTTAACAAATTGACAGATGAATTGAAGTGAAAAATGAACAGTATTGGAGACATGAAAGGGGAATTCAAACCCTGAGAAATTAACCCAAGCATCGATTTTACAGATGACGAGACTCGACCTTTTGAATTTGACACACAGTTTCTTGTCTCTCCGTTTTGTGGTATGTTTATCTTAATCTTTGATTTCACACTTAATATTCTAGTATTAGTTATTTACACTTTAAATCATTTGAAATTAATGTGAACTGTTGGTTTGAGAAAAAAAAAGTTACAGAGATGATAATGAGGATGATGATGAATTAAACTATCCACAAGATACGGTTCCTTTAGATGATAATAATGTTGTAGTCGAGGATGGTTTAGAGACCCAACTTCTAAACCTTGGTGAGGAAACTCAAGTGTTGGACTTTGGTGGCAAAACACGTGTTGGATGATTTAGATTGCTTTGAAAATATAGAGACCCAATTGTTGGATGAATTCGATGTCGGCATTGTTCTTGATAGTGAAGGAACTGAGGTTTTCGATGATGGTGTCGAGGTCTCGGATGATGAGGTAGTAATTGGAGGTCGTGGTCAATCGATTGGCCATGAGGAGAGGGAATCTTTAGAGCAATGTAGGGCATCAACCGAAGAAAAAAAAATTGGGTTGATGAAGAAGATGTAGTAGTAGAAGAAGAGTCGATAGAAAAATTGGGGGTAGAAAAGTCATAGGGAAAAAGTTTCTTTTTATTAATTTTATTAGATTATGACATCATTATGATATTATTTATGTCACATGTTACAATATTTTTCTATCATGTGTCTCAGATTTAACAGTGTTAGACTCATGTATTAAACCAGTGGACGAAAAAAAAGTTCGAATATCAATCTGAAATGAAAAAAAATTATAAGTATCAATATGAGAAAAATGAATAAATTCATATATTAATTTTATACTTAACTCAAAATTTTTTTGCTGTCGCCTTTGATATTACAATTATTAAATGTATATTACTTTATAGAAATTTTGGCTTTTTTTCAGCGTTTCATACTTTTCATTATTTATTTTATTTAGATTGTATCATGTAATTATAATGATTTCTAAATTGTTAAACCTAATTAACTATATTCAAACAATTTTAAATTGAGTAAATTATAGAAATGGTCACCTAATGGTGCTCGTGTTCCTATTTTGATTATTCAACTTTAAAAATTTTCAATTTAGGCACTAATGTTTGAATTCGTTCCTATTTGGGTCACTCGTCATTAAATTGAAAACGAAAAACTTTTTTCTAATTGATATAATAACACATTTAATCCTCAATAGTTACTTATTTTGTAACACCACTCACCCGATCCAATCACTAGACCTGAGCAAGTAGTTGTTACAACATACACTATACATTTGGAAACAATTTAATGTTCTTTAAAATCCTCTTATTATTTTTTTATTATATTATGTAAAATGTTAGGCAAAATCAACCTTTAAAAATACTTAGAATTTTCTCGATTTAAAACTGAGTTTCTAAAGTTTGAGAGACTTTTATCGATACTTAGTTGAGCAAGTATCAGTAGATATCAAGGAGTAAAAATTTCGAAAATCACTACAGAATCCTACCGGTAGAATTGGTAGTTTTACCGGTACAAGTCTGAGTTATACCGATACAACTCAGACAACTACCGATATAACAAACTCTAGTAAGTAAGGTAGTTTTAGCCTGAGACTTCTACTGATACCCAAATTCAACTACCAATACAACTAGGATAACTACTGATACTTTGGTACCAACTATCGAAACAAGCCTAAGCAGTAGTCAAAACTACTTAAGAAATTCATCAATATGCAAAGCTCATGCTTCAATTAATATTGAACATATCATAAGACTTATAAAACATGTAGATAACAAACTAATTGTATGTCACTTATAACCGAACCAACATAAACGATTAATTACCAAATAGTGTGACCTCCAAAGAGTAATCCAATCGACATCTCGAATCCGACGGTCTACAAGGGAGAAAATCAAACGAGGTAAGATTGCTTAAGGCTTAGTAAATTCGTAATAAATTTAAACATCAACTTACTATAAAGGATGTAATTTTAAATATTTTACAAGACAATTCAATATCTTGATCATAAGTACGTTAAATTACCTATACGCCACAAATCTCATAAGGTTAGTGAATTCATATGTAATATGTATAATTTTATCTTGATATTAAACTTATTCATGGAAGACATATTTGGTATATAAATCTATCATCATATTTGCCTTTAACATTCACAATACATTTCAAATATCTATATTCAATGTCTCAATTCAACACATATTTGCACATAGCCATTTCACATAACCATTACATAAATTCATTCCCTAAAACCATACCTTGTAATCATTTCATTTGCATATATAACACATAATCGCTCTGTACTATACATTTTGTTTCAACAATTAATCCATCATATACTCAATAATCATGCATTCCCATTTCAAACGTTTGTATCAACGTATTTAAACTCACCTACCTTGACCTTATAACATCTCATATATATATAAATTTATTTAAACCTCTAACACCCGTTGAACCAAAAGGATTAACATCAGATACTCAAGAAAATGCTCACACAAGCTGTGACTGTAACATGTAACCATATATGCTCACAGGAGCTGTGAAATGGACCTGCTCACTGTGGGTCGAGATGTGGGGCTACACGATGCTGCTCACACGAGCTGTGGAGAATCCGTAATAAATGTCAACCTTAGCCATTGGTAGGACATTTGAGACCAGTGCCCATATAACCTGTAATGCTCACACGAGCTGTGAGATGAGTCTGCTCACACGAGCTGTGGGTCGAGATGTTAGGCTACACAATGCTCCTCACATGAGCTGTATAGAATCCATAACCAATGCAGGACCTCAGTCATCGGTAGGACATCCAAGACCAGCACCCATATAACCTGTAATGCTCACACAAGCTATGAAATGGGTTTGCTCACACGAGATGTGGGTCGGGATGTTAGGCTACACGATGCTGCTCACATGAGCTGTGGAGAATCCATAATAAATGCAGGACCTTAGCCATGGTAGGACATCCAAGACCAGCACCCAGAACTGTAAATAACCCTTAATGACATGTCATTTGTATCCTAAGTATTCACATGATTCGAACGAGACCTTGGTACATACCAAACTTTTTCCTTTCATTCTGTTGTACCATTCCATTATACATTATATGAAATTCATATTTTTCATATATATATATATATATACATTCGATTTTTAATTAACTTCACAACTTATTCCATTATACAAATTAACACATAATGGTTATAAAGTCTTATACATATCTTTCTTTCTTCCATAATACAATATCTCTAGGCTAATGGATATCACATAGAAACATATAATTCAACAATTAATGTAACTTATAATAATAACATATTAAGTATATATTTCATCCATCATATATTCACTAAACATTATTTCTCCTTTCAAGCAATTGTATCAATATTTTCCAACTCACATCCATATATTTCACATTTTTCCAAATATAGTAATCAACTTAAATATCATCATCTCATAATCCACATCATATCATACAAATCTCAAGCAGATGAACTAGATTACAAACTAAATAGATATGTATTATATCACAAAAATATTAAATAATTAATTTAATAAATTTACTTTTTCGATCATTCCATTTATTATCCTTCCGGATAATATTCTTTTCAATCTTTTTATCTATTCGAAAATACTGAATATATTACTATAGTGTCTTTCAACCATGATCTTTTTCCTTTTCAAAAAATATATCATGGCCATATATGACATAAATACAATTTATATAATGATTTCAATTAAAATTATAAATTCACTTATAAACTTCTAAAGTGAAATATGAACTTACCTAGACTAAAATGGTTGCCAAACAAAACCGACGAATATATCGAACTTTAACTTTTCCTCGAATTAAATCTAATTGCTTCGTTTCTTGATCTAAATAATAATTCTCATCAATTTAATCATTTCAATAATTTAAAAATATTAAATTCTAGCTTACAACCCATTGTTGAAGCTCAATTTTAACCGGGCCCGAGTGTTGGATTAAGCCTTTTATTTTAAGTTGGGTTTAAATTGATTTAAATTTATTTTTAAATTTAAATTTATCTTAAATTTAAATTTATCTTCTTAAATTTAAATTTACTTTAAATTTAAATTTAATTAAAATTTAAATTGACTTAAAACTTAATATTAAATTAAAAGTCCAGGACAAAGACAAAATAAAATGTCCAAATTACAAACTCAGTTTTAAAGGCCTAGATCAACTGGTTCAGGTTTACAATTAGGCCAATTTACATACCAAACAGACCCATATCCTTAACCCATTACAAACATGCCTAGATAGGCCCAATCACAAATACAGACTCAGATTGCCTAAACCCATTACACCATTGACCCAATTTGCTCCCACTTGCACTAGCCACCTCCACCTTCAGCCAATCCCATTCTGCCACTCACCCTCAACTGGGATGGCCATCACCGCCACTATGTTGTACCTGTAAGAAAAGAAGACAAGCATTTAATTGTATAAGACAAAGAATAATCATTGTAATGCTGGATATAAAACCAGATTCAAATACTTAGAAAAGGACTTTTGGTTTTCTTTTTTGTACTTCTGAAACTTAAAAATCAATACAAGAATAGCCTCTTTAATAATATTATAGAGTATACTAAAGAGTTAGAATCAAGAAGAAGTGTCCAGGCAAGAATAGACTATCAGACACACGAAACGACCAAGAACATTCAAGCATTGAAATTGATCAGGTACCGTTTAATGCATAATTACTGTCATTCATAGCTCAGCATTTAACCCTTTTGGATTTTCGAATATGCATTAATACACGCATTGAATACTCACCTTTCATCGGTAACATTTTTCTTATATTTATTTTTATTTCAATTTTTAAACGCATTAAAAAGGAAGTGTATTAATAACAAGGGTAATATTAAATACATTGTTCGTAATAAATAATAATAATAATAATAACTGTTTTAATAATAATAATAATAATAATAATAATAATAACATTTATTAAAAAAGAAATTGAAAGGACAGAAAAAGAAACTCCCTTGTTGCGCCGTTGCCGGAGTTCTGCCGAAGTCACCTCCGATCGTCGCCCACGCTTCGACGTATATGGATTTGCAATGGAAACACGAAAAGGAAATAAAGGGCATATAAAAAAAAAAATATGAAACAAATCTAGTAAAATGAGTAAAATGGTTAAAAATCAAAGCTTTCTTAAAACAAGAATTAAACCTAGATCCACGATTTTGAAAAGGGTGATGAAGCGAGTAATAATAGATCTAAAAAGGGGATTTATTTTCATGAAAATCGGAGTTGGATCCCTCAAGATCCATGCTCAAATCGGTTTTGTATAAAAGAAATAAGGAAATAAAATGGAAGGGGACGATTTTCTCACTTGGACGACGGTCGGATGGAGAAGTGCGACGGTGCATGACGGGGCGCGTGCGACGGAGACATGGCGGGCCAAGGACCGGACTCTGACCGGCCATGGAGAACTTCAGAGAAAACAAAGGGTGAAGAAGACTTTTTTTTAAAAAAACAAGAAATAAAATGAAATTTTGTTTTAAATTTTAGAATTTATAGTGCTTACCAAACGACTACGTTTTGGAGGGGAGTTTACGTGCCAAAATGGCACTGTTTTAAGCATTAGACCCATGAGTCGTCTAACCCGATCCGATCAGCTCCAGAGGATCCCCTTGTTTTTTAAAAAAGGGATATTTATGCATTTGACCATTCCGCTTTTTTTGATCTTTACAATTTAGTCCTTTTCATATTTTTAATTAATTGTAAATTGGCCCAATAATTTTTAATAATTTTCAAATTAACCCGTTGACCTTTTGAAAGCACCAAGAGCTGCCACGTGTCATATTTTGGTTTATTTCTGTAAATGGTCCCTCTTACTTCTAATTTGTTTCAATTTAATCCTTAAATCAAGTTCTGTTTAATTACAAAATTGGCCCAAAATTTTTTCTTGATTTTCAAATTAGTCCTTTGACTTCTGAACACTTGAGAGGCTGCCACGTGTCACCCATTTTTGGTTTATTTGCTTGGAGGTCCCTAAACTGTCCAAAAATTATATTTTGACCCTCGAACTTCTCCAAAATTATATTTTTGACCTCAAACTTTTCAAAAATTATATTTTGACTTCCAAAGTTCTCCAAAATTATATTTTTGACTCTGAACTTTTTGAAAATTACATTTTCACCCTCAAACTTCTCCAAAATTATATTTTTGACCTTAAACTTTTTCAAAAATTTCATTTTGACCCATCAAACTTCCTTAAAATTATATTTTAACCCTAAACTTTCCAAAAATTACATTTTTACCCCCAAACTTGCCAAAATTTCATTTTTGACCCGATTTTCCTAAAAATTATCATTTTACCCTCGAACTTCCAAAAATTCCATTTTTGATCTTTTCCAAAAATTACCATTTTACCCCCGAATGTTTAAAATTCCATTTTTAACCACGAAGTTTCCCAAAATTACCATTTTGCCCTCGAGGGTCCAAAATTACCATTTTTCCCCCCGGTATCCAAAAATCACATTTTCAAACCCCGATTGTTTTATTCTTCTTCCTCATCAATATTTGTATTTAATTTTTAATCATTATGCCTTTATATTTCATATTTTTTATTTTTGTATATCACTTATCTACCTAATTACTTTATTTCGTGTTATTTAATCTCCATTATTAACTGTTTATTCGCACTTAAAAATTACACGTTTGTTTCCAAAATTATTTTGAAATCGAGGTAATGTTCTTTTCATGTAGAAACTTCGGGAAATCATGCCCTAACGTGTCGGGTGTGATTTTTCATATAACTCAGACAAATCGAATATCCTTTTTCGAGTTTTTTAACCTCTTTTAACTTCGAGATTCTGAGAACATCGTGCCCTAACGTGTTGGTCACGACTTCAATTCTTCGCGAAAATCGAAGTAAACGGGCATTCCATATTCAAATCCTTTAAGTCATGGGTTGGGCTTTAACAATATTATAGGCTCGGGCTCGACTCGGTCAGGGTCGAAAAATGGGCTTAAATTTTTGTCCAAGTTCGGCCCGGATAAAATGCTAAAACTCGGACCGTATTAAAATTTTCATATTATTTTTTTAAATATAATTCATCAAAAACACTAAAAACATTAAAATAAATATTTTTCAAAAAATTGAAACTAAGTTTAAAAAATCTTTATAATTAAATAACACTAACTTAGGTACAAGCTAACAAACAAATATATCTAAAATAGTAATAAAATTAACAATAA
The DNA here is from genome assembly GCA_039519145.1 of Kokia cookei. Lineage (NCBI taxonomy): Eukaryota > Viridiplantae > Streptophyta > Magnoliopsida > Malvales > Malvaceae > Kokia > Kokia cookei. The sequence continues at coordinate 41,695,314 of CM076902.1, read as the reverse complement.
AATAAGAGTTATATAATATTCAAATAATAACAACAAAATAGTAGCAACATAAGAATGAAATTACAGTAAAACAATGAGAAAATAGCAGGAAAACAACAATTTTTTTTCTTTTTGCAAATTTGGGTCAGGCTCGGGCCAAAAAAGCCTTACTCGAGGCTCGATCCGTTTTCTAAATGGGCCTTATTTTTTTGCCCAATTCCATTTTCGAGTGAATATTTTTATCCAAACTCTCCTATTTTTTAAGCGGACCAGATAGTTCGGCCATATATAAATCTAAATACAATAAAATTTTAATATCAAATATTATGATTTCAATATTATTAAACATACATATATAATTATATATTTTAATGATATAATTTATATTTTAACAAATTATTTAATATTATAATTTTGTTTTAATAAACAAAGTTTAACAACAATAATATTGTAAATACATTAATAATGGATGTCTATAACCCTATTAAACTCTCAAAGTGATGATATAAATGTAACACCCAAAATCCCGAGTATTGTCGTCGGTTAGGATTCCGATGTCATCTATTCATATTATACTATTCATCATTTATACATATCCATTTGTTCACATCTTTATTTAATTCAAAAATCATTTCTCATTATTCAAAACAATATCTAAACATAACATTATTTTGTCAAGGGTAAAAATGAAATTTTCAACATTTTAGGGAACTTCTACCGGTACTTGAAGGTCAAGTATCGATAGTAGTCAATTCAATGAGCAATTCTAAACAGTCAAGATTTTTACCGGTACATGTATTAGTTCTACCGATACAAGTGAAATTTCTACCGATACAAGTCATGCATCTACTAATACTAAAAACTCCAGAGAGCTAAATTTTCCTCCTATAACTTCTACCAATACAAGCATGCAAACTACCGATACTTTTGTACATGCAACTACCGATACTCACAATTTAACTACCGATACAACTCAAGTCAGTATACAACCTCTCTCCTACGTTGCACTTCTACCAAAACACACATGGGTTCTACCGAAACAAGTACTAAATCTTTAGAATTTGTACTAAACACAAGTGGTTTCCATATAAGCACAACTTTATGTATGCATTCAAGCTAACACAAATACAAAATTTATATCAATACAAGGTACTTAGAACTATATCACCATTTCATCAAACATAACAAGGTTTTCACAATCTCATTGTATAAAGAAAAGATAACATCATCCTAGTGTCACAGACTTAGATTTTTCCCAAGCAATCCGTGCGGCCTTAGGTCGTTTGTTTGCTCTAAAAACGCCTAAGTCAGCCTGATTCCCAACAAATGAGGATTCAACAGAATTTCCTCTAAGGCACCAACACAAAAGCGGAAGAACTCAAGATGAACAAATGAAAAACAAAGAACACAAAAGAGAGAGAGTTTTGAGTGAATGCTCTCAATAATTCTTATTGCTCAAGAATGAAGTGATTTACAATGAGGGGAAGAGGCCTCTATTTATAGTTGAGCCTCCCCAAAATCAGCGGTACAGATCAAAGTACATCAATGGCTAAGATTGTAAAATATCTACAAAAAGAATCTCTAAGATTACAATCAAATCTCTAAGATCACAAGGATCATATCTTCTAAGATTGCCTATCTTGAAGATTACATTCCATATTTGTCGACTTTGTAGATGGACCTTCAATCTCGCCAAGCAGTAGGCCAGTCCGATTGGGCCAAAAGACTTCCATTGAACTCGATGGATCACACAAGTGTGCCATGGTTACGGGCTCCTAGGCGCAACCCATGACACTAGTACATGCCATATTAACCAAGTGATGTAAAATCTATCGAACAATTCTGGGATAGTGTGATGCTTCAAGATGATCCGATCTCCGAACAGCAAAAGTGAATCTACAAAACAAATGCAAATCCACAAGTAAGCACTTTAGGGCTTAGTAAGTACATAAAGTTAAATAAATTTAACAAACTTCAAGAGTTGTAAGAAATCTAATTAACCGAATGAAACACTGTTTACATCTGGGGTAGGTTTCACTCGCATTTATTTCTCGCCATGGATTCATTTACTCAGGATGACACTTAGTCATCGGACCTTTAATTCGCCATGATTCATTTACTCACGATGACACTTAGTCATCGGACCTTTAATCCGTAAAGGATTCATTTACTCACGATGACACTTAGTCATCGGACCTTTAATCCATAAAGGATTCATTTACTCACGATGACACTTAGTCGTCGGACCTTTAATCCATAAAGGATTCATTTACTTACGATGACACTTAGTTATCGGACTCTTTCGTTTATAGCTCGAACCCATTTATCTTCCGTATTTCATTCACACTTGTCTTCCACAATTTCGATTATCACTTCATCTCACTGCAATAGTCATATTACAAGAATAAGCAATTTAAGTAAAATTTAACCATATGAACTTACCGGACTGGATTGCAGTTATGAATGGGTCCTAGCGACTATTCTAATAATTTTCCCTTTCCACGATCGGTGGCACGGTCGTAGTCTACATTCACAAATTATTCAATTTCTCATATTAATCACACAATCAATTCATTTAACACAATCAAACCCCTTTTGGTCCTTTAAATTAAACATCAATACTTTTACCCTCTTTTATGATTTAGTCCTTTCTATTCAATTAACTATCTAATCAATACTATTTTCAACTCGTAATTCATATGATGCATATATCACCAGAAATATTTAAAATAACTAAATTTACGACTTGACTCGTCGGAGTTGTGGTCACGAAACCACAGTTTCCGACACCACTGAAAATCGAGCTATTACAATAATTTTTTTTTAATTCATTTATAAACACGAGAGTAACTTAGTTGTTTCAATGAAACAATTAATAAGGCTAATTTGCTTATACTTCATTGAATGTAAAAAATCTTATAAATAAAGCTCGCTGTAAGTGAAATTTAAATAGAAGAAAAATTTCTCGTACTTTTCATCTACCTTTTACTTGTTACTATTATGTTCTTAATTTTTCTATAACATGTTATCAACATGATTATCTTCTTTAATTGGTATTATATAGAAAATAAAACTGGATCTTATGAACAATTACTAACAAATTTGGAATTCGTCCTTTAAACTATTAAGACCTATAAATGACTATTAGGTTTTTGGATTATGTACCATAAAAGGCTCATTTTCGAAATTATTTACGGAAATGGACCAAAGTGAAAAGAAATTACTAGAATAGGTTTTTTTTGCAAAAACGTGCCTACGTGGACTTCATGTTAGGGAAATTGTAGAAAAACGTTTCCACGTGGAAGCACTTTTCCTTGAATGAGACAAAAATGCCTCCATATGAAAGCACTTTTCCTTAAATGAGACAAAACCGCCTCCACATAGGAGCGTTTTTCCTTGACTGAGACAAAAACACACTGAAAAACGCATCCACGTGGACACTAATTTGAAAAAAGCTTTCACATAAGAGCATTTTTATCCCATTCAAGGAAAAATGCTTCCACATGAAAGCGCTTTTCTGCAATTTCCCCTGACATGGCATCCACGTAGGTCTGTTTTTGCAAAAACAACATATTCTAGTAATTATTTTTCACTTTGACCCATCTTTGTGAATAATTTCGAAAATGAGTTTTTTTTTTTAAATAACCTAAGTTTTTAGTATTAAACAATAGAAAAAGAACAAAGATGGTCAAATTTCTAGGTATCACTTCTCACTCTAATTTCGTATGTTTTTGTTCTTGTTTTATCCTTGAATTGCTATATTATATTTCATCATCTGATTAATTATTACTATTAGGTTTATATTTTTAATACTTAATAATAAATTTGGTCACTAATGTTTGCATGTTTTGTCAAAACGATCCTAATTGTATTTTTAAGTTTTTTTTTTATTGCTATCAACCTTTGTTCTTTTTTTCAATCTGCTTTTTCTAACAGATATAATGAATGAATTCAATGTTTCAATCTTTCACAATTTTGTTTACTAAGAAGTTTTTTTATTAAGTTAATTTTTTTAGATAATTAAAGTTATTTTCTTTAAATTAAGAGTTATTTTTCAATTTAATGTATTATTTATTTATTTTATTTTTTCCACATGTAGTTATCTTATTGGGTGATTATTCATGAAATTGTTATATACATATTTTATTGTGAATTATAAAAAATTCACTAACTAAATATCTATTTACTCTAATTTTCTTAATATGTCATAGTTCTTTAAATGTGCATGCTATTATGTGATGTTTTATATTCTAATTATCATTATTTCATACTAGATTGCATAATGTTAAATCTTGCAAAAACTCGAATTTGCGACTCTTGACATATTAGGTAAGAATTATTTATCATGGATGTTAGATGTTGACTTAGACGCTAAAAGTCTAAAGAATACAATCACTCAAGGTAATGATACATCTAAATAAGAGAAAACCCAAGTTATGATTTTCCTCTGTCATCATCTTCATGAAGTATTGAAACATAATATTTAAGTATAAAATGTCCACTTGAATTGTGGAATAGTTTAAAATAAAGATATAATCATCAGAAAATGGTAATTTTACCAATGCTCGTTATAATTGGATGCACTTGAGGTTGCAAGTGTAATAGCCTGTTTTTCAGTGGCATTATAAATAGTGATTTCGAGACCACAAATCTAACGGGTGAGTCTATAAATATTATTATTTAATATTTATGAGTCAATTATAATATTATATTGAACTCTGGTTTAATGATTTCTATAAATTGAACGAATAGATAAGTGCAAGTGCTTGTCCCTAAAAGTTAAGTGATTTTAAAAAATGAGATATTGGGATCTCGTTTCCATAAATAGAGAATATTTACGGAGTTAATATATTGATGTATTGAAGTTCAGTCTGAAAATTTTAATGATTTGATAGTTAATTAAGATAAAAGAATTAAATTGTAAAAGATATAAAAATTAATCGCTATAGATTTAAAATAGTAAACAGATCAAAATGGTGATTAAACCATGATCAAAAAGTTCAAGCTGTAGGGATATGATTAATTTAATAGCTTTTGGGTTATTTTCTTATGAAGTCCTAATTAATTTAGGGTTAAATTGAAATTAAGCTTGTTTAGTTAAAAATTTAAAATAATTGAAGGATTGACTGTGCGATTAAGCCCTCCTAAAATGGTAATTATACCATTCCTAATGGTAATGGGCGGTGGTGGAATGTTTATTAATTAAATTTTTTTTATAAATATTATATGATATGTTTAATGTTTTAAACCTTAAAAAAGAAAGAAAAAAAAAAGAGAAGATATTCTTATCATCTTCTTTCTAAAGAACCGAATCATGAAAGCGGCCAAGCTTTCATTTTCATGTGTAATCAAGAATCAATCCGACTCGAATTGCGGAAAAGCTAAGATAGCGGATTGATTGTGGATTTCGATTTCAATATCGTTTTTGTTTAGGTAAGTTCTTTCGATTTAATTTAATATATTTTGTGATGCATAACTTGATTGTTGAATGTTAATTTAATATATTCAATGTTAAATTGATGAGAATTGAATTAGTGAATTGTATATAACACTGATTAGTAAAGTTATTTTCTGTGTTGGATGAACGTAGAATAGAGTACGATTGGCATGTCAAGGCGTGTTATCGATTGGATTGGCTCGTGTGAGTGTTTGGCGTGTTTCAAATAGATAACCATGTACTCATATACGTTTATTGTTCATCGGGCATTGCTTCTATTGAAATATGACCTGTTATTGAATTATGGAAAGATTTTTCATGAATTTTTTTATAGCATTATGATTTGAATGAATGATCATATTCTTGTTTGAGTATAGACTCATTTACTGTGAATTGTGATTGACATGAAATTTTGATTATTAATTTTATTATTAGAATTTATGTTTAATTCGTTAAGCTATATCGTTTTAATTGTCGAACTTACTAAACTTTATAAAAGCTTGCTCGTGTTCTCTGTCTTGTTCTTTTGTAGATAATGTTTTGTAAAAAATAAAGCGATCAGATTAATTCGAAGAAATTACACTATCTAAAATTTTTTTGGTAGTTTTTAAATACATGCTTTTGAATTATATGGCATGCAATAGATGAAGTTTCCAACTTAAAACATCAACATTCCAACTTAAAATATGTTCCCTTACATTTAAACTTGAAATACGAAAGCCTAGTTTTGATAATTACAATCAACATTACAACTAATAATGTCGAGACCAGACTCTGTGTTCTCAAGCCCGTTCTTAACATTTTTGGGGCCATAAGTAAAATAATAAAAGTTGGAGAAAATTTTTTTAAGTCTCTTAAAAGTTGGTAAAAAAATTTGGGGCCCTTAAAAACTAAAAAAAAAATAGGCCTCTTAAAAAAAATTGGACCCTTTTAGCTTTGGGATCTAGGCGACCGCATCTCTGGATGAGCCACAGGGTTAGGCCTATGTGTTCTCCACCAAAGAAAATTGGTAGTTTTGGAGTACAGTCACCTCAACGCCACCTTAGTCCTTCGAATATGAAGAAGTGAATTTGTTATTGTGGAAACTGACAATGGACAATGAAGTTGCATTTAGTACATTCGAGAGCCAAATCTAAACAACGTTCACCAGAATATCTGCAGTTCGGATAGTAATAAATCTTCTTAACAAAAGTGAAAGGGTGCTCATGATCATCTTCTATTACTTTAATAGTACTCTCAAGTTTGATGAACAGATATTCACCAAGGACACATTTGACATGAGTAGAAGTATCACATATTGCACAATGATAAAATCAAAGATTTGGATCTTGATTTTCTTCACATACATCACAAAAAGGGTTTTTTGAATATCTGTTATCATCATGATAAGCGAGTGAAAGAAGATGTTTATCACTTTTGTGTTGGGATGTAATTGGTAATGAAGAAAATTCATGATCCAAAAAAATTACAATCCTTACAATGGAACAACCCTTTGATATCATGCTTACCACAAGCAACACATCACCTTTTATATTTGGGCAAACTTATTTATGGGTCGGGTTACACGCCTAGGCTTGAAGGCCCGCCTAAAATTTGGGAGGGTTTGGACAAAAATATTAAGCTCCAAAATGGGCTTGGGCAAAAAAAAATAGGCCCATTTAAAATATGAGTCGGGCTCGAACATTCAAAGCTCAAATCCAGTCTGACCCGACCTGTTTTAAGTTTATAATACTTTATATTATATTATTTTTATATATTAATGTAATTTAAAACACATTAAAAATAAACATATACTAATTATATAATACTACTCTAATGTAAACATTAAAAAATATATTAAGATGACTATATAAAAATTTTCAATAAATAAAAAATTTATAAAATGATTAAATATTAAAATAAAACAATATAAATATTTTTTTAAAAAAATAAAAACTAATATGGACGTGCCTAAAATGATTTTGGATTAGTCTTTTGCAAATATGAATAAGTTTGAGCAAAATTTTAAGCCCAGATTTCGAACTGGGTCGGGCTTGGACAAACATAAAGAATATTAATATCATGTTTAGGGCCGACCTAAACCCGATTCATGAACACCTCTAATTGTAGGCAATGTATATCCATTGCATTCTTTACATGTATTGGCAAAACAAGTTTTCCCTATCCCTTTCCAATAGGAGAATGACAAATCAAATTTTTCCTCTTTATTTTTAGCTTTTTTCACCTAAAAAAAAATTCAAATCCAACTAAAAATGCTAAAAATTAGGAGAAAAAATTTGATTTATCATTCTCCTATTGAAAAGAGATAGGGATGACATAGAATCACAGTTTCATACAATCCTTTCTCTTGGCAAAAGCACTAAATAATCTATTAATTTAAATGTGCACTAAGAATGGGTTCAAAATACTAAAAGCTGTCTCTTTTCCATATAGAGAAACAATTAAAGCATAAATTATACATGTAAGCAACCTTACTGTTATGATCATAGAAATAGAACAACAGTTTGACATTATATTGAAATTACAGAATAAATAAGCAAACCAAAGCACACAAGCTTCAAGCCAATCAAATGGCTAAATTACATTATTTAAACTTTCAACTAAAAAGCCAATCAAAAGTCATCTGTATATCTCAAGTATCCAACAGAGCCATATGGGTTCACACATTTCCAGTGAACAAAATAGTTGCACCACATTCAAGAGCTAGATCTTCACAGGGCTCACCACATTTAATGCATTCAGGGTAGTAATTTTTCTTCCTAACAAATGTGAGAGGGTGTGGATGATCCCCTTCTTTGTAGATGCTCCCTGTTTTGATAAATGGATATTCTCCGAGAACACATTCCACATGGGTACAAGTGTCACAAGTTGTACAACGATAAACCCAACACTTCGGATCCCTTTTTTGCTCACAAATGTCACAACAATGATAATCCGAATAATCATTAACCTTGTGATAAGTGAGTGCAAGAATATGTTGGTCGCATTTGTGTTTGGCTTTAGTTGGTAGTAGCATGCACATAGGATATGCAGAATAATTGCAGTCCTTGCAGCTGAATGCCCATTGTATATCGCTACCACAAGCACTACATTGTCCATCAAAATCATAATAGAAAAGAAGGGGATGTTCGTGCCCTGGACATGTTACAGCATCAGGAGGAACAGTTACACATTGAAGGCAAATGTGCTCTTCACATTCATTACATTTACAGGCGAAGCCATTAGAAAGGAAACTACATAATTCACATTGGAAAATGCTGTCTGAAGTCAGGACAAGGGCTGCTAATTGGCATCTATGACACCAAATAAGCTTCATCTTTGGTAATTCAGCACAAACTGTATGAAGAAAGAAGTCACACCGGGAGCAATAGTAGAATGAAGCCGAGATCAGCACCATACAACCATCACAACATTTATCACCATGCTCCCTGATTATGCTTGAAATGCTCTATTATTGTGGCTTCTCCTGCATCATTCCTCTCAAGAACATTAGTGATGGAGTTGACAGATATATTAAGAGGCTTCTCATTTTCATTTTCTGGCGAAACAACATAAAACCAAAATGGATCACTTGTTGCACAATTCACATGAAATATGATATTTCAATCTGCACAGTAGTAACTGCCATATGCTGTGTTAACCTCATCATGGCATATTATGCAGTCAAATCTTCCAAAATATTCTTTGTGAAAGAAGAATGTGTGAGAAACAGGATGGTCATGCCACCTGCTTTTGATAAAGTGTGGCAATGAAATGCATTTTTTGTGGACCATAATGCTGCATGTACAACATGCATAGGCAGCAGAATCCCCTTCATTGCCACATGCATCACAAATGAATGGAGCTTGTCTGAAGATCAAAGAGAATGGATGTTGATGACTTTTATCTTCAATAATAGGTGATGGTGATACACATTCAATGTGAAAAGAGAACTTACAAGGTGAGCAACCATACACAAATGAATTTCTCACATGTTTCACCACAGAAATCGAAAAGGCACTCCATGTTAGAATATGGTGGATTCTGCAAAAGAACAAAAGGATGGTCGCCATGGAAAGGATGAATAAGCTCCAAAGGTGCATCGGCACATACCTTGTGAAGATAAAACCCACAATACTCTGCACAGCTAAAACATGGAGCTGACACCTTTTCCCCACACCTCGTGCAGTTAGCTACTCCACCACCATTGTTGATTAGATGCTTCATTCAACAATTCCAACGGATGTTGATGTCCATAATTGTTTGACTCCCCCATTTCTCCTTCCTCCTTGGCTTTTTTTCGTTGACGTAGTAAGAAAAAACAAATGAAACTCAATCAAAGTAAAGCAGAAATAGAGAAGAGAGAGACTCTAAAGTAGATTTCTTTCAATGAGTTTCTTTGCATTCATACTTTGCTTGAATGAGTTTCTAATTTTATTTCTATTTTCTTAATAATGAAGTATTCTACGCTAAATTTTTATTCTAAAATTACTACTTAACAAATAATTTTATATAATTTTTAAACATTTAATTTTTTCTATATAAAATATACCAATTAAATCAATTGGTCCCATTACATAAATTCACAAAATAATTATACATTACAAAGTTTATGCCTTTTAATCTTGATATGAAATTTATGAAATAAAATAGATTATTAATAAAATAATTTAAAAAGTCTCTTTAGTTTACTTTGATACTTTGCTTGAGAGATAGAGTCCTCCAAGCCCTAGTTGGATCAAAGTCAACTCGAACAGTATTGCAGGTAGAGATGAGGAATGGCCTGCAATTAGAGACGTTTTGCGAGACTCGAATGGAATCCGGATTGCAGGCTATCAAAGATTTGTGGGTAGAGGTTTGACTTTGAATTCGAAATTGTGAGCGATTCTACATAACAAAGCATTGCGGGTACAGTAAAGTGATTCTTGAAAACGACTGCTTAGTGGCAGTGGAGATGATTAATGATTGTTTGGGTGGTGCTCTCTCGAAAGCTATCGTTAGGAAAATAAAGGATGTTGCCCGACACTTTGAGGCTATTAAATTTCAGTTCGTAAGAATGAAAGACAATTTGATTGCGGACTGGTAAGTCAGAATTTGTGACGCTGCCAATGTTGATATGTGTATTATTGATATTCCTAGTATTCATCTCAATAAATAACTGTTAAAAGATTCATATGATATTCATGATGTAATAAAATTTTGAAAATAAAACAAAAGAACGCCTCTTGATTTATCAAAAAAAATTTGGTAAAAACTAAAGGAAGATTATACATATCTTTATGTTTTTCATTTTATTCTTTGCTTTGCGGATTAGACAATAAATATCAATATTTAATGTGTTTTTTATTGTTCATGTGAATCCATTAAAATTTATTTGTGCATATCACGAATATGAATATCTCTCGAATTAGATAGATGAATTGAATCAATAATTGGAAGCAAACTTAATTTAATATAGTTGCTTGATGTTGATTATTTTCACTTTTGATGTATTTCGTAAAAAAGAATGGTATAATAAAATTTTTGTCTGAATTAAAGAGTTTTATTTTTTTTTCTTTATACATTGTTGAATATGTTTTATTGACTTCAATTTTCTTTGGTTTATATTTCTTAATTTCGTTCAAATTTTTAAAAATAAAAATAAAATTGATTATTGATCAATCAAATTTAAATTTGATTAAGATTTTTAAATTTTTAATAATTTTTTAATCAGATTAATTTAATCAATTTATCAATAATCTGACTAATTCGATCGCCTATTCGATTTAAAAAACACTGATGATATTTTTTAAAATAATTAAAAAATAAATATTAATAATAAAATTAAATATTATAATAATATTGTAAAGTGATTAAAAAAAATAATCAGATGGTATCCCACCTACCGACCCATCCGTAGTTTAAGTAAATCTCAAGTTTGTGGAGTGGTCCACAATTCATCAGCGTTTAAAGCGGCCCATAGTGAATATGAACATTTCTGAACATCCTAGAAAATCGAACTGTTGTTTTCACTGGATAAGCTGGAAAATTCTTGAGAATACTAGAATCCTCTTAAATCCTTATAAAAACTGCATTTCAGGTGTGTAAATCACCCAGTCAAGCAAAGCAGAGAAACTCTAAGATAGCTCTCTTAGCTCTTCCAGTTTTCGTACTTATAATCTTATTTTTCATTCCATTCCGGAATATGTCTCTGATTCCAAGCTTCTTTGGCAACCGTAGCAGCAGCATCTTTGATCCATTCTCTCTTGACGTTTGGGATCCTTTCAAGGACTTCCCTTTCTCATCTCCTTCTTCATCACTCTCCACGCGCTCTTCAGAAACCTCGGCTTTTGTCAACACTAGAATCGACTGGAAGGAAACCCCAGAAGCTCACGTGTTCAAGGCTGATGTTCCAGGGCTTAAGAAAGAAGAAGTGAAAGTGGAGGTTGAAGATTACAGGGTGCTTCAGATAAGCGGGGAGAGGAACGTAGAGAAGGAAGACAAGAACGACACATGGCATCGGGTGGAACGCAGTAGTGGCAAGTTCATGAGGAAGTTCAGACTACCGGAGAATGCCAAGATGGATCAGATCAAGGCTTCCATGGAAAATGGAGTGCTTACTGTTACTATTCCCAAACTTGAAGTCAAGAAGCCCGATGTGAAGTCCATTGAAATTTTCGGCTAAAGATGTCTGTAATTTGTGAGTGAGTGCCTGTCTCCTTTGCTTTGAGATACAGAGTCTCGTGCCTATTGTTATTAGTCAATTAAGTTTGTGTTTTTAATGTAAGAAATAAGGCCACTCTTGTTAACAAAATAAGTTTATCCTCCTGCTTTTGTTGTCTAATTTCTGCAGATGGTTGTACGTAGTTACTCAACTTTAGTCAATGAAGTTTGTGTTAATTATATGCTTTATGTTAATTATAGAAGTTTGCGTTTGAATATGTTATATGGTTGTCTTGTTGATGATGGTGATTAATGGTTATTTTGGACATTCACTCAGCTTGTTAAGCTCACTCATTCTTTCTAAACCATTGCAAATAAGCAGTGCTGGAGAGAGTAGTGTGTTCTCGAGGGGTTATCCAGGCCAAATTTTTTAGTTGTTATTAATAGGTGTTAATAAAAGGTGATGTGGTAGATTTTATGTTAATTTTGCTACGATTATTAGTTGTTTGTGCATGGCCATTATGCTTGGTAATTCGTGGACCTAAAATTTGATATTTGAGTTTTTAAAATGAGAAATAGTAAGTTAAATTGGTATTGATTTCCAAACGATATCGATACCACTTGAGAGAATTATCGATACCACTATTTCAGTATTGATATTTACGTGATATTTTTGTAAAATTTCTTAAAGTGTATCTAAAGCATGATTCATTTAAGTTATAAGCTTGTTTAAAGTATAATTAATATGTTTTATTGATAATTAACATATGTTTGTCATAAAACTCATATTAATGTCATGGTAAAAAGATGTTTGCATGAAAATTGATAATAGAATAGATGAATATGCTGTGAGACGGTGGTATAGTGTCCTAATATTTGAGCTCAACGACTAGGTTGGGTACAGGGTGTTATAATTAAAACTATCAATTTTCATTCATGTGGAGGATTGTTGAAAAAAATGGAGTTTTTTTGAAAATTTTGAGGGATATTTTAGATTTGTAAATGTGGAGAGTTGAATCATAAAATTATGGTTTAATCATATGCTCAAAATGATTGAGTGATGAATGAGAAATTTATACTCAAAGTAAGTCACTTGTGAATAATATTGAGGAAATGAAAAGTTTAGATATCACATTGGTTAAATATCAAATGTGGGATATGTACATATATGTAAAGCCATTTGAGGGTCATTGAATGATCAAATTTGAAGCTTTTACTCATGCGTAGGGGGTGTAGATCCAAACCTGTTGAGGTTGGGGGCGTACTTACACGACGTTGGCGATGCGAAATGTCCGAACCAATCGGGCCTTTTTTAGGCTTGCAAATATTTTCTCAGCAAATCTTATCCAAAATCTGTTTTTAAAAGGATAAATATTAAATCGATTTGATTTGATTTTAAAGGCTTCTTTAATGCAGATTTGTTTCCTTGATTATGTCTAAAATTTCTCGATATTAATGCCTATAAAAGTCGAAAGAATTCTGCAAACCTCTCTCTCAAAATTTTTTTCTTTGCAATAAAATTTTCGTAAGTATTTTTCGGAGATAGAAGAAGACAAGGTTCTGTTCGTTGATCACTGCAACTATGTTACTATCATGTTCATTTTGTTCATCCTGGGAGACAGTAGATCAATGTTTCTCCAAGCACCTAAGGAAAGGTCGAATCTGTCTTAAGGAAACTGTGAAAACAAGCTCAATTTCTAGTAAATTCCATTATTGTATTTTCAATTTTTTGATTTCAGATCTATATATAAATATATATTTATTTATATTGTTTTGTTCAGATCTTGTGTTTTACATAAATATTTTATATTTATTTTATTTGGCTAACGTGCTTTGTCTAAAATGTTAAGTGTTCTTGTGGTTTTTGGATTAGGCGAAGGGTGTGAGAATCGAAATCCTCAGCGGAGTAGTGGTGGATTTGGACGTTGTTTTTTGTGAAGTAAGTGCTTGAACATCGTTTTAGGGATTGTTTTCTTCTAGAAAAAGAGTGTATTTAAGTGAAAATTTGGCTTAATATGTGTTTGTAATCGATGCGTTTTGGTGTCGTATGTAGGATTTGGAGTGTACTGTTGTGTGGTTTATCAGAACTATCACCAGGTGTGTGAATCTAAAGCGAAAATTTGACTAGAACTTAGAAAAAACCAAAAACAGAGGTTGTTTTTCAAAATTGCTCTGCGTCACACGGCCATGTGGTTGACCGTGTGACAGATCGTGTGCACAAACCTATGATCGACTGTATGCCAAGACGTGTGGAGTACACGAGCGTGTGGGATTACACTACCAAAATGGGTAGGCCATGTGGGCCGCATGGGCTAGCTTGTTGGGCCATGTGAGGCACATGTTCGTGTGGCCCATTTTGGTCAATTTGTAGGCCCAATTTGGGGCCGAGTAAAGGACTCTAAAATCGAATTTGTGGCTACTTGGTGAGCTTATAAGACTTTATTTTTGGTATGTTAAATGTTAGTATGTTAGGAAGTATGTTGGAATGATATGATACGTTCTGTGAGAAAACGTTTAGGTATGCATGTTATACAATTCATCTGATACGATTATAAGTGAGCATGATTATGCATGTGCGTTGGGGTGGGATTTGATATGTGTTGGAGAAAGTATATTCTAGCAGTTTTACTGAAATTTTTGGCGGTTTAACCGCAATATCTGTTTGGCAGCTTAGCTACACCTTTTTGAGTGACATACCATCACGTACAGGTGTGATTAGATGAATGGACTCTTGTAGTTTTAATTAGTGTGATTAGTTGGACGAAATTGGTATGTAGCGTATGTGGTAGGTTTTGTTCTGATTTGATATTTGTTTTTGAAAATATGAAATTGTGTTATGATGTTTGCATGTGTACATTATAAGCAAAATTCGGTATATGGGTCAAGTCACACATTGGGCTTCTAGCTCAATCGTTTGTTTTGACTTATTTCAGGTGATTCTCAGACTTTAGATTGAACGACGTTTCTGGAACTCGATTCGGACATTTTGATTTTAAGTATATTTTGATTTAATCATAGATTTTATGGTCTTTTGGAATTCATAAATTGTTCTTAAGACATTTATTTTGATATTTGTTTGTATTTGCAAACGTAATATTTTAATTGATATTTCTAGCAAAGACGACTTAATTGTTGAAACGTTACGATTTTCAAAATTAAGAACTCCAAAGTATTTTTTTTTTGCAATTGTTTGGAATCTATAAAAAATATGAAATTTTACAGTATAGCGTAGTTAAAGCGAATGGTTTGTTTAAAAATAACTATTAAGACAAGTTTTCTTCAAAACACACACTCTCTCGAATTTTCTAGACACTAATGTTTTTTTTGTTAAATTAATTTACTATATATTTTAATACATAAATACAATTTTTTAAAAAAATATTTGTAATAATATCTTAATATTTATTTTCATAAGATTTACGCATGTAATATATTTAAAATATCACAAATATATTATATTTTGATTATTTATATACCTGGTAAACAACTTATTAAATAAATAAGGTTAGTATTTTATCCACTATGAGTTAAATTTAATTGATAAAAAAATTAATAATTAAATAATTATAGGATGAGTTTAAATAAGCGGTGCATTTATCAACAGTTAGTGTAAAAATAACAGTGATAGTGAGATTATATACTGTAACAATACTGTAACGAGAACAAAAAATTAACCAAACCCCTTCTCTGTTTATTGAATGTTATGGAAAAGAGCATACTGGCAAGACTAGAGGTTTACCATGATGGTTGAATGGATATTATAATTCTTTTACAAAAAATAATACAACTTCTAGTCTTCAACGAACAAATGTGTTATCAACTAAAGAAAAATTAAAGTTAAAATGCTATCTTACAAAAATAATTTTATAAAATCCATTAAGCCTCTCATCAAAAAGTGAATTTAACTAAATTTTTTGAATTGTAAGTTCATTAAATTTATTTTTTTATTGAGGATCTTGATGTACATTAAGTGAAGATGTGACTGATGATGAGGCAAATTGGTGTGGTTGGTGACATAAAAAAATTTGATGATGTGATAGTTGACACGGTAAATTAATGTGATGTGAAAAATGATGGGATGTTAGTTGATATGATAAGTCGACGTGAATGATTTAATTAATTTTTTTATTTTATTTTACAGAAGTTTAAATAATTATTTAAGTAAAAATTAGATATATGATGTGTCATAAATTAATTAAAATTTTGATTAAGGTAAGTGTATTTATCAATTAATAATATAGTCACGGTGAATAAACTATCGTTTTCACGAAGAATACAAATACTAGTAATAATTGTTTTTTTATTATTTTATTGAATAATTGGAGTGATTGATTAAAAATTAAAACTAACTAAATTAATTAATAAACGATTAACCATCAAGAAGCGAAATAGTACTCAAGAAAGAATCATCTAGATTTCATCTATCATTATTAATTTAAATTACACAATTCATTTACTTTGTAACTTGATCCGTAGAAATCCCTAAATTATGCTAATATCTCTTTCAAGAGTAAAAGCAATTGATTCTAAGTTGATTAATTAAAATCTTTCTAATTGAAACTCATACTTTCACATTAATTCGATCTGTGGATCTCCCTATTAGATTTGACTTTAATCCAGTAGATTTATGTTGTCCTATTTTTAGGATTGCATGTCACTCTACTCAATTATGTTAGATCTACTATTCAATAGAATCATTTCTTTCTCTGATTTAAACACATCAAACATGGATCAATAATTTAGAAATATCAAATCAAGAATTAAGCACACATAATTGAGAACAATTTCTAAGTTTTTATTGCGTAAAATAAAAAGATAGAATCCATTATAAGGTTCATCTTCCCTAGGTATTTTAGAAAATTAGTTCATACTAACAAATAAAAACATCCAAAACATAGTGTAATCGAAAGAAATAAAAAAACTCATGATAATATCCTAAGAAATTAACAGAGAATCTTCAATCATGATAGAAATATGCTTCAAAATTGGTTTCAATGGTGTTTTTCGACTTGTTTTCTTGAGTATTCTATGACGACTATGTTCTTATTTTTGTCATATAAATGTCTTATAATGCTCGAAAAACTTAAAAATTGTGTTTTTTCGCAGTTTAGGGTGCAATCCCGTGTAAACGACACGGTCTGCCACATGGTTGTGTGACAGCTTGTGTGACTCACACAACCGTGTGGTTCCTGTAAGTCGCTTCGATTTTTTGGTTTTCGTTCATTTTTCGCTCCTTTTACTCCCAAATGCTCTCCTGAGTATAAAAACATGAATTTAAAGAATTAGAAGCATAAAATTCACCATTTAAATCGAATAATCATTCAAAAACGTATTAAGAATGAGGCTAAAACATGTTAATTTTAGTACTTATCAATATAACATTTTAAAACTTTAATGATATATTATATGTTTAGAATAAAAAAAATATTTTAATTACAAAAGTAACATTGGTGACATTTTCAAACGTCACAACAAAATTCAAAAGCATCATAAAAAGGTTACTCATCCGTGAAAAAATATCACTGATTATTGTATTGAAACGTCACCGAAAGTTCACTCTGTGATGTTTATCTTTACTTTACCTTTTTTTAGAAAGCGTCAGTAAAATATGGTTTTCTGTAACGTTTACAAAAAAAACGTCACTAAAAGTTATATTTTCGTCACATAAAGCTCAATTTCTTATAGTGATCCCTGTTTGTATCATTGTTGAATTAATATGTAACATCCGTGTGTTTGAACCGGATTTGGAATAGTGATAAATTAGAATAGAGAATTATAAATGTTTAGTGAAGTAAGAAAGGTTAGAAAAAAAATTTTAAGGATTAAATAGTAAAGGAGAGAAAATATGGGGGATTAAATAGCGAATTATCCGAAATGAATTTTGAGTCATCATGGGAATTAGATTGATTGAGGAGGGGCAAAAGAGTAATTTGGTGGAAGATATTTTTTTTGGAGGCAAAGTTTTGGGCCAAAGTGTAAAGTTGAAAGGCTCAAGGACTAAGAGTGTAATTTTACCATTTTTCTTAAGTGAGATATTTTAAGTGAAAATTCTAGAGAATTTGAGAGAAAAAAAGCTGGTTAAAAAGATGAAAATATCATCTTTTTCATTAAGTTAGCCGTCCATGGCCTTTTCTTCCATTTCCAACTTTTGCTTTTATTCCAAATAGGTCCTTCCATCATTTTTAAGCTTTCCAAACTCCAAAACCTTCCATTTTCTTTGGAATTTCTGAAAGAAAGTCATAAAAGAGAGTTAGTAGACACCTTAAACTTCTTATAGAATTAATTTTGAGGTGTTAGAGAGATAAAGGACTAAATCGAGAAAATTTGAATTCAAGGGTTAAGGTAAGAAATGGTTAAATCCTCATGATATACATGTATTTTAATGTTATTTAGCATGAAAATCATTGAATTATAGCATTTAGCTTACATGTGTTTGTGTGAAATTGAAGAGAAAGAGAAGAGAGACAAGGATCAAATTGAAGACAAAGGAAAAGAATAGAACAAGGGGTAAAAGAGAAGGAAATCAGCCTTTTTGTTGTAAGTACTACAAGAGTTTTGAACTATAGTTTAATTTCTCTAATGATATATGAATTATTAGCATAGAAATTGTTAGATAGGTACATGATTTGAATGTTTATAATGATAAAATGAAGGGATTAATGTGTGATTTAGTAAAACAGTCTGGACAGAACAGAGGATTAACTTCGAAAATTAACTAAAAATTGTATATAAAGAGTTAAGGGTTATACTATATATGAAATTAAATCTTATTGAGTTTAGTTTCATATGGAAGAAACGGTGATGGAAATGGATCTGTAAATTCTGAGATACAACTGATTTTGTGTAACAAGGTCAGAGTAGGTACGAGTTCCCCTGTTCTGACTTTGAAAAATCATAGAAAACTGTAGAAAAATAATTATAGACTGAAATTTATATGTCTGAATCCTTAATGAGTCTGTTTTTAATATAAACAAACGGGAACATCATTTGATCTTTTTACTTAAAGATAGATAATTTGTAGTGAAGAAAGGTCGAAACTGTCAGGCATCAGCGAAGGGGTAAATTGAAAGAATTTACTGTAAAAATTTGTTAAAGTAAAAATTATAGAAATTTTATGGTAAAAATATGATTGAGTCTAGTTTCAGAAATATCAAGCGGATTATGATTTTGAATTCTATAACTCAAGATATAAATAATTTAGTGACTGTGACGCAAGTGTACAGCTTTGAAAATATAAATGTGAAGTATTTGATGATGTATTTATGTGAGATATATCATTTATGAGAAATGATGCTAATTGAGATTGTGCCCAAGTAGAAAAATTAGAACCATTGTGATATTAGTGGCATGCCATTAAGGAACACTAGCGCGCTCTCTGTTTAGCACGTCTCGTGCTCTCTGTTTAGCACGTCTCGTGCTCTCTGTTATTAGCACTGTGTGTGCTCTTTGATTAGCACTTTGTGTGCTCTCCGACTAGTACTTTGTGTACTCTCTGTTGCCCATCACTTATGTGCTCTCTGTTTGTTCCGTATATCCTAACGGTTCTATGAAAGTCTACTAAGGGCTAAACTACAGAAAGTGGATAAAAGTGTATGTTGTACCATTGTGGTAAGTTACAGGTTATATGTAAGAAAAGCAAGAAGTTTATATGCATGAGTACTTAAATGGTCATTCATTACTTTTCTAGTGCTTACTAAGCCTTCACCGGCTTAACGCGTTTATTTTAACGCGTAGGTACAAGGAATACAAGAAGGTAGATCGGGACCTCTCATTACATCACATCACTTGGAGCTCAAATTTTGGTATATTACTTTTGATGTAAAATGACATGTACTATAGAACTTATATGTGTACTTATTAGATAAACAAAAATGTTGTTTTTTGTGACGAAATGAAATGAGGCATTTTGGATAAAAAAAAAGTTGCATGACTCGGTTTATTTTAATGTAATACTTTTATATCGGGTTTATGCATATGAACCGGATATAAGGGTGTTACATTTGTTGGTATCAGAGCGAAGGTTTTCTAATGTTTGGGGCCGGGAAAATGAGTCCACAAGTACATGTCATTTTATATGTTGATGTGATGAGAGGTTATTTAGTTATTTAATTGTTTAAATTATGAATATTGTAGAAAGTAAAGATGTCAGATAGGCGAGAAGAGTCCGAAAATGAAAGTAGGGTCCCAAACCCTAATAGAGAAGAAGATCCACATAGGATCCGAGACCGAAGAGAATCAATAAGTGAAGAAAGAACTCAACCCCTAAGTGAATCAATATCCCCTCCTCAAGAAAATTCGATTGCTACTTTGTTACAAACGATAAACCAGTTGTTACAACAAGTAGTAAGAAGCAATGTGCAAAATGTGCCTCCACCACCATCTACTAGTGCCCCTCAGTTGCAACCCTCTGTATCCAGTCGCCGGTCTCCTATAGAAAGATTAAGAAAGCATGGAGCTGAAGAGTTTAAGGGGAGAAAAGATGATGATCCTGTAGAGGCAGAGGAATGGCTCGAGAATAGTCAGAGGGTATTTGAGGAACTACAGTGCACGGAAGAAGAAAAGCTAAGATGTGTTGTATCTTTGTTAAAGGGTGAAGCCTACCAATGGTGGACTACAGTGTTAAATATTCATCCTGCAGAAAGGATCAACTGAAATTTCTTTGTGTCTGAATTCAAGAAGAAATATATCAGTGAGTTATATTTGGAGAAGAAGAAAAGGGAATTTCTAGACTTGAAGCAGAATAACATGACCGTGGCTGAGTATGAACGTGAGTTTCTCAGACTGAGCAGGTATGCTAAAGAATTAATAGCTACTGAAGCAGATATGTGTAGAAGATTTGAGTGGGGATTGAATGAAGAGATATATGTTCCACTACTACCGTTACATCTATAAGAATTTTCTGTTTTGGTTGATCGAGCTCAGAGGTTGGAGGAGGGATTGATTCGTTCGAAAGAGAAAAGTGCTGGAAAGAGAACAGCCATTAGTTCTGCACCTCCCCTTTCTTTGAAAAGAATGAGAGGATTTAGAGATCCTAGATATGCTTCTTTTTCTGCTGGTCAGAGGTCTCGAAGCCAAATACGACAAACTCAACAAGGAACTTCCATAGTTAGTACAGGTGGTACTAGAAGAAGGTCATCACAAATGCAATCACCGTGTAAACATTGCGGAAGATTTCATTGGGGAGAGTGTCGACTGAATACTCGAGTTTGTTTTAGATGTGGGTCTCAAGATCATTTTATAAGAGATTGTCCAAGGATGATGGAGAATACTACCGAACAGTCTGTAAAAGGTAGTTCAGCTCCACAAAGAAGCAGATTACCCGGAAATTCTGGTAATGTTGGTATGAGATCAGCAAGAAATGAAGTTGATATATCTGAGTCTCGGAAGCCACGAACATATGCCATCAGAACCAGGGAAGAAGAAAATGCTCCCGATGTGATCACTGGTAAATTCTCTTTATTTGACTCTTGGGTAGTTGCATTGATAGATCCAGGTTCTACGCATTCATACATATGCATTTCATTAGTGAAAGATAGAGAATTAGTAATAAAACCTACGAAACATGAGGTGATAGTTACGAACCCTTTTGGGCAAAGTGAGAGAGTCAATAAAGTGTGTAATGGGTGTCCTTTAAAGATTCAGGATTGTGAATTTCCAGCAAATCTTATGGTCTTGTCATTCAATGAATTTGATGTGATACTGGGGATGGATTGGTTATCGAAATATGCAGCCGTGGTTGATTGCAAAAGAAGAAGAATTTCTTTAAGAACTATAGATGGAAATGAGGTGATCGTAATTGGTGAGAATTACAGTGTTATGTCAAATGTGGTTTCTGCAATCAAAGCTTGTAAAATGATTAAGAAAGGATATGAGGCTTTTTTAGCCTATGTTCTAAATACTCGAGCAGAAGAAAGTGAGATTGAAAAGATAACGATAGTACAAGAATTTTTCGATGTGTTTCCTAAAGAATTATCAGGTTTACCTCCTGAAAGAGAAGTTGAATTTGGAATTGAATTAGTTCTGGGGACTGCACCAATTTCGATAGCACCATATAGAATGGCACCAGCAGAGTTAAAAGAATTGAAGACTCAGTTGCAAGAATTGTTGGATAAAGGATTCATACGTCCAAGTGTATCACCGTGGGGAGCTCCGATTTTGTTTGTAAAAAAGAAAGATGGGTCTTTAAGGTTGTGTACAGATTATCGTCAGTTAAACAAAGTGACGGTAAAGAATAAGTATCCGTTGCCCATAATTGATGATTTGTTCGATCAGTTGAAAGGAGCAAGTGTGTTCTCAAAGATTGATCTAAGATCAGGATACTATCAGTTGAAGGTAAAAGACTCGGATGTGCCAAAGACTGCCTTTAGAACTCGATATGGTCATTATGAGTTTTTGGTCATGCCATTTGGATTGACTAATGCTCCAGCTGCATTTATGGACCTGATGAATAGAATTTTTCAGCCATATTTGAATCAGTTTGTGGTAGTATTCATTGATGACATTCTGGTATATTCGAAAGGTGAAGAAGAGCATGAGAAGCATCTTCGAATTGTATTGCAGATTTTGAGAGAAAAACAATTGTTTGCTAAGCTGAGTAAATGTGAGTTTTGGTTGAAAGAAGTCATTTTTCTGGGACATATTGTATCGGCTGATGGCATTCGAGTAGATCTGAAGAAGGTTGAAGCTATTCTCGAGTGGAAACTGCCAAAGAATGTGACTGAGGTAAGAAGTTTTCTGGGTTTGGCCGATTATTATAGAAGATTTGTACAAGGATTTTCTATGATTGCATTGCCATTAACAAGGTTATTGCAAAAAGATGTGAAGTTTGAATGGAATGAGAAGTGTCAACAAAGTTTTGAAAGATTAAAAGCAGCATTGACCGAAGCTCCGGTGTTAATACAACCAGAATCTGGTAAGGAATTTTTGATTTACAATGATGCATCTTATAATGGTTTGGGTTGTGTACTAATGCAAGAAGGAAAGGTAGTTGCATATGCGTCTAGACAGCTGAAGTCACATGAGAAGAATTACCCGACACATGATCTTGAGTTGGATGCAGTAGTGTTTGCACTGAAGATTTGGAGACATTATTTATATGGAGAGAAGTGCTATATTTATACAGATAACAAGAGTTTGAAATATTTGCTAACTCAAAAAGAGCTGAATTTGAGACAAAGGAGGTGGATTGAATTGATTAAAGATTATGACTGTATCATTGACTATCATCCTGGGAAAGCGAACGCAGTAGCTGGCTCTAAGTAGAAAATCAATGGCAGCTTTGAAGGCGATGAATGCACATTTGGAAATACAATCAGATGGTGAGTTATCAGTTGAGTTAAGAGTGAAACCAACTTTGTTACAAGAAGTGAAAGATGCACAAGAAGACGATGAAGAGTTGATGAAGATAAAGAAACAACTTGAAGAAGGCAAAGGTAATGAATTTGAAGTTGATAGTGAAGGAAGTTTAAGATTTCATAATCGATTATGTGTGCCTAATCAAGAAAATTTGAAATGGAGAATTTTGGATGAAGCTCATCATAGTTCATTTGCTATGCATCCAGGAAGTAACAAGATGTATCATGACTTAAAGTTATTTTATTGGTGGAAAGCAATGAAACGGGATATAGTTGAGTATGTTTCGAAGTGTTTGATATGTCAAAAGGTAAAGGCGGAGCATCAAGTGCCATCGGGGTTGCTTCAAACGATAACTATTCCAGAATGGAAATGGGAAAGAATTACAATGGATTTTGTCACGGGATTTCCACTTTCACCGAAGAAGAAGGATTCCATATGGGTGATCGTTGATCGATTAACTAAGTCTGTTCATTTTCTCCCGGTAAGAATTGATTTCTCAATGGATAAGTATGCACAATTGTATATAGATGAAATAGTTAGACTTCATGGTGTGCCTGTATCTATTATTTCTGATCGGGATCCAAGATTTACATCAAAGTTTTGGGAAAGATTACATGAAGCTTTGGGTACTCGATTGAACTTTAGTACAGCATATCATCCTCAGACAGATGGACAGTCAGAAATGGTGATTCAGATTTTGGAAGACATGTTGAGAAGCTGTATTATTGAGTTTGAAGGAAATTGGGAAAGGTATTTACCGTTGATTGAATTTACTTATAATAATAGTTATCAGTCAAGTATTCAGATGGCACCGTATGAAGCATTGTACGGAAGAAAGTGTAGGACTCCTGTGTGTTGGACAGAGTTAAGTGAACAGAAGCTTGTGGGTCCTGATCTGATTCGAGAAACTGAAGAAAAAGTAAAGTTGATCTGAGAGCGATTAAAGGCTGCTTCAGATAGACAGAAGTCCTATGCGGATTTGAAAAGGAAAGATATAGAGTTCAATGTTGGTGAAAAGGTTTTCTTAAAAGTGTCTCCGTGGAAGAAAGTTCTCCGATTTGGCAAAAAGGGGAAATTGAGCCCAAGATTTATCGGGCCATATGAGATATTGGAAAGAATTGGTCCAGTTGCTTATCGATTGGCTCTTCCACCAGAATTAGATAAGATTCATAATGTTTTTCATGTGTCTATGCTACGGAGGTACCGATCTGACTCATCCCATGTGATTACTTCGGAGAGTATTGAAATACAACCGGATTTGACTTATGAAGAGGAACCAATAAAGATACTAGCTCAAGAAGTGAAAGAATTGAGGAATAAAAGAGTTTCTCTGGTAAAAGTGCTATGGAGACATCATAACTCAGAAGAAGCTACTTGGGAAAGAGAGGAAACGATGAAACAACAGTATCCACAGTTGTTCAGTACAGATAAATTTCGAAGACGAAATTTATTTTAAGGGGGGAAGAATTGTAACATCCGTGTGTTTGAACCGGATTTGGAATAGTGATAAATTAGAATAGAGAATTATAAATGTTTAGTGAAGTAAGGAAGGTTAGAAAAAAAATTTTAAGGATTAAATAGTAAAGGAGAGAAAATATGGGGGATTAAATAGCGAATTATCCGAAATGAATTTTGAGTCATCATGGGAATTAGATTGATTGAGGAGGGGCAAAAGAATAATTTGGTGGAAGATATTTTTTTTGGAGGCAAAGTTTTGGGCCAAAGTGTAAAGTTGAAAGGCTCAACGACTAAGAGTGTAATTTTACTATTTTTCTTAAGTGAGATATTTTAAGTGAAAATTCTAGAGAATTTGAGAGAAAAAAAGCTGGTTAAAAAGATGAAAATATCATCTTTTTCATTAAGTTAGCCGTCCATGGCCTTTTCTTCCATTTCCAACTTTTGCTTTTATTCCAAATAGGTCCTTCCATCATTTTTAAGCTTTCCAAACTCCAAAACCTTCCATTTTCTTTGGAATTTATGAAAGAAAGTCATAAAAGAGAGTTAGTAGACACCTTAAACTTCTTATAGAATTAATTTTGAGGTGTTAGAGAGATAAAGGACTAAATCGAGAAAATTTGAATTCAAGGGTTAAGGTAAGAAATGGTTAAATCCTCATGATATACATGTATTTTACTGTTATTTAGCATGAAAATCATTGAATTATAGCATTTAGCTTACATGTGTTTGTGTGAAATTGAAGAGAAAGAGAAGAGAGGCAAGGATCAAATTGAAGACAAAGGAAAAGAATAGAACAAGGGGTAAAAGAGAAGGAAATCAGCCTTTTTGTTGTAAGTACTACAAGAGTTTTGAACTATAGTTTAATTTCTCTAATGGTATATGAATTATTAGCATAGAAATTGTTAGATAGGTACATGATTTGAATGTTTATAATGATAAAATGAAGGGATTAATGTGTGATTTAGTAAAACAGTCTGGACAGAACAGAGGATTAACTTCGAAAATTCACTAAAAATTGTATATAAAGAGTTAAGGGTTATACTATATATGAAATTAAATCTTATTGAGTTTAGTTTCATATGGAAGAAACGGTGATGGAAATGGATCTGTAAATTCTGAGATACAACTGATTTTGTGTAACAAGGTCAGAGTAGGTACGAGTTCCCCTGTTCTGACTTTGAAAAATCATAGAAAACTGTAGAAAAATAATTATAGACTGAAATTTATATGTCTGAATCCTTAATGAGTCTGTTTTCAATATAAACAAACGGGAACATCATTTGATCTTTGTACTTAAAGATAGATAATTTGTAGTGAAGAAATGTCGAAACTGTCAGGCAGCAGCGAAGGGGTAAATTGAAAGAATTTACTGTACAAATTGGCTAAAGTAAAAATTCTGGAAATTTTATGGTAAAAATATGATTGAGTCTAGTTTCAGAAACATCATGCGGATTATGATTTTGAATTCTGTAGCTCAAGATATAAATAATTTAGTGACTGTGACGCAAGTGTACAGCTTTGAAAATATAAATGTGAAGTATTTGATGATGTATTTATGTGAGATATATCATTTATGAGAAATGATGCTAATTGAGATTGTGCCCAAGTAGACAAATTAGAACCATTGTGATATTAGTGGCATGCCATTAAGGAACACTAGCGCGCTCTCTGATTAGCACTGTGTGTGCTCTCTGTTTAGCACGTCTCGTGCTCTCTGTTATTAGCACTGTGTGTGCTCTCTGATTAGCACTTTGTGTGCTCTCTGACTAGTACTTTGTGTACTCTCTGTTTAGCACTGTGTTTGCTCTCTGTTGCCCAGCACTTATGTGCTCTCTGTTTGTTCCGTATATCCTAACGGTTCTATGAAAGTCTACTAAGGGCTAAACTACAGAAAGTGGATAAAAGTGTAAGTTGTACCATTGTGGTAAGTTACAGGTTACATGTAAGAAAAGCAAGAAGTTTATATGCATGAGTACTTAAATGATCATTCATTACTTTTCTAGTGCTTACTAAGCCTTCACCGGATTAACGCGTTTATTTTAAGGCGTAGGTACAAGGAATACAAGAAGGTAGATCGGGACCTCTCATTACATCACATCACTTGGAGCTCAAATTTTGGTATATTACTTTTGATGTAAAATGACATGTACTATGGAACTTATATGTGTACTTATTAGATAAACAAAAATGTTGTTTTGTGTGACGAAATGAAATGAGGCATTTTGGATAAAAAAAAGTTGCATGACTCGGTTTATTTTAATGTAATACTTTTATGTCGGGTTTATGCATATGAACCGGATATAAGAGTGTTACATAATATATCTAAACCTAGAAATCAATTTCAGGAGTCTCCTTTTCCTAAAGGACTGAGTTATTTTATCATCGACAAATAAAGTTGTTGATGGAGTTAATGATTTCATTTTGTCTCAGATTTCGAGCGAGTAAAAAAAAATACCTTAGTGTTGATAGATTCTCTTCAATGTCTAGAAATATTTAAGAACAACAACTTTTATATCCTCTGAGATTCTTAAATTCACTAAAATTCACAGGTGTACTAATCATGAGATTAATTTGAAAGTTAGTGTACCTATTATTCTATCGAGAAACCTTAATTAGAGCTTGGGGTTGTGTAATGGAATTAGATTGATTGTAGCCAAATTTCGTATAACAAGGATTTGGGATGCTATAAATGTAAAAGAGGGTGATAAATTCATTGGGGTTGGATTGGTTATTCTTATTTACAATACTATATATAATGCTTCCATAACATATAATATTTTTTTTATGAATACAATTCCAAACTTTAATATAGGACAATCATATTTATTCTATGATATACAAATCCAAATTTTTATTTTAAGGGGAGTTAAGGTCCTTATCAGCCCCTTTTAGCTGCACCCCTATTGGTAAAAGAAAGGGGAAGATTGTTGATGATCATGATCATGATGACTGTCGAAACCATCCCTTTTGAAAAACGATGAGTTTCGAAAATTATTTTTATGTTGGAAAACGGGAGTCGCCACCAATCTTTTATTCGGTGTGATTGGGTCACCACAAAACGTTTTAAAAATAAACCATTTTGAAAACATGTAGGTCTTCGAAATCCAGAAAAACAGATTCGGGAGTCGGTTACGCATGAGGAAGGATTAGCACCCTCATACGCCCAAAATTGGTACCGTATTGATTATCTTCGGGTCTTAATATATAAAATTTTGAAAGCTCGAATAAAGTTTAAAATACGATCCTTGAATGAGTTAAGTTTAAAAGAAATCGAATTTGTTTGGAAGTCCCGCTATTTCAAAGTGATGGTTTCAAAATGTCAATGGACTAAGTTGAAAAGCATTGAAAATTATTGGGTCAATTTAAAATTAATTAAAAGTACAAAAAGGACCTAATCGAAAATTTGAGAAAAAGCGAAAGGATCGAATGCATAAATATTCCATTAATAAAAAACACGCGGATCCTGAGACGGGTCAGGTCGGATTTAGGTCGATCCATGGGCAGAGGGCTGAAACGGTGCCGTTTTGGCACCAAACATGGGTGCTCAAAACGGCACCGTTTTGTGTGTGCTATAAATTCCAATTTTAGTGAAAAAAATCATTTCTCCCTCCAAAATAAAAAAAACAAATCCCCTTCCAAAACAAAGCTCTCTTTTCCCATAGTCGGCCAAACCCCGACCGATCACCTCGTCGCCGACCCCCACGCGTCACCACCACGCGCCATCGTCCTTAGCCGCGCGTCGCCACCACGCGCCATCGTCCGCAGCTGCGCATCATCGTGCGTCGTCGCTGCGCCTAGTCACGCGCGCCGGTCCGACCACGTCTCCGCCGTCGCTTTTCTTCCCACGCGCCACGCGCCTCCGATCGATTAGGAGCCTCTCCTTTTCTACCCTTTTTTTTTTTTTTAAACCGTTCTTAAAAACCTTTTTTTTAAAAAAAACTGTTTCTTTTTATTCCTAATCGTTTTCGATTCTCTGTTTCTTCGCAGATCCACGGATGATGAAGCATATGCGAGGTTCGTGGTTTTGCGACGGCGACGGCTTGGACGGCTCCTAGGGCGGCTCCGGTGGTGACCGTTGAACAAAGATAAGTCATTTCGTTTTTTTATTAATAATTTATTATTAATATTATTATTAACTATTATTATTATTATTATTAAAAACAATTATCAAGATTATTAATGTTATTATTATTAAAACGTTTGAAGTTAATGGGGTAATAAATATTGACAGAATACATATTAAATATGCTGATGTGGCGGCCTCTGATTGGCTGAGAGGAAGGTGGCTGGTGCAAGTTGCCCAGCATATTAGGGATTTGGGTGTAATGGGTTTTGGGATTTTGGGCCTTTTGGGTTGTTTTGTAATTGGGCCCTGATTTGGGCTTTTGTAATTGGACACTTAGACTTGGGCTTGTATTTGGACATTCAATATTTATAATAAGTTTTAAATTTAAATATAAATCTAAATTTAAATTAATTTTAAATTTTAAATTTAAATTCAAAATCAATTTAATCTTAAAATAAATCTTAAAATGAGTTTAAATGTTGAGCCCGATCAAAATTGAACTTCAACAATGACAATTTATTACCTTTACAAAATGTCAATGCATTCGCATATACTTAAAATTGCAATTCAAAAAAATTTAAATTATCTATACCATTCATTTATTATTAATTATATTTAATATTTTCATAATACTCAATCGACATGAATATTGTTATTAGCGTAAGAGGACGTAAATTCAAATGCGTTAACACGCATTATATTATACTAAATTGTGGTAAAAATCACAATTTTAACTCATACACTTCAAAGCATACATTTCAGAGAGAAAAAAAAAAGAATATGATTAGACAAGTTTCAATGCATATATATGCCTTATCTTTGGATCAATTCATTTTATTTTGACAAAAATTATTCTACTTATATTTTCTTTACAATTTTTATAAATTTGAAAAAAATTAAACAAGGTTTGAGGAATTAATTAAGGAATAAAATTATTATCTACTTACAAAAATCAGATCAAACTTTTTTTTTAAATAAACTCTTTTTTTACAAAAATTTCTCACACCAACTTTATTTGCAATGATTTTGAATTGAAAAATGAAAATTGCAATGATTCCAAAAATTGAGGGACCTAATGTCTGCTTTCATAGCTTGGAAAAAAGGTCCTTGTGGAGTTGGTAGTGCCTACAGGCTACACCATTGTTACTCAGGATGGCATAATTTTAAAACAAAAAAAAGTGAGCACTTTAGTTGCTGTGGTCTCACTTCTTGGAAGTTGCAAATAATACAGGAAGTCCTCTTATATGCATTCAATGGGAGCCACCTGAGGACTGTGATTGGCAATCTCTATTTGCTATTTTATGCTGGTTGCTTTGGAAGAATCCAAACATGTTTATTTTTTCTAACAATCATAGTTGTATTCAAGCCATTGTGGATACAGGCTACACTTGGACAAGGAGCTACGTTGATTCGGGTTCAAACTTAGAGTCCACCAAATTCCATGTATTGCCTCTCGAGTTGGTCTCCTCCGGAGTTGGGTTGGATAAAACTTAATTTTGATGGGATAATGTCACTATATTAGCAGCATGCTTCAATTGGAGGAGTTTTAAGGGATTTGGATGATTTCTAGTTATGTGGTTATGCGATGAGTTTCGATAAGGAGTCGGTTTTTAAAGTTGAAACGAGAGCGTTGTTGGAATGTCAATTCATTGCATGGGAGAAAGGTTTCAAGAAAGTTGAAGTTGAATGTGATAATGCACTTTTAGTAGAGTTAATCTTAATAAGAGGCGCCAAGAGTAGTTTGGTAGAATTAAGATTACTACCTCAATTATTACGAAGGAAATAGGTAGTATGAGTACGTCATATTTCGAGGAAACAAAATGGAGTTACGGATCACATGGTCAAATATGTTGCTAAAGGAAAATTTTTTACTCAAGATGTTTGAGGTTTTGCCGATTTTATTAAGAGATTTATTGATTGCTGACTGTAATGGTTCTAGATCAGTTTAATATGAAATGATTATTGTGACGTACACGTAGAAGAATCTTGTTTTCTTTTTACATACCAATAAAAAAAACCCAAATAAAAAAAATTAAAGGTATTAAATGTGTCGTGTCATGCCTAAGCATGATAGTAACAAATTTTATACTTGCTCAAGTTCGGTCTAAACAAAAATATTAGTCTAAAATTCTACGCAAACCCACCCATATCTGTAAAGAGCTAACACAAACCCATTTTAAGTTATTCATATTATTTTAAATAATAAAAAATTAAATATTATTAATTTAAGAATTTAATATTTTAAATTTATTATATTTTATATATAATCATCTTAATATTTTTTAAATGTTTACATAAATTACATAATATATAAAAATAAAAAATTTAAAAAATATGGTGGGGTTGGACTTGACTTGAGCTTTGAATCTTTAAACCTGAACCCAACCATATTTTAATGTATAATTCTAATGTTCTTGTTTTTTTAATAATAATTTATTTTATTAAATTTATTTTAAGTTTTATTAAATATGTATGTATTAATTATATAATTTTAGAATTATTATTACTTATTATTTATTTCTGTTTTATATGTAAAACATTAGTTTTAAGAATTGATTTATATACTTAAAATATTTTTTTCAATGTATAATTATATAAAAGTATTTAATAGAATTTGAAAGAATAATTGAAAAATATTTTTAATTTAAGATATATCGATTCTAATATTAAATAATTTTAAAAACTAGCTTTAAAATTTGAATTTTTAATTATAAAAATGTTTAAAACATATACTTTTACTTTAAATTAATAAATTTGAATATTTAAAAATAATTCAATTGTTTAAAATATACTAATTTTTTTAATTTTCCAATTTCAATATCCTTTAATGTTTTAACTTGAATATTCAGAAAAACAAATAATTAAACTATTTAAAAAATACTGAAAATTTTAAGATTTAATTTAAATATGTAAGTGTGTTATATGATACTTTCCATCGTTCCTATTTATATTTAATGTTTTTTTAAGTTGAAATTAATTTTAAAAGTAGTAATTTAATTATGCATAATTTTCAAATTAAATATAATATATAATTTAAAAAAATGCTGTTTTTCAATTTAACAATTTTGATGTATCTTTTAATTTTTCAAAATTTAAAAACTGTTTCAATTTTAAATATTAAAATTATATACTAATTTTTAATCAATAAATATAATATATTTAAATTAATATATAGATATGATTTGCAATGTGAATTTATTTATTCAATAATTTCTAATCCTCTAATTATTATTATTATTTTCATATATGATAGATCAATTGATAAACATTCAAATCATCGATTTATGAAAGAAAAGAAAAGGAAAAAAAACGCTAGAGAGAGGGGTCGAACCTCTGACCTTATGGTTAACAGCCATACGCTCTAACCGACTGAGCTACTCCAGCTTTTGTTAGTGGGTTTTACATATTTTTGTTTATAAAAATTACACTCTAAACCATTAAAGCAATTCCATTCATTAAGAAGGCATGATTTCAATTGTGATGGCTTTAGTTTGGTGACAATTATTAATTGAAAATATTTTATCGTGATGGATAATTAAATTATTTTATTTTTGCTGAGGTAAAAGAGGTAAGGAATAAAGAGAAATGGACGAAAGATATCCATAACAGCTGTAATTACAAGTGCAATTATTTTATTCTAAAAACATGAATTTGGTCTCACAAAAAAAGTGAATTTGGAGTTATATTAAATGAGTATAACTAGATTACATTTCCAATGGAAGGATTTAAGTTCGAATTTTAGAGATATTGTTGGAAGAGGCAGTCACACACCTCGAACATAAACTGTAAAACAGACATGAATAACATAAAAAAGAATGAGTATAACTAGAGATGCTCATAGGTCGAGTCAAATCGAGTTCGAATCGAGCAATATTAATATATTTTATGTTTCTTCAAACTCAATTGATCTGAAATATGAGCTTAAAATTTTATTTAAATTCGTTTGAATTGAGTCTCTATTATAACCTATGCAAAGTATGGATTAAAAAACACGTTAAAATTTATTTAAAAAATATATTTATAATATTCAAACCCATGAAAATTACATCAATGTAAATGTAATATGAAAAATAGCATGCAACATGAACGTAGCAAAACCGACATTATTACACGGGCGTAGTGGGAGTTGGCAGCGGCTTACCTCCTCTTAAAATGTATTTTTTTATTTAAATTTTAAAAAATTTAAAAATTCTAAATTAGTAAAAATAAAATTATAATTTAGTTTTTTAAAAATAATAAAAAATTAATTTAATTATTTAAAAATTATAAAGATATAAACTATTCAAATGGTGAAATTATATTTTTATTATCATAAAAATTAAATTTTAATTTCGCCCTTAAAAGATTTTGAGTTCAATGTAAAATTAATACTTGAATTTACTCATTTTTTTTCAGATTGGCACATATAATTTTTTTTTGTTCCAGATTGATACTTGAATTTTTTTTTCCATTCTCCATTAAGTTTGAGACATGACGAAATAATATTTTGACACATTACATAAATGATATCATGATGACATGATAATGATGTCATAATCTAAAAAAATTAATAAAAAACTTTTTCCTTTTTGACTTTTCTACTCTCAAATTTTTCTCTGTCTCTTCTACTTCTTCT
Source organism: Kokia cookei (assembly GCA_039519145.1). Taxonomy (NCBI): domain Eukaryota; kingdom Viridiplantae; phylum Streptophyta; class Magnoliopsida; order Malvales; family Malvaceae; genus Kokia; species Kokia cookei. The sequence continues at coordinate 41,661,783 of CM076902.1, read as the reverse complement.
CTTTCTTCCATCAACCCAATTTTTTTTTCTATTGTCCTTTGGTTTCTCGGCGGCTTTTCGATCGAAGTTGGTCTTATTCATTTTCTTTATGAAAATTTTTTTAGTTTCATTTTCTTTGAGATTTTATTTTGTTTTTTTCATATTTTTTTTACCTCTACTTGAAGGTATATCGTTTTCACTTTTCTTTAACAAATTGACAGATGAATTGAAGTGAAAAATGAACAGTATTGGAGACATGAAAGGGGAATTCAAACCCTGAGAAATTAACCCAAGCATCGATTTTACAGATGACGAGACTCGACCTTTTGAATTTGACACACAGTTTCTTGTCTCTCCGTTTTGTGGTATGTTTATCTTAATCTTTGATTTCACACTTAATATTCTAGTATTAGTTATTTACACTTTAAATCATTTGAAATTAATGTGAACTGTTGGTTTGAGAAAAAAAAAGTTACAGAGATGATAATGAGGATGATGATGAATTAAACTATCCACAAGATACGGTTCCTTTAGATGATAATAATGTTGTAGTCGAGGATGGTTTAGAGACCCAACTTCTAAACCTTGGTGAGGAAACTCAAGTGTTGGACTTTGGTGGCAAAACACGTGTTGGATGATTTAGATTGCTTTGAAAATATAGAGACCCAATTGTTGGATGAATTCGATGTCGGCATTGTTCTTGATAGTGAAGGAACTGATGGAACTGAGGTTTTCGATGATGGTGTCGAGGTCTCGGATGATGAGGTAGTAATTGGAGGTCGTGGTCAATCGATTGGCCATGAGGAGAGGGAATCTTTAGAGCAATGTAGGGCATCAACCGAAGAAAAAAAAATTGGGTTGATGAAGAAGATGTAGTAGTAGAAGAAGAGTCGATAGAAAAATTGGGGGTAGAAAAGTCATAGGGAAAAAGTTTTTTTTTATTAATTTTATTAGATTATGACATCATTATGATATTATTTATGTCACATATTACAATATTTTTCTGTCATGTGTCTCAGATTTAACAGTGTTAGACTCATGTATTAAACCAGTGGACGAAAAAAAAATTCGAATATCAATTTGAAATGAAAAAAAATTATAAGTATCAATATGAGAAAAATGAATAAATTCATATACTAATTTTATACTTAACTCAAAATTTTTTTGCTTTCGCCTTTGATATTACAATTATTAAATGTATATTACTTTATAGAAATTTTGGCTTTTTTTCAGCGTTTCATACTTTTCATTATTTATTTTATTTAGATTGTATCATGTAATTATAATGATTTTTAAATTGTTAAACCTAATTAACTATATTCAAACAATTTTAAATTGAGTAAATTACAGAAATGGTCACCTAATGGTGCTCGTGTTCCTATTTTGATTATTCAACTTTAAAAATTTTCAATTTAGGCACTAATGTTTGAATTCGTTCCTATTTGGGTCACTCGTCATTAAATTGAAAACGAAAAACTTTTTTCCAATTGATATAATAACACATTTAATCCTCAATAGTTACTTATTTTGTAACACCACTCACCCGATCCAATCACTAGACCTGAGCAAGTAGTTGTTACAACATACATTATACATTTGGAAACAATTTAATGTTCTTTAAAATCCTCTTATTATTTTTTTATTATATTATGTAAAATGTTAGGCAAAATCAACCTTTAAAAATACTTTGAATTTTCTCGATTTAAAACTGAGTTTCTAAAGTTTGAGAGACTTTTATCGATACTTAGTTGAGCAAGTATCAGTAGATATCAAGGAGTAAAAATTTCGAAAATCACTACAGAATCCTACCGGTAGAATTGGTAGTTCTACCGGTACAAGTCTGAGTTATACCGATACAACTCAGACAACTACCGATATAACAAACTCTAGTAAGTAAGGTAGTTTTAGCCTGAGACTTCTACTGATACCCAAATTCAACTACCAATACAACTAGGATAACTACTGATACTTTGGTACCAACTATCGAAACAAGCCTAAGCAGTAGTCAAAACTACTTAAGAAATTCATCAATATGCAAAGCTCATGCTTCAATTAATATTGAACATATCATAAGACTTATAAAACATGTAGATAACAAACTAATTGTATGTCACTTATAACCGAACCAACATAAACGATTAATTACCAAATAGTGTGACCTCCAAAGAGTAATCCAATCGACATCTCGAATCCGACGGTCTACAAGGGAGAAAATCAAACGAGGTAAGATTGCTTAAGGCTTAGTAAATTCGTAATAAATTTAAACATCAACTTACTATAAAGGATGTAATTTTAAATATTTTACAAGACAATTCAATATCTTGATCATAAGTACGTTAAATTACCTATACGCCACAAATCTCATAAGGTTAGTGAATTCATATGTAATATGTATAATTTTATCCTGATATTAAACTTATTCATGGAAGACATATTTGGTATATAAATCTATCATCATATTTGCCTTTAACACTCACAATACATTTCAAATATCTATATTCAATGTCTCAATTCAACACATATTTGCACATAGCCATTTCACATAACCATTACATAAATTCATTCCCTAAAACCATACCTTGTAATCATTTCATTTGCATATATAACACATAATCGCTCTGTACTATACATTTTGTTTCAACAATTAATCCATCATATACTCAATAATCATGCATTCCCATTTCAAACGTTTGTATCAACGTATTTAAACTCACCTACCTTGACCTTATAACATCTCATATATATATAAATTTATTTAAACCTCTAACACCCGTTGAACCAAAAGGATTAACATCAGATACTCAAGAAAATGCTCACGCAAGCTGTGACTGTAACATGTAACCATATATGCTCACAGGAGCTATGAAATGGACCTGCTCACACGAGCTGTGGGTCGAGATGTGGGGCTACATGATGCTGCTCACACGAGCTGTGGAGAATCCGTAATAAATGTCAAACCTTAGCCATTGGTAGGACATTTGAGACCAGTGCCCATATAACCTGTAATGCTCACATGAGCTGTGAGATGAGTCCGCTCACACAAGCTGTGGGTCTAGATGTTAGGCTACACGATGCTGCTCACATGAGCTATAGAGAATCCACAACCAATGCAGGACCTCAGTCATCGGTAGGACATCCAAGACCAACACCCATATAACCTGTAATGCTCACACAAGCTATGAAATTGGTTTGCTCACACGAGCTGTGGGTCGGGATATTAGGCTACACGATGCTGCTCACACGAGCTGTGGAGAATCCATAACAAATGCAGGACCTTATCCATCGGTAGGACATCCAAGACCAGCACCTTGAACTGTAAATAACCCTTAATGACATGTTATTTGTATCCTAAGTATTCACATGATTCGAACGAGACCTTGGTACATATCCAAACTTTTTCCTTTCAATCTGTTGTACCATTCCATTATACATTATATGAAATTCATATTTTTCATATATATATATATATATATATACATTCGATTTTTAATTAACTTCATAACTTATTCCATTATACAAATTAACACATAATGGTTATAAAGTCTTATACATATCTTTCTTTCTTCCATAATACAATATCTCTAGGCTAATGGATATCACATAGAAACATATAATTCAACAATTAATGTAACTTATAATAATAACATATTAAGTATATATTTCATCCATCATATATTCACTAAACATTATTTCTCCTTTCAAGCAATTGTATCAATATTTTCCAACTCACATCCATATATTTCACATTTTTCCAAATATAGTAATCAACTTAAATATCATCATCTCATAATCCACATCATATCATACAAATCTCAAGCAGATGAACTAGATTACAAACTAAATAGATATGTATTATATCACAAAAATATTAAATAATTAATTTAATAAATTTACTTTTTCGATCATTCCATTTATTATCCTTCCGGATAATATTCTTTTCAATCTTTTTATCTATTCGAAAATACTGAATATATTACTATAGTGTCTTTCAACCATGATCTTTTTCCTTTTCAAAAAATATATCATGGCCATATATGACATAAATACAATTTATATAATGATTTCAATTAAAATTATAAATTCACTTATAAACTTCTAAAGTGAAATATGAACTTACCTAGACTAAAATGGTTGCCAAACAAAACCGACGAATATACCGAACTTTAACTTTTCCTCGAATTAAATCTAATTGCTTCGTTTCTTGATCTAAATAATAATTCTCATCAATTTAATCATTTCAATAATTTAAAAATATTAAATTATAGCTTACAACCCATTGTTGAAGCTCAATTTTAACCGGGCCCGAGTGTTGGATTAAGCCTTTTATTTTAAGTTGGGTTTAAATTGATTTAAATTTATTTTTAAATTTAAATTTATCTTAAATTTAAATTTATCTTCTTAAATTTAAATTTACTTTAAATTTAAATTTAATTAAAATTTAAATTGACTTAAAACTTAATATTAA
>CM076902.1:40249839-40442339 GCA_039519145.1 Kokia cookei | reverse complement strand
TTGATCTATGGACAGCATCGTTGTGGTAAAGGTCGTAATGCCAGAGGAATCATTATCGCAAGGCATAGAGGGGGAGGTCATAAGCGTCTATACCGTAAAATTGATTTTCGACGAAATGAAAAAGACATATATGGTAGAATCGTAACCATAGAATACGGCCCTAATCGAAATGCATACATTTGTCTCATACACTATGGGGATGGTGAGAAGAGATATATTTTACATCCCAGAGGGGCTATAATTGGAGATACCATTGTTTCTGGTACAGAAGTTCCTATAAAAATGGGAAATGCCCTACCTTTGAGTGCGGTTTGAACTATTGATTTACGTAATTGGAAGGAACCTAAAATCAATGTACAATAGGTTATGGCACTACTGTTTACATTTAGTGGTGAGTATTCCTGGCTGTCACGCGGGTGACCCGGGTTCGATCCCCGACAACGGTGAATGAATTTTTCCTGAAAAATTTCAAATAAAGTTTTTGATGTTCAGGACTAACTCCAGATACTGCATAGAAAAAATAAGGTAAAGAACTACCGATAATTGATAAGTCATTGTAGTATAGTGGTGAGTATTCCCGCCTGTCATGCGGGTGACACGGGTTCGATCCCCGGCAACGGCGATTGTTTTTTTCCTAAAAATTTTCAAATAAAGTTTTTATTTAGAATTTTGAGGGAAATGACGCATTTCAAGATATCTGTTCCCGCCATTTAAAAATCTCTTCGTCTATCTTTAAAATCCTTTCTACTCGCTTTTTGTTAGTTGTTTGCAAATCTTGCTTTCTTCTCATTTCTCTGAATGGCGAAAACTAAAGAAGGAGAACAAACAGCGAAATTACACGATCTGGATATCGTTTCCATTGGATCTCTATACAAAGGCCCCTGGGAAAAGAAATATTGGAGCTCCTCTAGGGTTCGTTTGCTTTTTTATTTGCAATTTACTCGACATTCTCACGGTGTGTGATTTTTTTTATGTAATTAATATATATACCTGCCGAATAACTTTAATTAAAACTAAAGAACTCTGGTTGATTGCCGGTGTCTCTAATAGTAGTATATTTTTCTGCAATTACGGTGTAAATTTGTAATTGAAATTTATGAACTCCTAATCTTCGATCCTAACAAGTTTCGGCAAATGAAAAAAAATATATTTGAATTAACAGCAGAAAATTGAAGTAAATTGTTATGGACTAATGGCGTTTCGTTTAAGTGGATTTAACCTTGTTAATCTGTAGGGTAAAGATCGATATCCTTATCCTGTGGGCTATCAATCTGCTCGGGCTCACAATGGAAGCACTTATAAGGCAGAAATTCATGAAGGTCCTAGAGGGCCTTTGTTTGTGGTGAGTAAGCAGACATGATGGTTTTACCTAGCACTTGCATCTTGTTTCCCATTGTTACTTTTTTAAGCGAATTATTAAGCAAAAGTGTGACTCTATTTGCATGCAGATCTCCTGTGATGGGCAATCGTGTTCTGGACAAACTCCAGATATTGCATGGGAGAAATTTCAGAAGATGAGTTGCCCACATTTGAAGATATGGCATGGAAAGAGATTCTCATGCAAGATAGATGGTGTGGAGGTATAACTTGGTGGTGCTTCCATAGCACTCTGAAGTTGCATTTTCCTTAGCCCTCCTCCTTTTTTGGTTAATTGCATTACTATTTACAAGTTTAGTATGGACAAACTTTGGTGATATTATCTTTATGTTCTTATTTTGTTGCCATATCTGGTATCTGGAAAGCATTTTCCACCTAGATGACAATTCATTCTACTTTTTCTTGTTTTCTAATTGTTCATCGGAATCATAAAACACTCTTCTGTCAAATACAATATATTTGTCAATGTTCACTTTGGTCTCTAGATTGGAGATTTATTATAGAAGAGATGCATCCTAATTTGAACAAGATGATCTAGGGGTTGCTCTGGTGACTACTATAATTTAGCCTTAGTGATAAGAATAACTAAGCTTGTGGAAATCCTTTGAGTTACTGTCTTGTTCTTTCATATTTATGTGGTTACCTTAAGTATTAAAATCAGAGTCGCTTAGATTGAGAGTGATTAACATGATAAAGGTCAAGCTTTGACATCAATTTGAAGCAGTATAATGTGGAGCATTTAAGTCGATCTTTTCTCTTTGATAAAATTTTCACTGGGTGGCTCAGATTGTTGTATTCTTTGTAACTAATGCCATAAAGGTGCTCTATAGTATTATTTTAGAGATGTTGATGCCTTTATATGCATGCATACTGTATACATATTTTAAAAAATTTCACTTATTTCTTGGCTGTTTTTTGTTATTTGTGGTGCTTCTTTGAACTACTTGATGCTGTACTGTTTTGACTTGCTCAATGTCTGAAAATATATTTCCTAACTTTGGATAGGTAAAGAAAAATATAGGTAATTGCACTGAGTTTTTCTTTGCATTTTAACATGCAGTTTTTTGGATTTAAAAATCCATTTGTTCAAAGGTTACTTCGGGAATTGGTGGCAAATGCCAATGGAGCAGCAGAAAGGAGTTTGTTACCTTCCGGCTTTTGCAATGGCGCTTCTATAATGAATAATGATAATGGGAGCTCAACTATCTGTACTTCTTCTGATTTACTACCATACTTGGCCAGGCCACAGATCAGGAAAAAGAGAAGTACAAGGTGTGAAAAAATGCAAAGCAAGTTGGTTGACAGGCCTGGCCTTAAACGACCCCGATCTAAGGACCTGATTTATGATGCCAAGGGTTCAAATTTAGTACCAGGGAATCAAGTGAAACATCAACATGGGTTCTCGGTAACTCATAATGCTTCGAAAGATGAAATTGACAAATTTCCAGAAGCATCAGCAGTACACTTGAAATCAGCGGGGAAAATTGTAGAAAACTCCCCAGCCAAAGATGGTTTTGCATCAAAATCTGTTGATCTCTTGAGTCATTGTGGTGAGAATGAAGCCAAGGGCAAGTTTATTAGTTCCCAAAATGAAAAATTCACTAGAGTAGCTAACATTGCATATAAAGAGGTAAGATTGTCTATCATGTCTCATTTTCATTTGGTTCTGCCCATGTAGAACATCTTGTTGAAATCATGTTCCCTCTATCTTCTTGCAAAATTTAGATACTTACTGCTTGAATTAGTCTTACCATTTGGAGCTAGCTTTTAAGAGCTATTTCCTCAGAATTATCATCCTCTTCCATTTTGGGGGCAAATTATGTGCAATCATGGTTTTATAATCAGTTGATGCAGTTTTTGTTTTGCTATTACAAGTAACATTATGTTGCTACAATATTAGAAACGTTCTTAACTTCTTACAGTTGGATAGGTCACAAGATACAGTACTGGAAGGATTCTGTTTTCCTATAACAACAGATGACAGACCTGAAGATTCATCATTTCCAAATGACTCCATGGGCATAAATGATGTCCCTCTTTATGCACCTGATACTTTGGATTTTGAAGGTAGTTGTTATCTGCAGTATATACAGTTTTACACTACATTGTTACCCAGGTTTTCTTTTCCATTAATAATTTATCATTCTTAACTTCCACCTTATTAAGCCACAATGTCTATGCAGATGATAGGACAAATGTTGCTTCAGGTGCAAAGGACATAACTGGCAGTATGAAAGAAGAGTTAATCACTGCTAAAATGGTTAATTCTGATGGCTTGGTGACTGAGTCTCATCAAGAAGAAGAAATAGGCACATCTAATTCAAATACAGGTTCTGAAAGAAGTGAGTTTGATTCGATAGGTCAGGAAATGGCTAAGTTGATGATGACTGTTTTACTTCCTCAAGCTGTTCCATTGCTTAAGGAGTCTTCAAAGAAGAAAAAGGAAACAATTAGCCCATGCAATGTATTGCCTCATGCGATGAACTCTCGAGAGGACAACATTGTAACTAACCATTTATTGAACCTTCCATCTTCAGGTACTGTTAAATTTTAAAAGTTTTGAAGTTTTCTCTAAACATATTCATCTTGGCATGTAGCATCCAACACCTCGAGTCCCTAGCCTTTGTAGCTTCATGTTAATCTTTTCTTGCTGCTAGCTCATGAGTTTTTTCTGCTAAAACTGCTCCATTCTAACAGAGGATGCACGTACAGAACAGGACACAAGAATGCATATCCAAGGTTTAGACCACGGTGTAGTTGTGCCAAATCTTGAACACTTGAACTCTGTTATTCTTGACAGTTTTGAGAATAGTCAGGGAGGGGATCATGTAGCTAGCCAAGCTATAATTTTTTCAAAAAGTATGGAGGTTAATCGCACTAGTTTCAACAAAGAAGCATTTGATTCCAACATCCAGGAACAACTTGTTAGCATCAAACCAAATCAGGAAACGCCTGTTTGTTGTGGCGAGAGCTGTGGGGACCAAGACACGATCTGCCACAAGGAAGTAAACATGGCCGAGTCTGTTTTAGAGTGTGCATCTCCAATCATGAAAACTCTCTCTGAAGATATCCAGGGTGTTTCCATAACTTTGGATGAAAACTCAGCAAATATTGAAAACCACTCCAAGCAAAAGAAGCCCAAGAATGCACTTAATGCTGAAGGTAATGAAGTTCAACCAACCTTGAAATTTTACTTGTCAAATTTACTTTTATGTCCTCACAGGGCAAGCCCTATCTCCTAAACTGATTGGCAAGATATCAATCTAGCGTGGAATGAAAACTACATAGTTTCCTACTAGCCTGCAACCTTTACCTAAAGTTTAACTTCATGGTAGAAACTGTCACTCAGAACAGAACTTAACATTATCGAAAGCTGTATATCATGCAATTTACTGAATCCTGATAGTTTACATGGAACTCCATGATAATTCTATTATTTATTTTTGTTTCAGTTAATCATGATTTTGATGATTTTCAATTTGAAGCAAATAATCATGTTTCTGCAGTTGTGGATGCTAATGATATTAATTCAAGAGGGATTGCAAGTTCATTGAAATTATCAGGGAAAGACAGTAGTGCTGAAACCAGGGCTCCTACTACTAATACTTCCCATCAAGACCAATATAAAGTGTACATTAGAAAGAAAATCTCAAAACAAGCTTATTCAACTAGAAAATATGTTGGTCCTCTATCTGAAAGTATCATATGCAGAAATTCTGGAGATGATTATGCCCCTAATAACTCTGCAATGCCAGGAACTTCACTTGTTTCAAAGAGTTGTCACTCTTCTGATGAGAAACCATGCAATAGAGATGTCTTTGGTAATACATCCATGCTTGAAGGACAATCTTGTGGATTGCCTATGGAGAAAACTACTGCATGTTGCAAACCTGATATCGATAATATGCCACCTATTCTATCTAATGAAAACCCAAAGCTGGCTTGTGCATCTAAAATGGATGCATCTTGTTTACTCAATCTATCTGTTTCACTTGAAAGGGGCTATCAAGAAAATTGTTACAAAGAGAGGTTTATTGTAGAAAATGGCTGTTCTGCATTGTGTCAAAACCAGGTGACTAGTTTTTGTGACAAGAACTCATCTACAGCAATGGAAGTTCAAGGTGGTTCAGGTGTCAACCATTACAGGGGTGTAGAGCTTAGTAATGATCGAAGGGGCATTGTCAACCTTGTAGGAGGCTATTTTCATCCTTTGCCGATTTCATCAGTATTGCTGGGTACAAAAGGAAATGAAATCCACATTTGTGTTTCATGTGGTCTTCTTGTAGATACAGACAGAACCTTGTTCATCTACAAGGTAGCTACTGAAGAACCAAGGAAAGGATGCCCTTCTCTTGTTGGCTACACATCAGTAGTGTTACCATCTTCTGAAGTAAGCTTTAGTGGGCAGATATGTTTTTATATATAAATTCTTCATCTATTTCTATTGCACTTATTGATTCCTTGACATGGTGCTTATCTGGTCTGTGATAATCTTTTTGACAATTTCTTTTGTTCTTTCCTAGATTGGTGTAGAAAGATGTGGCTTACAATTTACCCCAGATGGACAATGTCTTGTTTTACTTGACAGCATTAAAACACCTTATTGCAGGTTAACTGTTTCTTTAGGTCTCTATCATGTCAAACTGATTTGAAACAAATATAATACTAATATCAGAATTATTTTCTTAGGGAAGGGAGAATAGATTGCATCTGCTCAATTTGTTTTTCAGGCTGCTCGAAGGAGAATGCAGTAAAAATTGTGCGAGTGAATCCTGGTTATGTTTCTTTGGTTGCAAAACTGGAGACAGTTGAAAGTGTGCTATGTATACTGGTTTGTGAAAATGATTATCTTCTTGCTGCTGAAAGGAGTGGGAGACTGTATCTTTGGGCCATGAATTCAACATGGAGGTGAATGTCTTTCCATTCCCTCTATAAAAAATTTACCTCTTTATTCTTATTGCAGATTGTAGTCTTTTTTGAATTATTCTGAGAAGCACCTAATAGGTTTCATATTATAGCGACAGACATATAATGCTGAATATTCAGCTGTTGTAAGTGTAAGAATGCTTTTTATAATTTGAAACTAGATTGTGGAACCTTTCTCCCTTTTTCATTCTGACAATATGTTCCCTTGCCTATTTACTTTCAATGAATCACACAATTTTACCAATCTTGTCCACTTTTTGCAGTGCATGGACAGAAGAATTTATTATACCATCTGGTGACAGCATATCCTCTTGTGTAGTGGAGTTGAAGAGAATTCCAAAGTGTGCTCATCTGGTGATTGGGCATAATGGTTTTGGGGATTTTGTTATATGGTATGTTGGCTTCTGCTTGAAAACCATATTCTTTTATACCGTTTGATGATTCTGATTTCTGAGTGATAGTTTGTATCTAATTGTTGGGTGGCAATGTAGAAATATTAATATATTGATAGGTACTGGTCTTTTATATCCTTGATGCAACATTTTGTGCAGAAGGGAAAAGGCTTCAAAGCGGCTTTCTTGTATTTGCCTCTCCACGTAAATCTGATTAGCTACTGATAATAGGTTTTACTTCTCAGGGATATTCTGAAAAGGGTCAATATCTTAAGATTTTCTGGTTCAGGCGATCCAATCAAGCAATTCTTACCTATCAGTTTACTTAGTTGGCAGCCTGTTTTCAGCTACGATGACATGAAAGAGCGCATTGATGAAATAACCGCATCAACAAAATTTTGGTTTTCCAAACATAAGGATAGTTCTTTTCTTCCATTAGAGGGGAAAGATGTTGCCATCTGGCTTCTTGTCTTGACTAATTCTGATGCTCAGCATGAACATTTATCAAGTAATCGCCTAGCAAATACATCCAGATGTTGGAGGCTAGCTTTGCTGGTGAAGGACACGATGATCTTGGGGAGTACACTAGATCCAAGGTGCTTTAAAGTTCTTTTTACATCTTAAATATAAACTAGGCTTTTTTGGTTTCCTAAAGAGATGTAGAGTTCATAGAAATGGAGTCGTTCTGTTGTTTCTTCTCAAGGCAACAAGTAACCTGTTTTTGTTGTATCAGATATTTCCCTTTCTGTGTTTGTAGTAACTGAAAGAAGTCTGGGTACTGTTCATACTGAATGTTAGAATATATGAGAATGTGTCAATTTATATTCTAACATTATGTGGTATTAGAGAACTATTGTATCAATTTATGGTTACTGTAAACACTTGAAAAAAAAAAAGAAGTTTCTGAGACTTTAGCAAGCAAATGTGTCAAAAGTAATTGTTGAACTTTATTTTACAGGGCTGCTACAGTTAGTGCATCACTTGATCACGGGATCATGGGAAGAGATGATGGTTTAGTGTATATGTGGGAATTGTCCACTGGAACTAGACTTGGCGTTTTGCATCATTTCAAAGGTATGTAATCTGCCTGTACTTAGTCCTGGGGACAATATTAGACTTTAAATAAAACCCATTCATGGACCTTTACTAAACAGCGTGTAAGTCTTTGTTGCTTGGACTTGGGTGATTACTGTATAGAAATACATGTCTATATTCAGTATTTTCCCGAGTTTTCCCGTGAATTAAGAGTATCTTTGAAGGTTCATATTTCTATACTCATATCTAGATATGGATTGGATATATTGGTATTTGAAGAAACGTGCATCTATAATAATTGCAATGTCTAGATATCAGATATGTGTCAGATAAGTTTAAAGTCTGATTAGAAGAACATAGAAGATTCATTGGATAGGCTGCGATGATCCTGGATGGATCTGATTCCAGAAGTTTTCATACTTGGAAATTTGCTTCAACACTATACATATATTTCTGATTTTAGACAGAGTGATTGCATCTTTTCCTTCACGGAATATCAGGTGGGCGTGTTTCGTGCATTGCAACAGATGAGTCGAGGCCAGAAGTTGTGGCTGTGGCTGCTGATGACGGCCAGCTGCTGCTCTATCTACACAACCAAGAAAACTTAGTGAAGAAGTAAGAAAAGTAGCAAATAAGCTAGGTACTCTTCCATGGTTCTCCCTTGTTTAAACGTGCAACTGCTCTATCTACACAGTCAAGGAAACTTAAGTTGGCTACTCTTCCATGATTCTCTCTTGTTTAAACGTGTAACTTTGTTGTTGATGGTAATAGTGCAACAGAGATCCCAGTATAATATTTTCAATTTGTTTGGTCACCTGTACAAATTCTTTTTCGCCCAATTATGTGTGTGCTCTGATATATTTGATTTTGAACTATTATTTAATAGTTAAAACTTTTATATTATTTATTTTTAATTAATAAATAAAAATAAAAATATAATTTTAGTTTTTATTATATAATAAATAATTTGAGTTTTTACATCAAACCAAAATGAATTTGGAAAAAAAAAAAAGTCACAGCGTATAATTGCAATTTCCGCTGCGAGGTCTCTAATTTTAAGCTTTACACAAGCACCGTCTAAATTTAAGCTTGTTACAAATTTTAGTTACAAGATCTTCATTTCTTCTTGCTTGCGTAAACGGATATCTTTCAGTACATGGTTCGAGATTTATAAACCCATTAGAATTTTAAAAAAATTTTAAGGTAAATTATATAAAGTTATCAAACTATTAATTTGTTTTTGTTTTGGTCATCTAGACTTAAATTTTTTATTTTAGTTACTAATGTTATCGAAATTTAACATTTTGGTCACTTATCTGTCGAATCATTAAAGAAGTGTTGATATGATAATTTTTTATTGGCATAATAACAAATTTAGCTCTCTATTTTTACAAATTCTATCAATTTGATTTTAATTAAAAAATTAATAAATTTAACCTTCAACTTTACACTTTATGTAAATTTACCCTTTATTTAAAAAATTTAAAACTAAAAATTTTAAAATTTTAAAAATAAAAAATATTTAAAACTTTCATTTTTCAGTAAAAAAATATAAAATTTTATAAAAATACATACAAAATTATAAATAAATGAATATCCATCTCGCTCTTTCTCTAACATGAAATTTATTTATTAAAATAATACTTTTATAAATAATATTTTTCAAGCCAATGACTTAAACAAGATTCAAACTTTTTCTTATTTTTAATTTAATTTTATAAATAATAAATTTTTATTATATGTTTCGCGAGTGTGCAAAAAAAAATGCTGAACCGAAAAAATTGAAATTAACTGAACAATTTTTTTTTTCAATTTTTCGATTTAATCAATTTTCATATTCGATTTAATTGATTTATTCAGTTGATTTTTTATTTGAATATTTTAAACCGATTAAGGCAATAAACCCATAACCCATTTATTTACTCAAACTCAAATTTAAACCTTAAACCAAAATATCTATTAAACCTTAATACTCTTTAAGCCCAAGCCCAAGCCCATTAAACTCAATACCCATTAATATTTAAAACCCAAATTGTTAATTTAATTTTTATCATTTAATATATATTAAGCTAATTTAATTTTAATATTTATATGTAATAAAATAAAAATTAAATTTTTAAACATTTATTTTTTATAAAATTTATATGTACAATAATTTGAAATTGCATATTCCCGGAGAAATCTTTTATCACTTATAATTTTTTATAAATGACAAATATTTCATTTGTAATATTCATAATAATTAAATGATAAATTTCATATACCCGTTGTTTTTATGACATTCATTTTATTTTTATGATCAATTCATATATCAAAGTAAGGATATGTTGGTCATATAAGAAAATAAATATTTTTTGAGTTCATTAAAAAAAGTTTGATTTAAAATTTAATATTTTTATGATTAATTTGAAATAAAATTAAAATTAAAAGTGATACGATATAGTAAATTGAAGAATGAAGACAATTATGTGAAAAAAATTAAAGGAAATAAAATTATAAGTACTTCAATTAGAACTTTTTTTTACTCAAAAAAATATTAAAAATCGAATTGAAATTTTTCGGTTCATCTTATTCAATTTTCCTTCCTAGGTTGGTCTGATTTATTTGGTTTATTTGGTTTTTGGTATAAAAAACCAAATCGACGGAATCTACACCCCTATTTGGTTTTATTCCTTAGTCCTCACCAAATTTGCTGAGTACTAGACACCGCATTTACCCACAACCACCAGTACCAATAACATTTTCTTCGAACTCCTCGATTTCCATGTCCTCAGTCATTGTGCTTGTAACACCCAAACCCCGTACACCGTTGCTGGTTAGGATTTCGGTGTCTACTATTCATTTTATACCGTTCATTTTTTACAAATATCCAACTTTTTGCATCTTTATTCAAGACAAATATCATTTCTCACAATTTAAAACAATATCTAAACATAATGCAATTTTATCAAGGGTAAAAATGGTATTTCCATCATTTTAGGGGACTTCTACCGGTGCCTGATGCTCAAGTATCAGTAGTAGTCAATTCAATGAACAATTTTAGAACTGTGCAGATTTCTACCGGTACCTTTACTAATTCTACCGATACAAGTCAGGCAACTACCGATACTAAAAACTCCAGATAGCAAAAATCCACACCCTGTAACTTCGACCGATACAAGCTTACATACTACCGATACATCAGTAACATGGACTATCGATACTTGCAATTCAACTACCGATACAATCCAAGTCAGAGAACAACTTCTCTCCTACCTTGCACTTCTAGCGAAACATACATGGGTTCTACCGAAACAAGTATGTTAAATCTCAAAAATTATACCAAAGCACAAGTTCATTGATTTCATACAAGCACAACTTTTAACTATGCATTCAAGACAAAACAAATACAAGATTTATGTCAATACAAGGTACTTAGAACTACATCCAACATTTCATCAAAACATGACAAGGTCTTTCACAAACTCATTGTATAAAGAAAGGTGACATCATCCTAGTACATGCCATATTAACCAAGTGATGTAAAAGTCTACTGAACAACTCCGGGATAGCGTGATGCTTTAAGATGATCCGATCTCTGAACAGCAAAAGTGAATCTACAAAACAAATGCAAATCCACAGGTAAGCACTTTAAGGCTTAGTAAGTACATAAAGTTAAATAGATTTAACAAACTTCACGAGTTGTCAAAATCTAATTAACCGAGTGGAACATTGTATACATTTGGGGTAGGTTTCACTCGCATTTGTTACTCATGATGACACAAAGTCATCGGACCCTTGTTCCGCATTGGAACTCATTTCATTTAATACTCACGATGACATATAGTCATCGGACCTCTTGTTCCATATAGGAATTCATATACTCACGATGACACTGAGTCATCGGACCTTTAATCCATCATGGATTCATTTACTCACGACGACACCTAGTCATCGGACCTTTAATTCGTAAAGGATTCATTTACTCACAATATCACTTAGTCATCGGACCTTTAATCCGTAAAGGATTCATTTACTCATAATGACACTTAGTCATCAGACCTTTTCGTTTATAGCTCGAACCCGTTTGTCCTCCGTATTTCATTCATACTCGTCTTCCACAATTTCGATTCTCATTTCATCTCACTACAATAGTCACATTACAAGAATAAGCAATTTAAGTTAGAATTTAACCATACGGACTTACCGGACTGGATTGCAGTTGTGAATGGATTCCAAGGACTACTCCGCTAATTTTCCTTTTCCTCGATCGATGGCACGATCGTAGTCTACATCCACAAATCATTCCATTTCTCACATTAAATCACACAATCAATTCATTTTGTACAATTAAATCCTTCTTGGGAAATTTATGAAATTACCCCTGACATTTCACTTTTATTCAATTTAGTCGCTAGACCTTTAAACATGCAAAATAATCCTTCTCTTCCACAATCCATCCTAGCCGAATACTCAAGTCCTTCATACAAGCCCCTTAAAATTAATAATTTTACACAATTGCATTCAATTTTATCATTTTAGCAAATAAATCCTTAAACCCTAAAATCATAAAAAAATAACTTTACAAAATCAAAAAATCTAACAACCAAGCTTCCAAAACTTTCATAGACTTTCAAGAATAAGCATATTCATTAATGGTAAAATATTTAACATTTGACAGATTGACAAATTAGTCCTCGTATAAGCTATAGATTAAGCTGATACAGACTCAAAGACATAAAAATTACTAAAAAAGGTCAAGGTTTTCATACTCAAATCAAAGTTCAAAGATTGAATGAGAAAAACCCTAAATTTCTCCTTTGGCCGTGTGAAGAAGAAGAAGAATAAGAAAACATGTGAAAATTCCCTAATTTCCTTCCTTTAATTTCATATATATATATTATTGCAAACTTGTAATTTCCATGACTTTCATTATTACGTTTAATTAATCATTTTTTTAGCTTTAATTATCCAGTCCCCTTTTAACTTAAGTGTCATAACATCCCACTATCTCTTTATCCATGGCTAATTTACCCCTTTAGCCCTTCTAATTACTTATCTCTATTTTTGTGCCATTTTACAATTTAGTCCTTTCTATTTAATTAACTATCTAAACAATAGAGTTTCTTAACAAAAATTTAATACGATGCTAACGAAGTCATAATTATTTAAATAAATAAATTAATGACTCGACTCGTCGGAGTTGTGATCCCGAAATCACTGTTTCCGACCCCACTGAAAATCGAGCTGTTACAGTGCCATCGAAGTAAGACTTCATCTTCACCTATATATCCCCAATCATGCTTGCACTCAAACACAATCTCAAACGCAACAAACTCGCTTTGGGAACAACCTAAGGATATTGATTATTACCCATTTCGACATAAGGCTTTAGTTTTTAGTCCAACCTAAACTTGATACTCGTCAATGTTGAAAAAGAAAGAAAGAAAGCTGAATCTACTTAAGTTAGTTTCATGGTTTCCCCTTGTTTTATTTATAAAATTATTAATTTAATAAATAATGTCATGTTAGAAAATCAGAAAAATATATATTCATTTATTTATATGTATTTTTTTGATAATTTTGTATGTTTTTTTATAAAATATTATATATTTTTATCGAAAAATTAACATCTAAATATTTTTTATTTTTCAAATTTTTTCTAAATTTTATTTTTGATTTTATAAAAAATCAAGACTAAATTTACATAATATGTAAGGTTTAAGGGATAAGTTTATTAAAATTTTTAAAATTAAAACCAAATTGATAATATTTGTAAATATTGAAAGGCTAAATTTGTTCTTATGCCAAAAAAAAAAATCACATAAATACTTCATTAATGATTTAACGGATGAGTGATCAAAATATTAAATTTCAATAACATTAATGACTAAAATAAAATTTTTTTAGAAGACATGTAATTCATCAATTCATCAAGGTATGAATGAAATTATCGAAAAATTGAAACTTATCCGACTTTTCTAGATGTACCTTTCTACAGAAATAATTAGGTTAAGGGTATTTAATTTTTCCGGAAAATTAATTAAGGCCTTAAATATTTTACCCAATTACATTATTGAATGGTAAAAATACACCTAATTAAATCTTAACAAATTACCGTTAAATTCCAATGATGTTGTTTTTGGGTTATGTTTGCCTCATCACACACACACACATGCAAAATTGATATTATTAAAATATAAAAATTAATAAAAATTATAAATGTTCACATCGACGTGCTACAGTGATGGATATAAAAGCATGCGGAGTCAACCTGAAAATCTTTACTTCTTATTTTCTTTTCTTTTTCCTAAAAAATGGACATCTTCTTAGAAGTTTCCAAAAAGGAAGAGAACCAAATTAATATAAAATGCTTAGAAATATTCCAGGCCGGTTTGTTGCTTCTACTTCAGACAACTCCAAGCTTCATACAAAGGTAGGCACAATTTACTATCTTAGCATGATTTTGTAGTTATTTAACTTCACTATCTTATTTCTTTCCAATATTAGGGAAAAAAATGTCAAATTCGTATTTTGGTCGTACCTAATTCAACATTTAACTTTAAACTATGTTTTACCATCACATCTTAATGATGATAAATGTAACTATTGTTTCTTAATTTAGCTTCATTGCTTGTGTTTCGCAGAAAAATATATTTCTGCATATTTGTGAAGGCAAAGGAAAAGGAAGGGATGACTTTTCAAGTTATATAAAGATGGGAACATGGATATGGATATGGATGTGGATATGCGGTGGATTCCTAAGTCCAATATGGAAATGGTTCAGATGGCCTGAGCGACTAGTTATTTTCAGCTTTGGTATTGTCACCATTTCCTTCCTACTTCATATATATGTACATATATATATGTTAAGGATTAATCAGTTTTTGGTATGATTTATCACTTCATACATGTGTGTCTTCTTTGTCACTAACTAGCTATAGTGAACTACTTATTATGATTAACTAAAGCACATAGATTTGAGGCTCCTGTTCAGCTAATCTCTTGCAATCTTAATTATATACTCTCAGTTCAATAACCCCAAGAATTTCATTTTGGCCATATATGTATATAGGTCTTGTTTTCAGCAAGGGCTTGATGACTTTAGTGCTGCAGAACCTAACGTCATTCCTAACGGATTCCTTGAATTTGAATCTAAAAGAAGCAATTGCAATCGTCAATCTTCAAGAAGGTCTAAGGAACATGTTGCAGATATGTGTCGCCCTCTGCATTGATGCCTATCTTGGTTATCGATGGATGTTGATTCTTTCTAGTCTTCTATATTCTGCTGTAAGTTTGATATTAATTTCAACATCATTTACTGGGCTGTTGCTGCGTCACTCCAGCAAACATACATATCCCACGCTCACAGCCAAGTTTGAATAACATAGATATATATCATGCAGGGACTTTTCCTCTTAGCACTCTCAGAGCCTGGTGATGGAGAAAGATGTCTTCGGGATTGTTTTAAGGAATTAAAGCATACGAGTTTCTGGGAAGGATTAACTCTTTTGATTGTGGGTGGGGCTGCTCAAGCTATTCCCCTTTACGCCCTTTCTTTCGAGCAAACCAGGATCGCAAAAGAACCGGATGATTATGAACCAGCAAGGGTTCAAGTTGGATGCTTTAGGTTTAGGGTCAAAATAGGAGGCTGGCGGCACTTTCTGCAGAAAGTAATCAGATGGATTCTATTTGTATTCTTGATAATGGGAGCCCTAACATCAGTCTATGGTATATTCTTTTATTACGACGCATGGCATCAGCGTTTTGTCCAATCAGCCGTTGCCATATTCATTGGTTTACTTTGGTTTCATTGTCTATGGCCCTCGTCAACTTCAGCCAAGTCCGCTTTCGATTATGCTGCGTACCTTAATCGTGGCTTGGCGGAAGAGGCATCTCAAATACCAAATAAACTTGGAAGAGGAAGATCAAAATCATAATCTTACAGACCATCTTGAGTGAGTTGCCCTCTCCCTCCCATTTCTTTTTACATCATTTTGCATCGATTTCTTACTTCCCATGATTTGTTCGTTGTAGCGTTAACCATATATCAATGCTTTCCATAAATACAGGCTGCTCAACAGTGCTGCAGTGAAAGAGTCACCGGCTGATGACAATGTACGAACGAGATGGAGACTTTGCACCGTGACAGAAGTAGAACAAACAAAGCTTCTTTTAGATATTATTCCAATGTCTGCAACTTTCATTGTGTATGGCATGCTGAAGTCTCTTGGTAATACATTCTTCATCTAGCAGGCAGACGGAATGAGTAGCGGTACACCGGTTGTACTTCTTCAGTTGATCCAATGGATCTCTAAGAATGCTGTCAATAAAGGGTTTAAATCGGTGTTGGAGAAACGGATACGAAGAATTAAAAGACGGTACTCTGATGGAGTGAAGATCGGAATAGGCATGTTGACCTCCGTACTATGCTGTGCTGTTGCATCACAAGTTGAGTCCAAACGGTTAAAAGCTCTGAAAAAGAAGGGGTTGTTGGATAATCCCGAAGCTGCAGCCCCCATGTCAGCATCTTGGTTGCTTCTGCAATTCATTTTCCTTGGTGCAATGGAAGGGTTAGCCGGGGAGGGAATCCTCGCTTTCTTCGGTCATTATGCACCGGATTTACAAGTTCGCTCACAGGATTTGGAACAATACTTAACATTGGATTCATAGCTATTCTAGATTATTGCAGGGGGCTTGGAAACAAAAACAGTTGGGTTGGTGATAGTGTAAACGAAAGTCGTTTGGATTTAATCTATCGTGCGTATGTCATGCTCGCCGTACTCAACTGTTTCATCTATGCTTATGTCGCCTCGTCGTATTCTTATGATAATATCATAGGAAGAGCTGAAGACGAACAAGAAATACCAGTCTTGGAAGTTAAACGACAACAACAAGAAGAAACAGCACAGCAGGGAGATCAGCAGAACAAACAAGAGCAAGAGGAATATAAGTTGCAGACGATGTCAGTGCGTTAGGCCGCTGTTTTTTTATGTTTAATCATGCGTGGATGTGAGTGCCAAATATGTGCTATTTTTCCTCCACTCTTCTGCCAAAATAATTTCTCTAACAGCAAACAAGCCAGAATCAGCTCATTGAAGTCCAGAATTAAATCTGATAAACCACCTGTACAACCAGAGTCCCATCAAATGCACCTTCTAAGACTACAATCTTTTGAATCTCCTGAAATCATAAGACTCTCTTAATTAGAAAGGCAATCAAACATATTTAATAACATATATAGGATGAAAGTGATTGGTCAAGAAATAACAAGGAAAAGAAACATCCAATTGAACAGTATCACCCATTAAGTAAACCAACGTAAAAAATGAATCAACACAAGTGTCATTTTGCCATTTTGTTACATAGGTATGCTCAACTTTTTTAAGGATTTTCATATATTTGGAGGATCATGTTCATGTACCCATGTCCAAATATGCATTCAGCACTTCAGGAAACAAGATATAGTAGCACAGATCCCCATGTCAACACTCAATAATGATTAATGGCTAAAAAGGAAAAGAAGAAAAGGATTAGGTACCTTAATATCAGATATTGCGCCTTTTGTCAGATTCAACTGTTCTAGAATGAATTTTTCAACAACTTCCATTGATTCCTTATCATTCACAACTGAGTATCTGGCCATAGATGAAAAGCTAGAAGCAGAGAAGCTCAACAAAATAGGTAGCAAATCAGGGGAATAACACCTACCGGGGGGCAAGTTAGTGAAAGACGAATATTCCAATTTGTGTAACATGTCGGAATAATAATCACAATTTGGCATCTGTTTATTCTTCGCCTCCAAATCAACCTAAAAAACAATAATAATTATAGAGCATGGTGAAACAGTGAAAGACAATAAAATGAAGTGCAAGAAACGGAAAACGTATGTTCAAAGATACTCTTGCAATGTCAAGCTTTGCAACAAGACAATGCAAGGGATTGTCGTCTTGAATTTGTGAAAAGAATACTGGCTTCTTGTCAATAAGGTGGCCTAACTTTTTAAGTACCTGGAAAAGGAATGATATTTAACGTTAAATTAAAAGGTTTAAAACTAATAGAAATAGTACAAAAGAATCATCTTACTGTGTCTTGAGCTCTGTAAAGTACAAATCTCCATCAACTGCCTCAAACATCTCAACAATTTTACACATATAGCGATCTTCTCCTTCTTCAGCCTCTATAGAAATACAAGCAGTTACCACCATGACTAAATCCATAGAGGAATTCTTCAAAGAGAATCCAGAATAATTAGTGCTAGAAATCCTAAACATGTACTGCCAATCAGTTATTGAATATCATCAAGCATATAGAGAAAAACATTCATCCTACCAAAGCCTACACAATATCCAATTCAGGGGATGATAAATTTGAGTAAACAATCAAATGACTGAAAGTTTAAGTACCGATCAAGCAAATGCAAAAGATCAGTATGACCAACAAATAAACAAGACTACAATGATTTTAAATATGGTAAAAGAAATTATAAAGACAGAATAATAGATGGGAAAGTAATACTGACTTTGACATGAGCATCATCATAAAGATTAAATACCATACATCCATCCACTTTTGCCTGGGTATAGTACCGTCGAGCTTGAATGGTCTCTTCAGAGTCACTGTACCAAATAAATTGGAAAACTATCTTTGAGAAAAATATAAAATGTTGGGAAAAAAGTCATTCACTTTTTCTTTCCAATAAAACTTTATTTATTCGTGATTGTTCACCCAAAACAGTCAAATGCTTCTACGTTGATCTTTTGTAATGTTGAAGTCGGACATCTTGTAACACCCCTATACCCGGTTCACACGTATAAACCCGATATAGAAGCATTACATACAGTATCGGAGATTTTAACATGAGTATAGCAGATTTTTTTTTTTTAAATGACGTGTTTTAAGTTATTCTTTTCAAAATACATCATTTCAAATCACCAACTCGTAGTAATCCAAAAAAATATTTATAACCATCCACTGAAGACACATAATAGTATCATTTGTACATGCCATTTTTACCAAAAGTAATGTACCTAAACTGAAATCTTCCAATAGTGATGTGATGTGATGAGAGATCCCTTAGCTTGACTTCAACTTCTCGTAGCTTTTATACCTACGCGTTAAAATAAACGTGTTAAGCCGGTGAAGGCTTAGTAAGCACTATAAAAGTAATGAATGATCAGTTAAGTACTCATGCATATAAACTTCTTGCTTTACTTACATGTAACCTGTAACTTACCACAATGACATAACTTACACTTTTATTCACTTTCTGTAGTTTAACCCATAGTAGACTATCATAGAACCGTTAGGATATACGGAACAAACAGAGAGTACCAAAGTACTAACAGAGAGCACACACAGTGCTAGGCAACAGAGAGCACACACAGTGCTAAACAGAGAGTACACAAAGTACTAATCAGAGAGCACACAAAGTGCTAATCAGAGAGCACACACAGTGCTAATAACAGAGAGCACGAGATGTGCTAAACAGAGAGCGCGCTAGTGTTCCTTAATGGCATGCCACTAATATCGCAATGGTTCTAATTTGTCTACTTGGGCACAATCTCAATTAGCATAATTTCTCATAAATAATATATCTCACATAAATACATCATCAAAAACTTCACATTTATATTTTCAAAGCTGTTCACTTACGTCACAGTCACTAAATTATTTATATCTTGAGCTATAGAATTCAAAATTAAAATCCGTTTGATGTTTCTAAAACTAGACTAAAATATATTTTTACCATAAAAATTTCAGAATTTTTAATTTATCCAATTTGTACAGTAAATTCTTTCAATTTACCCCTTCGCTGCTGCCTGACAGTTTCGACCTTTCTTCACTAAAAATTATCTATCTTTTAGTACAGAGATCAAATAATGTTTCTGTTTGTTTCTATTGAAAATAGACTCATTAAATATTCAACCATATAAATTTAAGTCTCTAATAATTTTTATATATTTTTCTATGATTTTTCAAAGACAAAATAGGGGAACCTACTTTGACCTTGTTACACAAAATCAGTTATATCTCAGAATATACAGATCCATTTCCATCACCGTTTCTTCTATATGAAACTACACTCAATAATATTTAATTAAATATATAATTTGACCCTTAACTCATTATATAAATTTTTTGGTGAATTTTTGAAGTTAATCTTCTGTTCTGTCCAAACTGTTTTACTAAATCGCACATTAATCCTTTCATTTTATCATTGTAAACATTCAAATTAGGTACCTATATAACAATTTTTATGCTAATAATTCACATACCATTAGAGAAATTAAACTATAATTCAAAACTCTTGTAGTACTTACAACAAAAAGGCTGATTTCCTTCTCTTTTCACTCTTTGCTCTTCTCTTTTCCTTTCCCTTCAATTTGATCCTTACCTCTCTTCTCTTTCTCTTCAATTTCACATAAACACATATAAGCTATAAGCTATAATTCAATAAATTTCATGCTAAATAACAGTAAAATACATGTATGTCATGAGAATTTAACCATTTCTTACCTTAACCCTTGAATTCAAAATTTCTCAATTTAATCTCTATACTCTCTAACACCTCAAAATGAATTCTATAAGAAGTTTGAGGTGTCTACTAACCCCCTTCTATACTTTTCTTTCAGAAATTTCAAAGAAAATAGGAGATTTTGGAGCTTGGAGGGCTTAAAAATGATGGAAGGACCTATTTGGAATAAAATCAAAAGTTGGAAATGGAAGAAAAGGGCATGGACGGCTGAACTATGAAGAGAGCTGATATTTTTGACTTTTAATTGATTTTTAATCTTTCTCAAATTCTCTAGAAATCTCACTTAAAATATCTCACTTAATAAAAATGGTAAAATTGCACTCTTAGTCCTTGAGCCTTCCAACTTTACACTTTGACCCAAAACTTTGCCTCCAAAAATATCTTCCACCAAATTACTCTTTTGCCCCTCCTCAATCAATCTAATTCCCATGATGACCCAAAATTCAATTTGGATAATTTGCTATTTAGTCCCTCATATTTTCTCTCCATTACTATTTAATCCTTAAATTTTTCTAACCTTCCTTACTTCAACTAAAAATTTCTAATTCTCTATTCTATTTTATCATTATTCCAAATCCGGTTCAAACACACGGATGTTACACATCTTATGCATTTAGCATTCCTTTTTACTATCTATATACATTTATTTCACAGCAAAAGCAATACTAAATAGAAGGCTGTTATCAAAATCTTTTTGGCCCCAAACTGCCGGCTGATGTATTTTTAAAAATTTTCAAAAAAAAAAAAAACTCAACAAGTGGTTCCAGTGAAAAAGAAGATGTTGTTTATCCTAGGAGTATCAGGTTCGAGCGCCTGTGTGTGCTAAGTGTGTGTGCGTTCTCAAAGAGTTAAGAAAGTATGAATAAATATTACCATGTAATCATATCAGTAAATTCAAAAATGAATTTTAAGAAACTGAACGAGCTCTTAGTTATTTTAACAAAAAAAAATGCTAAATTGAAAAGGGAAAAAAACTTGGAAACTTAAAAAATAAATATAAAAAACTTTGAAAACATTAACAAACACGCACTTAAAAAATAAATGCAATGTGAATAAATATTTTAAATGAACTTGATTTATGGGAAAATATTTATTTAACCCATTCCAACTCTTTTTTGCTCCCTAATGGCAAAAGAAGTAAATATCAATAAACAGGTTAAAGAAAGGAATATTCAAAATTCTATTGCATGATTAATGAAAATTTATAACCTTAAGAAAACTATCAAAAGATTAAACTTTTCCCAGAAAAGAAAAAGGTAAGATACGTACACCTTTCCTTGATAGAGTTTCGGTTATCGCCGTCTGGCTTTCTCGTTATCAACAGGTTTCGCTAAAAACTTTGTTTCCTCCTCGTCTTCATTAACAACTACATCCTTTTTCGTCTTTTTCAAAAATTTCGGAGTCGTTTTGCTGCCGTTCTCAGTACCGTCAACTACCATAGCTTCACAATTCCTTGTCTCAAGCCCGGCCTTGGGGTCGTTCAGAGATGCAACCGCTCAAGGTTCAAGATTTAAAAAAGGGTAAATTATAAAAATAATCACTTTTATTTGCCTCAAATTACATTTTAGTCACTTTGAAATGTTACGTTTTAGTCACTTATGTTAGTATTTTGTTATGAAGTGATCACTGTACCGTTAAGTTCCGTTATCTTTCTAACGGTAATCCGACGTGGCAGTCCAACTAAATTTTAAGTGTCAACTTGGATTTCCAAATGGAATGAGAATAAATCTTTAATTAAATAAATTTAATTAATTAAAATTTTTAAACTCTATACTCATTTCCACGCACTTCTCTTCATCTTCTTTCCTTTTGATTCCAATATCATTAGCTATAAATTTGTTTCAAAGCTTGAATATTTGAAATCCATTAATCCAAATAAACTTAACGGAAATAAGATATTTATTTTAATTTTTTGACCCAAAAAATTCAATTTTTTTAATTTTTGAGGGCTCCAAAATTTTTTATTTTTTTATTTTTACAGGTTAAAATTTTTTTTTATCGATTTTTACAAGTCAACTTCATTTTTCTTAGTTTTTTTTTTTTGTTTTTTATAGGTCAAAATTTTTTTTATTAATTTTTAAAGGTCAATTTTTATTTTTTATTTTATTTTTAACGGTCCAAAATTTTTTTTTTTCAACTTTTAAAAGATTTTAAAAAAAATTTCTCCCAACTTTTATTATTTTATCTAGCACCTAAAAATGTAAGAACTGGCCTGTTCTGTCTCCAGAGGTGTCACTTTAGCTACACTAGATTTTGACTCTTTAGCGGCGTTGCCCGCTCCAGAGGTAGTGCTTTCCTTGCGCTTACCACCACGAGGGACTTCACTGACAACACTGACTTCATCATTTTCCGACTCCAACACTGTCTTTCGAATTCGCTGGCTCAATCGAATCTGATTCTTGGACGAATCAGTGTCCTTCATAGGATTAGAAGCTCTTAGTGTGCTCGGCATTATCGGTTTGGACAAGAGAAAAGAAATCCTTGATCGGAAACAAAGGTACTTTTTTGGATTCTGACCAGTCGACGATGATTGTTCAGAGCGTCGAATAAACTCTGATAGCTGGACTGGCACTGAATCCGAAGTGAGGAATTGAGCTGGTTTGGACGGTGGGAAATGAAGGGAAGGGATTTGGGAATGGGGGAAAAATGAAGGATTTAATAATAAATGGAGAGGCTCCATTTGGGGGAAAATTACCTTTACATTTGGGAGGTTTGCTTTCGGGATAGAAATTAGGAAATAAGAATGAGTTTTTGATTTGGGGATTTGGGGGGAAAGAAAGGATTTGGGAGAAGTAAACATAAGAGCAAAACAATTTAATTTTTTTAGTTTATATTAGTTTCAAAATTTTAGAATCTTTTTTAATTTAGTTCTTAAGCTTGAATTAAGTTGATGACATAGTCGAATATTAGTTTATTATATAATTTATTTTTTCTTTTTAGATTATATATTTTAAATTTTTTATTTGAGTAAATAACATAATATTAAAATTTTATGTCATCATATTTTAACAAAATTCAAATTTAAATATTAAATTACGAAAAAATACTAAATTTCAAGACTAATTAAAAAAAATAAATTTAATGGCTAAATGTTACTTTTAAATTGAATTACTTAGAATAATTAATTTTTAAAATTATAAATAAACATCTTTTTTTTTTCTTTTACAGATTTTAATCATTTAGTTTTTTTCACAAGTTAATGTTATTTATATGTATTTTTATAGTTTTGTATGTATTTTCTAAAATATTATATATTTTTATCGAAAAATGAATATCTAAATGTTTTTTATTTTTTAAAGTTTTTTTAATTTTAGTATTGATTTTATAAAAATCAAGACTAAATTAACATAATGTGTAAGGTTGAGGGTAAAGTTTATTGAATTTTTTAAAATTAAGATTAAATTATAATATTTACAAATATTGGAATGCTAAATTTGTTATTATGCTAAAGAAAAATAACCACATTAGTACATTGTTAGTAATTTAACAGATTAGTGATCAAAATATTAAATTTCAATAACATTAGTGATTAAAATAAAAAAAATTATAAACTTGAATAGAAAAAAAACACGTTAATAATTGAAGGATTATTTATACAATTTACCCAAAATTTTAAGACATTTATTCATCAATTCATAAAGGTAGGAATAAAATTATCGAAAAATTAAAACTTACCCGACTTTTCTAGCTGTACCTTTCCACAGAAATAATTAGGTTAAGGGTATTTAATTTTTCAGAAAAATTAATTAAGCCCTTAAATATATTTTACCCAATTACATTATTGAATGGTAAAAACACGCCTAATTAAATCTTAATAATTTACCGTTAAAGTCGATTGATTTTGTTTTTTTGGTTATGTTTGCCTCATGACACACACAAGCAAAATTGATATTTTCTTTATATATTTATTAAATATAAAAATTATAAATATTCACATCGACGTAGCTGCAGTGATGGATATAAAAGAATGCGGAGTCAACCTGAAAGTCTTCACTTGTTATTTTCTTTTCTTTTTCCTAAAAAATGGGCAGCTTCTTAGAAGTTTCGAAAAAGGGAAAAAACCAAATTAAAAGAAGAAACATGGTTATGAGAAATTAATATAAAATGCTGAGAAATTTTCCAAGTCGGCTTTGTTGCTTCTACTTCAGACAACTCCAAGCTTCATAGTTCATACAAAGGTAAGTACAGTTTATTAAATCTTAGCATGATTTTGAAGTTATTTAACTTCACTATCTTATTTCTTTCCAATATTAGGGGAAAAAAAGAGAGAAATTCGTGTTTCGGTCGTACCTAATTCAACATTTAACTTTAAACCATGTTCTACCATCACATCTTAATGATAAATGTAAATCTTGTTTCTTAGTTTAACTTCATTGCTTGTGTTGCGCAGAAAAATATATTTCTGCACATTTGTGAAGGCAAAGGAAAAGGTACACAAATTTACGACCAACACGTAATATTAAAAAATTTAAAAAAATGGTTGTGCAGATTTCATCCGTAGCTACTGTTAGATGATAGTTTACGATCACATTTGCTGATTTATATAAATTCTATCGTCAGCCAATTGCCAAATAAACAATGATTAAAGAAGAGAAGGTACACAAAAACCAGTACGGGAAACTTCGTGTGATCTTGAGTACACAAGCTGGTTAAAAAAAATCATTATTTATGAAGAAGAAAAGGTAGTCAGTCATCAAATCTGTGGCTTTGGAAGAGTGCAAGAACGGCTGAACTGAGAACATTGCATTTGCTAGCATTATAATTGAATGCTCCTCGCTTTCAGCATCTACATTAACATTGTGCACCCTGACGATGTATGTGCCAAGACCAAATCCTTAATCTAAAAGAGATAATCTGAAGTTTTGGAAAGACCATGGAAATCATTCCAAAATGTTTCAACAACGACTACGACGTAAGTAGTAATAATAAGGAGAAGGGAAAAGGAAAAGTTGTCAATTTGCGCCGAAAGATTACTAAAAAGGAAACAGCAAAGTTGAATATGATCAATTCATTTCCGTCTCGTCTTTCTACTGTTTCACACCACCCGCGTCGTGGAAGCTGGTTGACAGCTATATTTATATATATATATATATATATATATAATTAAAAACATGAAGAGTCAACCCTAAAAGTCTTTTTATTATTATTTACGCACCCTCCTTTCTTTTTCCTTAAAGTTTCGTCGCTACTATTATCATAAGTTTACATAAACTGCTTATCAATATATCAGGAATATTCCTTGTCGGATTTTGCTTCTGCATCTGACAACTCCAAGCTTCCTACAAGGTAGGCACAGTTTATTAACTCGTACCAAGATTTTCTAGTTTTGAGCTTAACGTACGTTAAGGGATAGATAGATTGAATGATCAGGGGATCTCAATTAACTTCACTATCTTTCTTCTTTCCAATATTAAGAAAAAAAAATCCGAGTTCCGTCGTGCCTAGTTCAACACTTAAACTTTAAACTATGTTCTACCATCACATTTTAATGATAAATGTAAATATTGTTTCAAGGTATCAGTTGACTCAAACCCTACAATTAATGATAATAAACTTTCCTTCTTTTGTTTAATCAACTTCATTTCTTGTGTTGTGCAGAAAAATATATCTGCATATTTGTGAAGGCAAAGGAAAAGGAAGGGACAACATTTCAACTTATATAAAGATGGGAACATGGATACGGATATGGATATGTTGAATTATGACCCCTATTTCAAGTCAAATTTGAGAAATAATCTTTCAGTTAAACTCTGTTTAGTTGTTTGAAACAAATTCTTATTAGTCTAGATTATTTTATTATTATTTAACTTAAGAATTTAACCTATAAATAAGATCTTTTACAACCTTAGAAAAAACACTCATTTAGACATACCCATCATAGTTTATAACTCCTAACACTTTTAAAAAATTCAGTGTTTATGTTTTGAGGGTTCTTTATTTTCGAGTTTTTGAGGTTTGGTTTTTATCTACATCTTTTGTACTCTTCGTTCTTTGCTATTATAGTAAAATTATCTTTGCCTGTGATTTTTTATCCTTTTCGGAGGGGTTTTTACACGTTAAATTTGTGTATTCAATTTCTCAATTTCTTCCGTTATTTTTAACTTATTTGTTGCTTAATCGAGTCGATTCCCAACAGGATATGCGTATGCGGTGGATTCCTAAGTCCAATATGGAAATGGTTCAGATGGTCTGAGCGACTGGTTATTTTCACCTTTGGTATTTCACCATTTTGCTTACTCTACTATCTTTTTAGTAGTGTAGTAGGATTTATCGCTTGATCCTTATATGTATTTTAGGCTTTGCATATAAAGCATGAGACCAGCTATATAGTAAAGTAATCTCTTGCAATCTTAATTATAATCTCAGTTCAATGACCCCTAAGAATGTGTTTTGGCCATATATATAGGTCTAGTTTTCTGTAAGGGCTTGATGACTTATGTGCTGAACAACCTTATGACGTTCCTCACTGATTTCTGGAATTTGAACCTAAAAGAAGCAGCGGCAATCGTCAATCTTCAAGAAGGTCTAAGGAACTTGTTGCAGATATGTGTCGCTCTCTACATTGATGCCTATCTTGGTTATCGATGGTGTTGATTCTTTCTAGCATTCTATATTCTGCTGTAAGTTTTTCAGATTCTGATTTTTTGTTCTCCTCAATCTGAAAGGAAACTTCATTGATTATAAAAACAAATCCATCAGACACAGACATGACATTGCATGACATCTGTGAAATTGAACATTAAAGCTAGATTTTGAAATTGTGATCATGCAGGGACTTGTCCTCTTAGCATTCTCGGTGCCTAAATACTTCTTCAACAACGGTAAAGAATGTCATCTAAAGGATTGTTTTAAGAAACTGAGACATACACCTTTCTGGGAAGGATTAGCTCTTCTAACTGTTGGTGGGGCTTCTCAAGTTATTCCCCTTTACTCCCTTTCTTTTGAGCAAACCAAGGTAGTAAAAGCACCAAAAGACTATGGACCAACAAGGGCTAAAGTTGCATGCTGTATGTTTGTGGTCAAACTAGGAGGTTGGCGATAATTTCTGCAGAAAGTGATCCGATGACTTCGCGGTGGATTCTTGATCATGGGAAAGCATAACATCAGTCTATGGTTTTCTCTCTTTTAAAATCAAGAAGCTCACCAAAAGGAAAGAAGATTCGCGATTGAAGCGGAAATCCAACTCAAATTTCTTAGAGGAGGGAAACGTTTAATATACTAGAAAAGGATTGAAAGAAACAGTGACATCACGTTATTTGTATCTTTTTTTCAATAGTTTTATGTCACATCAGTATTTTTATTCTTAATTTCAACATTTTCATTCGGAAAAAATCAAATTAAAATTAAAATATTGAAATTCAGGATGAAATTATTGATGTGGCATAAAACTATTGGAAAGGGATAATATCCCTTTTTCATATAATCTTTTCTCATACTGAAAAAGGATTGAATGAAACAGTGATACCACATCATTTGTGTTTCTTTTTCAATAGTTTTGTGCTACATCATTATTTTTATTCTTAATTTCAACATTTTCATCCTGAAAAAATCAAATTAAAATTAAAATCTTGAAATTCAGGATAAAATTCTTGATGTGACATAAAACTATTGAAAAGGGTGAAAAGGGATAATATCCCTGTTTCATACAATCTTTTCTCATACTGGAAATGATTGAATGAAATAGTGACATCACGTCATTTGTGTCCCTTTTTCAATAGTTTTATGTCACATTAGTATTTTCATTCTTAATTTCAATATTTTCATCCTGAAAAAATAAAGTGAAAATTAAAATCTTGAAATTCAGGATGAAATTGTTAATGTGGCATAAACCTATTGGAAAGGGATAATATCCATGTTTTATACAATCCTTTCTCATACTGGAAAATGATTGAATGAAATAGTGACACCACATCATTTGTGTCCCTTTTTCAATAGTTTTATGCCACATCAGTATTTTCATTCTTAATTTCAACATTTTCATCTTGAAAAAATCAAATTAAAATTAAAATCATGAAATCTAGGATGAAATTATTGATGTGGCATAAAACTATTGGAAAGAGATAATATTCCTGTTTCATACAATCCTTTCTCATATTGGAAAAGGATTGAATGAAATAGTGACACCACATCATTTGTGTCCTTTTTTCAATAGTTTTATGCCACATCAGTATTTTCATTCTTAATTTCAACATTTTTATCCTGAAAAATCAAATTAAAATTAAAATCTTGAAATTCAGGATGAAATTGTTGATGTGACATAAAACTATTGGAAAGGGATAATATCTTTATTTCATACAATCCTTTCTCTTAATATACTTATTTTTTAGGACACAGAGAAAATTGAAAAACTAGAACCAAAGAACTAAAAATTTCGGGTTCTAAATTATATCATCTTTAAAACTTTTTTTTAATGCATAAACCTTTCTTTTTTAATTTCTTAAAATGACTTTTTTTTTGACAAAAAGAAATCGGGTCGAAAGGCACCGATACCTCAATTAATAGAATCAAATATTACAAAATCATGGATATCACTAGGATACTCAAAAAAAAAAAATTACACTAAGCTTCAAGAGCCATCCTACCAAGTTTATGGGCAACTTTATTACATTTTCAAGAACACCACTGTACTTTGAAGTTTCTACACATTAACAGATCTTTTTTAACCTGTTGCATAACAAAGCCATTTAAAGAAATATCATCCTTGTTACTACGGATTTTGTTTATCACGTCAGCACAGTCGGTCTCAAAAATGCAATTGTCCAAGCCATTGCTAATAACCCACCTGATGCCCATTTGGATAGCATCTGCTTCGGTCCAATTAATGCAAGCCATGTTATCCTTATAGTCCACCGCTTTCCCAATGACAAATCCCTCACTGTCGCGGATAATAAAACCCATGCCTGCTTTACCATTTGACCAAGAAGCATCACTGTTCATTTTGAACCACTCTGTCGGAGGTTTCTGCCTCAGACTTTGCGCCATCGATCTAGGAATCATGCCCTCATTTTGGAAATTATACAGTTGAAAATCATTGATAAAATGAGTAGCCTTTTCCCAGGTTCTTTTAGGATCCTTTAGGGTTTTCCCAAACCATTTGTGTTTCTTCTTGCCCAAACCACCTATTCCTTTAGGCTTGCACACGTCATCCTATCGGAGCATAGCCTACCCTCTGTGTCTCTTCTTGTTCTCCCACCAATAATTTTTAATTTTAGCTACCATATTCCCCAGTATACCCCTAGGAAGCATAAAGACAAAAAACATATAAGTTGGAAGTGATTGCAGCACCGATTTTATGAACACTTTTTTACCACCCCTACACACCAAACGCTTTGACCAACCTTTGATCTTGTTAGTGAAGCGGTCAACCATGTATTTAAAAACATTTGTTTTATTTTTCCCCACCAATAAGGGGAGACCCAGATGATTATCCAAACGATCAACAGTTCTCATACCAATAATGCTACTCAAAAGCTATCTTTGTGAACTAGGGGTGTTAGGGTTGAAAAATATGGTCGACTTTAAGAGATTAATTTTCTGGCCCGACAAAAGCTCAAATTTTATTAAAATATCTTAGCCTTTTCAATATCCTCAATTTTATTACGAATGAATAGAAGAGCATCGTCGGCAAAGAACAAATGGTTTATACGTGGACAATTATAACATACTCTAATGCCACGCATAAAACCATCGGTCTGAGCCTTTAAAAACAATCTCGACAGGGCATCCATACAAAATAAAAACAGGTAAGGGGATAGAGGGTCTCCTTGTCTTAAGCCTCTACTCGGGACGATAACCTCGGTAAGGTGGGAATTGCATTTGACTATGTATGTCACCGTGAGGACACAATCCATGATTTTCTGAACCTATCTCCTCTCAAATCCCATTTTTAGGAGGATCCATTCAAGAAAATTCCAATCAACACGATTGTAAGCCTTACTCATATAGAGTTTGGCCACAAACACCTTATTCAAACCACTCTTAAAGCTCAAAAGGTGATAAGTGAATTATTTAAGCAATTTATTTGTGTATTTTAGATTAATTATGAGGAAAGTACTTCTAATTTCCTATGATTTCTTATCAGGTACACAAATTGATGTTTCTCTACCTAAAAGAAAGCAAAAGTGGATTAAATTGAAGACATGTGTGAAGAAATGGACTATATTTGAATTCAAGGGACATTGAAGGCTTAAAATTGCAAAAGGAATTTTTAGTGGAAATGGTCAAATAAGACTTAGTCAAAAATTGTTATTTTCTTATTTATGTTTTTATGTTTTTTATAAGTTGTTATTTTCTTTTGACTAAATTATTTATTTTTAAGAAATGGGTAATTTAGTTTAATAGGACTTAGGCTATATTTAGTAATCCAATTGTATATAAATAGAGATTACTTAGGATTCAATTGAAATGTACTTGAATATCCTTTGAAGCAATTAAGAAATTATCTCATTCCCTTTTATAAATTTGTCCAATTGCTACATTAACCCCTCCCCTTTTCATCTTTCATATTCACAAGCAATCCATCACTATATCTATCCACCAAGCATGACTAAAATCATGTGTCACTAAATTCTTTTTAGGCTTAGTCTGGTTATCACTCCGTCAAGAAATAACCATGAGTTACGAAGCAGTGCTAAAAACCTTTTCATCGATACTTGTTATCACTTCGGTTTATGGGGTGTACAAATTCGCCCCATAAAGTTAATTCTACTTTCGATTTGAAAAGTGCATGTTGGATCAAGATAGGTTATCGTACAGTTGGGAGGTCGAGTCAACCGTGCTGTATTTGAGTTCCTGCGAACAAATTGGCGTGTCCAAGTGAGAAAAGCTAGTTGGATTCCGTCAAAGGTGGTAGAGATTGGATTTAAATGACCCACACGGTTAAGGTTGTTAATTCGAGTTGGGATTTTTAGAGCACAAAGCTGTTGAAATCTTAAATCGCGAGCGCGTACGACGTGGTTAGACTTTCGAAAAGGGTCGGTTTGCAGGTCGTATCCAAAACCAACTACTAGAGGAAAAGTTGGCGGTTGGAACATTCTCGAGCTCTATAACCAGCTTATCGATTAAAAAGGGAAGATTAATTTTCAAGGATCGATTCAAGATAGGAGGAAATCGAGGCTGAGGCTAAGCTTATTAAATATAGTTTTTCTCATTTCTTTATCTCGATTAATTATTTAGAAGCAATATTTATTTCACTTAATTTAATTTATTTTTATTTTATTTTAGTTTGACGTTTTATCTCTAAACCACCAGTCTTTTATTTTTATTTTTTTAGGAGATAATCACGAGTCGTGGGCACTCCCTTCGACACAACGTTCAAGAGGAAGACACAAGAGTAGATTATAGCAACCAGTCCCTGTGGAATCGACCCTACTGCCTTATACTACTGTTTTGTATTATTTATCGTAGGAATATTTATATTTGTTGGACTCGACACCCATCAAATTTTGGCGCCATTACTGGGGACATGTAATATTTTTCTAGCTTTCATTTGTTTTCTTTATGACAAGGTCTGAAGAGACACCTCTCAACGAATTTGTTCTGGAGATAGAGAAATTAGCCCGAAGGTTGAGGAAGGAAGCTCACAGTAGACATTTACAGAGAGAGTTTGAAGAAGAAACTTTCACTAGATAAATATTCGATGACGAGAAAGCAAAGATAATGGAAGATCAGAATTAGACTATTCGACAACTTGCAGCAGCATCGGACGAACAATACCCGTTGTGTATAACTTGCCCAACGGGAGGAACACCGTTCGAGTTAAAGTTGGGCTTAATCCATCTATTGCCCACTTTCCATAGGATTCAAAACGAGAATTCACACAAGCACTTGAAGGAATTCCACATGGTGTGCACGAGCATGAAGCCTCAGGGAGTAACAGAAGTCCAAATTAAACTTCGTGCATTTCCTTTTTCATTAGTCGACCCTGCTAGAGAATGGCTGTTTTATTTGCCACCAAGATCTGTTAACACATAGGCTGATATGTCTCGTTTATTTCTTGACAGGTTCTTCCCAGCAGCACGAGTAGCTGCGCTAAGACGAGACGTAGTGGGAATTCGGCAAAAGGAGACTGAAACGCTCTATGATTACTAGGAGCGGTACAAAAAGTTGTGCACAAGCTGCCCACAACACGAACTTTTCGAGCAATCACTGTTGTAGTATTTCTACGAAGGATTACTTCTCATGGAGATGAAGATGATCGATGTAGTTAGTGGAGGAGCACTTGTCAACATGACCCCTCAAAGAGCTAGGGAGTTGATTTCGATAATGGTTGCGAACTCTCAACAATTTTGACCGGCTATAGAACCCACGAGACAAGTTCATGGGTTAAGTACTTTGACTTTGGAAAATAAAATAGATAGGCTCACTAATATTGTGCAAAAATTGCTTATAGATAAGTCAAACCCAACGAAGCTGTGCGAAATTTGTACCATGTCAGATCACCCGACAGACTCATGTCCTATCTTACACGAGGATTCGGAAGAAGAAGCAAATGCTTTCGAAAGCTTTCCAGTCTACCCCCAAAGACGGTACGATCCTTATTCAAACACATACAATGCGGGGTGAAAGGACCATCCGAACCTAAGTTATAGATCGAATCCTCAGTTCAATATCCATATCAGCAAAGGTCGCCTCTAAATCAGCAGCTGCCACCTCCTAAGATATCCTTGGAAGCTATTGTCGAAAGGTTAATCACTAATACTGAAAAATTTCAAGAAAAGACTAACTTGCATTTACAGGAAATAGACAAGCAGATGAGCAAGCTGACACTCACGATTAGCCGTTTGGAGTCTCAAGGAAGGCTACCATCCCAAACGGAACCCAACCTTCGACATAATGCGAATGCTATTACGTTAAGGAGTGGTACAATCTTAGAACCCGTGACTAGCACGAGTCGTGCCTATAACGCTGAATGCGAAGAACATAAATCAGATTTAGAAACTTTAATAGAGGCGTTACCACCGAAACCACTTGTTGTGTAACCCCTATTTCCAGGAAGGCTCACCCAAAGTAAAAAGGAGCGAGAAGATAAAGAAATTTTAGAGACGTTTCGAAAGATGAAAATTAATATTCCCCTACTCGATGCAATCAAATAGGTTCCGCACTATGCAAAATTCTTGATAGAATTGTGGAAGCTTCAAGGAAACAAGTGCGTGAATATGGGAGAAAACGTCTCCGCTGTGTTACAGAAGAAAATTCCACCCAAGTGTAAGGATCAAGGTATGTTCTCAATTTCTTGCAAAATAGGTAATGTTGACATTAAGAAAGTCATGTGCGACTTAGGAGCATCCATCAATGTCATGCCTTTATCTATTTTTAAATCTCTAAATACTGGTCTTTTGAAAGAAATAGGGGTAATAATTCAATTGGCAGACAGATCGTGTGTGTATCCAAAAGGGGTATTGGAAGATGTCCTCGTTAAGGTAAATAAGCTAATCTTTCCTACAGATTTTTATATCATTAACATGGAGGATGATAACTCGAAGAACTCTTCTAATATTCTACTTGGAAGATCGTTCCTCAGCACTGCGCGTACAAAGATTGATGTTCGTAGTGGGACACTCACTATGGAGTTCGACGGTGAGGTTGTAAAATTTAATGTTTATGAGACAATGGGTCGACCAAGTACAATGTCGAATGTTTCTTGTGTTAATGTTGTTGAACCACTAACAAAATTGCATTTTAAATATTGTGAGGTAGATGGGTTACAAACTGTCTTATGCAGGAGTTTAGACCTCAAAACTATGAAAAATTGGAAGAACTCAAGAAGGGATTCGAAACCAATGGGCAAAAATCAAAACCTTTCTATGGGAACTTTCAAGTGCACGTAATAGAAGGATTGATCCGCAATACGTCAAACGGATAACATTTAAGTTCGTCTAGCTAACGACGTTAAACAAAAGCGTTATTTGGGAGGCAACCCAAATTCATTTTTATTTTTAATTTTTAATTTTCAAGTTTAATTTCAGTTGAATAAAGATTGT
This sequence comes from Kokia cookei, assembly GCA_039519145.1. Taxonomy (NCBI): domain Eukaryota; kingdom Viridiplantae; phylum Streptophyta; class Magnoliopsida; order Malvales; family Malvaceae; genus Kokia; species Kokia cookei. Next base: position 40,408,110 of record CM076902.1, on the reverse strand, counting down.
TGTTTAATCCATTTCATGTGTCATTTTCAGGGTGCATCGTGACATTTTACGAAAATCAAGTATCAGTCGTGGCGTGGGCATGCCTTGTCAAATTTCAGTGTTGCCATGTGTTGAACATACACCTAAGATGGAACCAATTAGAACCAACCCGAACTGCCTAAACCATCCACCGCCTCATAAAAAAAACAGAGAGTACACTTTGCCCAATCTTTTTCCATTATTTACATTTACACATTGAGGGCAATCTGGGATTAAGTAGAGGGGATTCATTATGCATGCCATGATTTTTCTCTTTGCATATTGCTTATGATATTAATATTATTTGATAATTATTTTCACGATTGAATTCTTTCTTATGCTTGCTTCATTTGGATAATTAGAAGCTCATGAATAATAATTGCTTGTTTTTTTTTATCAATACACATTTTGTAGAGTTGAAATTATTATGAGAAAAATCGAACACTTCATTAAATTAGAAACTTTGTTTTACACTTGCTTAATAAGTACTCAATTTTGTAAATAAATAAAGTGTGGATGTGAATAAATATATTGTGTCTTGGTTATGAGTGAAGATTCGAAAATGTGATCGAATTGAGTAACAGGGTTGAGGTACTTGGCTTGTCATCTCAATTCGCGTAATAAGATTCGAGTGACGAACCGAAGCTTGAAACACTCTGCCAACCGAGTTGCCTTGTGTCTTAAAAAATTTTTAAAAAACAGAAAAAAAAAAAAAATATATATATATATACATATGTAAATTTTGGTACAATTAGCAAGTTTAATTTAGCTTAAATTTTTGTGAAGTGGTTGATTTTGTTTATAATGGTTGAAAGTCTATAAAATGTGTGTTGATTAGACATGAGCAATTATCTATTTTTGATCTTCTAATTGTTTCCATGAAACTTGGTTTAGGAATGAAGTTCGATTTTGAAAAAATTATCGAATAACATTAATATAGACTAAACATTATGCTTGAGGACAAGCATTAAGTAGGGGGATTTTGATAAGTGAATTATTTAAACAATTTATTTGTGTATTTTGGGTTAATTATGAGGAAATTACTTCTAATTTCCTATAATTTCTTATCAGGTACACAAATTGGTGTTTCTCTATCTAAAAAAAAGCAAAAGTGGATTAAATTGAAGACATGTGTGAAGAAATGGACTATATTCGAATTCAAGGGACATTAAAGGCTTAAAATTGCAAAAGGAATTTTTAGTGGAAATGGTCAAATAAGACTTAGTAAAAAATTGTTATTTTCTTATTTTTGTTTTTATTTTTTTTATAAGTTGTTATTTTCTTTTGACTAAATTATTTATTTTTAGCAAATGAGTAATTTAGTTTAATAGGACTTAGGCTATATTTAGTAATCCTTGTATATAAATAAAGATTACTTGGGATTCAATTGAAATGTACTTGAATATCCTTTGAAGCAATTAAGAAATTATCCATTTTCTATTCTTCTTGTCTTTTTGCATCAATCTAGTATGCTATTTTCATCTCCATTTCATTTCCTTTTATAAATTTGTCCAATTGCTACAACCCCTCCCCTTTTCATCTTTCATATTCATAAGCAATCCATCACTATATCTATCCACCGAGCATGATTAAAACCATGTGTCACTAAATTCTTTTTAGCCTTAGTCCGGTTATCACTCCGTCAAGAAATAATCGTGAGTTACGAAATTGTGCTAAAAACCTTTTTATCGGCACTCGCTATCACTCCGGTTTATGGGGTAGTACAAATTCACCCCTTAAAGTTAATTCTACTTTCGATTCGAAAAGTGCATGTTGGATCGACATAGGTTGGCGTACAGTTGGGAGGTCGAGTCGACCGTGCTGTATTCGAGTTCCCGCGAACAAATTGGCGTGTCCAAGTGGGAAAAGCTAGTTGGATTCCGTCAAGGGTGGTAGAGACCAGATTAAAATGACCCACGTGGTTGAGGTTGTTAATTCGAGTTGGGCTTTTCAGAGCGTAAAGCTATTGAAATCTTAAATCGCGAGCACGTGCGACGTGGTTAGACATTCGACAAGGGTCGATTTGCAGGTCGTATACGGAATCAGCTACTAGAGGAAAAGTTGGCAGTTGGGACGTTCTCGAGCGCTATAACTAGCTTATCGATTAAAAATGAAAGATTAATTTTCAAGGATCGATTTAAGATCGGAGGAAACCAAGGCTGAGGCTAAACTTATTAAATATAGTTTTTCTCATTTCTTTATCTCGATTAATTATTTAGCAGCAATATTTATTTCAATTAATTTAATTTATTTTTGTTTTATTTTAGTTTGATGTTTTATCTCTAAACCACTAATCTTTTATTTTTATTTTTATTAGGAGACAGTCACGAGTCGTGGGCACTCCCTTCGACACGACGTTCAAGAGAAAGACACAAGAGTAGATTATAGTAACCAATCCCTGTGGAATCGACCCTACTGCCTTATATTACTGTTTTGTATTATTTGTCGTAGGAATATTTATATTTGTTGAATTCGACACCCATCAGAAGGTAATGTATAAGTTCGTGTGCAATGAGCACATTGTCATGAATCATTTTGCCCGGGACAAAAGCACTCTGATTTTGGGATATACAATCGTTAAGACATGTCTTTATTCTGTTGGCCCAAACTTTTGCAATGATTTTATAGAAGACCCGACAAAGACTAACAGGGCGAAAATGGGTCATATCCTTAGGCTCATTCACTTTCGAAATTAGAACAATCACAGTGTCATTTATATCAGCAAGCTCCCTATTACCATTTAAAATATCATCACAGATCTTAATAACATCATTGCCTACCACGTCCCAATTATTTCTGTCGAAACCATCCTTCTCCTTTTGTTGGAAAATGACGTCTCGAAAAAAAACCTCTTTTTTTTTCAAAATGGGAGTCACCACCAATCCTTTATTTGGTGTGATTGGGCCACCACAAAATGTTTCAAAAAATCGTTTTGAAGACATGTAGGTCTTCGAAATCCAGAAAAGGGGTTCGGGAGTCGATTACACATGAGGAAAGATTAGCACCCTCATGTGCCCAAATTGGTACCGTATTGATTATTTTCGGGTCTTAATTTGTAACATTTAGATGTTCGAATAAAGCTTAAATATACGATCCTTGGATGCACGAGTTTAACGAAAATCGAGTTTTGTTTGAAAATCCCACTACTTTCGAGTGATCGAGGAAGAAAGGCTACGTCTAGTGAGTTAGGACACGCCATTTCAAGATCAAGAAATAATGAGCTTTCCTTTGTGAAAACTTTTGCGAGAAGGATATTTGATTATCCCGATTTGAAAATAGGTTGCACCTAGTAAGTTAAGGTGCAATCTTTCGGCGTCGAAGATAAGGAAACATTGCCTTGATTAAGGATATTCGATTATTTCGGTTCAGAGAAAAAATTACACCTAGTGAGTTAAGGCGCAAAATTTTGGAACCCGAAATAAAAGGATATTACCTCGATATTTAAGTTTTTATATAAAAAATAATTTCAAAGACATGGATGCGAAATATGAGCGCATAATAAAATGTAAATGTTGATGAGAAGGAAAAGTGCGATCGAAGTTTAAAATGAGACCTTTCGGATGCACGGAGTGGCAAAATGGTAATTTTAGAATGTTCGGAATCAAAAATAGGATTTTTAACAGCTCGAGGGTAAAATGGTAATTTTGGAAGTTCAGGGATAAAATGGTAATTTTTGGAAGGTTCGGGGTAAAAAATGGGGTTTTTGGAAGTTCGAGGGTAAAATAGTAACTTTTAAAAGGTTCGGGGTAAAAAATGGGATTTTTGGAAGTTTAAGGGTAAAATGGTAATTTTTAGAAGGTTCGAGGTAAAAAATGTTATTTTTGGAAGTTCGAGGGTAAAATGGTAATTTTTAGAAGGTTCGAGGTCAAAAATGGGGTTTTTGGAAGTTTGAGGGTAAAATGGTAATTTTTAGAAGGTTCGAGGTTAAAAATTTTATTTTTGGAAGTTCGAGGGTAAAACGGTAATTTTTAGAAGGTTTGAGGTCAAAATTGGGGTTTTTGGAAGTTTAAGGGTAAAATGGTAATTTTTAGAAGGTTCGAGGTCAAAAATGGGATTTTTGGAAGTTCGAGGGTAAAATGGTAATTTTTAGAAAGTTTAGGGTCCTTCGAGTTAATAAAACCAAACACGGGTGACACGCGGCAGCACCTCAGGCATCCTGAAGTCGGAGGACTATTTTGAAAACCATGAAAAATTTCTGGGTTAATTTTAAAATTAAAGCGAACCTGATTTAAGGATCAAAATAAAACAAATTAGAAATAAAGGGGACCATTTTCAAAAATAAGCCAAAATCGTGACACGTGGTAGCTCCTGGTGCTTTTGAAAGGTCGAGGGGCTAAATTAAAAAAAAATGAAAATCATTGGGTTGATTTAACAATAATCAAAAGTACGAGGACCTGATTGAAAATTTTGAAAAAAGCGAAATGACCACATGCCTAAATATCCCTTTTCTCAAAAACACGCAGATCCTGAGTAGGGTCGAATTGGGTACAAACCGGTCGTGGACATTTTAGAGAAACTATGCCGTTTTGATGCTAAATACCCTCATCAAAACGCTGCCGTTTTGGTGAGGGTATTTAAAGCCCAGATGCTTTGAAAAAAAACTCCTAACTTCATTTTCTCGGATTTTAGAAAAAAAACTGAAAAACCCCTCCTTATTTTCTCTAAAATCCCTTCCACGGTCGGCCAAACTCCGGCTGGTCGAGCTGGTCGGCGTCCATCGCGTGTAGGGCACACGCGTGCCGTCGATCCCCGCGCGTGGTCATCGCACGTCACCGCCAGGGATCCTCCGGTGCTCGCGCAGTTGTTTTCCACGCGCCACGTGCCACGCGCCACGCGCCTCCGTCGAAGGTAAACAATCCCCTTTGCCCTGCCTTTTCTTTTGTATTCTCTTTTAAACGGAGACCGAGTTTAGATCCGGTGAGATCCAACCCAGACCCTTTTTAACAAATTTTTAGAAAATCTTCCCTTTTAAAAAAAAAATCGTGTTTATTATCAAACGTTTTGATTTTCTCTTTTTGATCTTTTTGCAGACCCGAGCGCGGGGAAGCAAAAATGAGATTCGGGGTTTCGACGGAGGCTCTGACAACGTAGATCAGGGAAGTTTTCTTTGACCGTTTGTCTCCCTTTTTTATTATTAATTATTAAATATTATTATTAATATCATTAATGCTATCAGCATCATATTTATTGTTATTAATGTTATTATTAATCAAAAGTTTGGAGTTAATGGGGGTATTAAATATTGACAGAATATACATTAATAATGTATATCGAAAACTAATGGATTTAAAGTTCAAATAATAACAAAGTTCATTGAATGTACCTGTATGCCTTGAATGATTCTGACTTTGGCTTGTATCCCTGATCTCGGTATGACTATTCAGACCCCTGATTACTAACAATTCTTTGCCTTTTGATAAAACGACTATTGCTTCCCCTAATCTTTATTATATTCAGTTCGTAACCATTACAAGATTCTTGCTCTGGTTTTTATAGTCATGTTTACAATCATACTATTTTGTTTTATGCAACTAAATGCATATCTAATCTGCTTTCTCTTCTTGCAGGTTCGATAGTGGCGGTAGCAGCTGATGGCAGTGCAAGTTGGGGCTGAAGATGATGACCAGCTGCTGATGACGTGGCCGCTCCTGGTTGGCTGAAGGGGAGGCAACAGCAGCAGCACTATAGTTTAGGCTTTGGGGCACTTTATAATTGGACCATTTGTATTTGGGCCATCTGTATTTGGGCCATCTGTAACTGGGCTATTTGTTTTTGATTTTTTTTGTAATCGGACTTTTCTAAATTTAATTTTATAATAAATTTAAATTTCAAATAAATTTAAATTTAAAATAAACTTAAATTCAATTTCCAACTAGTCCAACCAAATTTGGGCTTCAACAGCTGCCCCTCTTTGCTTGTTGCTGTGTAGCAGGAACGTAGCAAAGACTCAAAAGGATGCCCAATTTCTCCGGTCTCATCTCTTTGACATTCTTTTTCAACTGGTCCACCCTTTGCTTTACGTCTGTCGCTTAATCAGCTTCTCTTCATTTTTGATGTTGTAATTTCATCCTGCTCTTAGATAACTTCAAAAAGAAAAAAATTTGCTACTGTGATTTCATTCCATTCTCTTAAAATTAGAGTTCATCACCGTAGTCTCTGAGTCGGGTCTCATTGACTTGGCCTTCTTCTCAGTATCTCCTCAGGAAGTTAACCACTTTATTGCTTCGACCTGCTTCTCGGTGTCTCATCAGGAAGCTGGGGGTTCGAAGATTCGCTCACATCGAGCATGGTTGTGGTTTGGCCACGTTGGGTGTCTCAATTCGCTTATGAATTTGGTTCACTTCTCAGTACCTCAACTTGGAAGATCTGCTTGCTTCAAGCCTCGTTTGGGTCTCCTTCTCAGCGTCTCATCGGGAAGATGCTCACTGTTTCAATCCGTTTCTCTGTATCTCATTAGGAAGATGAATCTGGTTCACTTCTCCGTACCTCATCAGGAAGATTTGCTCTCTTCGAGCGTCGTTTGGGTTTTCTTCTCAGTGTCTCATCAGGAAGATGATCCCATCGCTTTTTTTTTTGACCCGTTTCTCTGTATCTCATCAGGAAGACGAATCTGGTTCACTTCTCCGTATCTCATCAGGAAGATTTGCTCGTTTCGAGCCTCGTTTGGGTTTTCTTCTCAGTGTCTCATCAGGAAGATGATCCCATCACTGCTTCGATCCGTTTCTCTGTATCTCATCAGGAATACGAATCTAGTTTACTTCTTCGTATCTCATCAGGAAGATTTGCTTGTTTCGAGCCTTGTTTGGGTTTTCTTCTCAATGTCTCATCAGGAAGATGATCACATCACTGTTTCGATCTGTTTCTCTGTATCTCATCAGGAATACGAATCTGGTTCACTTCTCCGTATCTAATCAGGAAGATTTGCTCGTTTCGAGCCTTGTTTGGGTTTTCTTCTCAGTGTCTCATCAGGAAGATGATCCCATCACTGCTTCGATCCGTTTCTCTGTATCTCATCAGGAATACGAATCTAGTTCACTTCTTCGTATCTCATCAGGAAGATTTGCTCGTTTTGAGCCTTGTTTGGGTTTTCTTCTGTGTCTCATCAGGAAGATAATCCCATCACTGTTTCGATCCGTTTCTCTGTATCTCATCAGGAATATTTGCTCGTTTTGAGCCTCGTTTGGGTTTTCTTCTCAGTGTCTCATCAGGAAGATAATCCCATCACTATTTCGATCCGTTTCTCTGTATCTCATCAGGAAGACGAATCTGCTTTGATAATCGTAATTTACCCTGTGATTAGAGTAAGGTTTTGAATCCCCGTATCTCTTTTGATGGTCTTTATTGGTCCATCCCATCAGGTGGCAGGGATGTGACCATGGGAAATATGCTTCTATGGGTTTCTATGAGAATGTCATGATTTAGAATGAATTAAATGCCCCTGACTTGCATGAATGTATATGATGAATATCAGGTTTGCTTATTACTAATCAAGTCAGCATGGTTTGTCGCCTATCCCAAATTCTATTTTTGATGTATTGCCCCGTCCTTTTTGGGTTGTTCCAAAAGTGCTTGCTTTCAAGCTTGTCTTTGGTGATCTTGTTTCGAGTTTCTTGTAATTTCTGAAAATTCCAGAATAACGCTCATAACTTTTTGTATGATTTATTAAAGCATTACTCGTTATTTAGATGCAAAATGCTCGGACAAAATTTGAGCAGAAACAAAGTCGTATTCTAATAATCCTGTTAAAAAGAGAATTGAAGGGAATAATTTCAAAGGAGGATCAAAGGAAATAATCATTAATAGAAGATTGTCAAGTATACAGTGAAGAAAAGAAAAACTGGTTGCCCCAGGTATCGCAAAATAAGCTACTCTATGCCTAACTTGCTTGTGAATCACTCTAGCTCAAATATGTGTCTAGAAGACCTAGAGTACTATGTTGATGTTCCAAGTTGTAACTTCATTCTTTCTCGTCGACCCGTTCTTGGTCTTGAGCCGCCCTTTCGCGGGTTTTCAACTCAAAGTTCCCTTGGTCTTAGGACGCCCTTTTGAGAATCCTAAAATCCCTTTTTTTTTTTTTTTTTTGGGTTTGCATCTCAATTCCCATTTCGTTTCTAGGCGAAGTATTTTTTTACCGAGTCTGAATTGACGGGATTGTACAGCTCTTTGCCGTCCATTTCTGTTAAGATGAGAGCTCCTCCTGAGAAAGCCTTTTTTACCACGTAGGGCCCTTCCCAATTGGGCATCCATTTTCCACGAAAATCTTTATGTATGGGAAGTATCTTTTTCAAAACTAGATCTCCCTTATAGAATTCCTTGGGACGGACTTTTTTGTCGTGAGCTCGCATCATTCTTTTCTGGTACATTTGGCCGTGGCGAATGGCTTTTAATCTCTTTTCCTCGATTAAATTCAACTGGTCATATCGAACCTGGACCCATTCAACCTCGTCAAGTTGAAGCTCCATTAAGACTCGAAGGGAAGGTATTTCAACCTCAATAGGCAAGACTGCTTCCATACCGTATGCCAACGAGAATGGCGTTGCCCCAGTAGAAGTTCTGACTGAAGTTCTGTAGGCAAAGAGGGCAAATGGTAATTTTTCATGCCAGTCCTTGTAACTCTCAATCATTTTGGCCACAATCTTCTTAACATTCTTATTAGTTGCCTCCACAGCCCCATTCATTTTTGGGCGATAAGGAGAAGAATTATGATGCTTAATCTTGAACTGTTCACAAACTTCTGCTATCGTACTGTTGTTCAGATTAAGGGCATTGTCGGATATGATCCTTTCAGGCATCCCGTATCGGTAAATAATTTCCTTCTTTAGGAACTTACTAACCGCAGTCTTGGTGACATTCGCGTAAGAGGTTGCCTCTACCCATTTAGTGAAGTAATCAATCACTACAAAGATGAATCTATGGTCGTTGGAAGCCTTAGGAGAAATTGGCCCGATGACATCCATGCCCCACATAGAAAAAGCCCAGGGAGAGGTCATGACATGAAGGTGTGACGGAGGTACATGGATCTTGTCCCCATAGATCTGACATTTATGGCACTTCTTGGCATAGTTGATGCAATCGCCCTCCATACTAGCCCAGTAATATCCAAACCTCATTATTTGTCGGGCCATCATGAAACCATTAGCGTGTGTCTCGCAAATGCCTTCGTGAACTTCTTCTAAAATCTTTTTAGCTTCAATCGCATCCACACATCTTAACAGCACTTCATCTTTTCTCCTCTTGTACAAGATTTCCCCGTCTAGAACATATTCACTGGCTAGTCTTCGTAGTGTTCTTTTTTCATTTTCTGAGGCTTGCTCGGGATACTTTCGATCTCTCACAAACTGAAAAATATTCTGGTACCACGGGCGATAATTTTTCCCCTCTTCATCATCTGTCTCAATATTACAACAATGAGCAGGTGCTTCATAGATACTCATCTGAATGGGCTTCACGTTTTCCATCCCACTCACCTTAATTATAGAGGCTAGAGTGGCCAGAGCGTCTGCCATCTGGTTCTCTTCTCGCGGGAGGTAATGGAATGTGACGTCATCGAATTTGGTGATCAATTCGAGAATCATTTTGCGATAATTCATTAACTTGAAATCCCTTGTTTCCCATTCTCCTTTTAGTTGATAGATTACCAGTGCAGAGTCTCCGTAAATCTCCAAAATTTTGATTCCCCGTTCTATGGCCGCACGGATTCCCAATATACATGCTTCGTATTCAGCCATATTGTTTGTACAATCAAAATCAAGATTGCCCCGACCCCATGGCTGTGGGGTTTGAGGCTCCGTCAAAATTCATCTTTCAAGATCGTTCTTCCGTGATTGCCCTTTCTGTGGCTGCAACATACATCAAATCCTCATTCGAGAAATCGAAGTCTATAGGCTCATAGTCTTCTAAAGCCCTACTTGCCAGGAAATCTACTATCACACTTCCTTTTATTGCTTTCTGATTGACATAGACTATGTCGAATTCAGAGAGCAGGATTTGTCATCGAGCTAATCTCCCATGAAATGCTGCTGACTCCATTAAATACTTCAGAGGATCCAATTTTGAAATCAACCAAGTGGTGTGATATAGCACGTACTGTCTTAATCTACGTGTAGTCCAGACGAGTGCACAACACAATTTCTCAATGGGTGAATATCGTGTCTCGCAATCGGTGAATTTCTTGCTGAGATAATATATCGCCCTTTCTTTCTTTCCGGACTCATCATGTTGGCCTAGTACACATCCCATGGAGTTTTCAAAGACTGTTAAGTACATGATCAATGGCTTATTAGGAATCGGAGGTACCAAGATGGGAGCGTTGGATAAATAGTCTTTGACCTTATTAAAGGTTTCCTGACATTCATCATCCCATACACCCGGGTTGCGCTTTCTAAGCAGGCGGAAGATAGGATCGTATTTCTCAGTCAACTGTGAGATGAACCGAGCGATGTAATTTAGTCTTCCTAGGAACCCTCGAACTTCTTTTTGAGTGCTGGGTGGTGGTAATTCCTATATAGCTTTGACTTTATTCAGGTCAATTTCAATTCCTTTTTTGCTGACCACAAATCCCAACAATTTTCCTGATGTGGTCCCGAAAGTGCATTTGGCTGGATTCAACTTTAGTTGATATTTCCTTAGCGTTCCAAATAATTTCCTCAAGATTCTTACATGTTCCTCCTCCGTTTGAGATTTCGCAATCATGTCATCGACATAAACCTCAATTTCTTTGTGCATCATGTCATGAAACAGAGTCACCATAGCCCTCTGATAAGTAGCCCCTGCATTTTTGAGTCTGAAAGGCATCACTTTGTAACAAAATGTTCCCCACAGTGTGACAAGTAGTTTTGGTCATATCCTCAAGGTCCATCCTTATCTGGTTGTACCCAAAGAAGCCATCCATGAAGGAAAACAGCAAATGTCATACCGTATTGTCAACTAGAGTGTCGATGTGGGGCAAAGGAAAATTATCCTTTGGGCTAGCCTTATTCAAATCCCGATAGTCTACACACATACGCACCTTCCCATCTTTTTTGGGAACGGGGACTATATTAGCTACCCATTCAGAATATTTAACCCCCTGGAGGAATCCGGCGTCAAATTGTTTCCTGACTTCTTTTATTTTTAACAACACATCCGGTCTCATCCTCTGAAGTTTTTGCTGCACAGGCCTGTTTTCTTCCTTTATAGGAAGCTTATGCACTACAATGTCAGTACTTAAGCCGGGCATGTCTTGGTAAGACCATGCAAAAATATCTTGAAACTCTTGAAGCAGCTTGATCAAACTCCTACTTTCTGCGGAGATACTTGTCCCGATTTTCACCTCTTTCTCTTCATCTTCGTGTCCCAGATTAATAACTTCTACCGATTCAGCATGAGGGAGGATCTATCTTTCTTCCTGTTCCATCATTCTTAACAGATCCGAAGGTAAATCGCAATCTTGATTGTCTTCAAGGTCCTGAAGTTCTTCTAAACACATATCTTGCTCGAAGTGGGGTTCTAAGTTAGCGTCAGGATTGCTCATATTATTGATATCTGAGGATCTGTCAAAGAATGAAAGAAAGGTCCAAAAGGCGAAATGAATTTGTGAAAGAATGACTATGTGGTATGTGTATGAGTATGTTATTGAAGAAGAATTAATCTTATTCGTTGGATATATGGTTTATTAAGCTGAATTAAAAAACGATTATGGAGAGGAATGGAAAATGCATTTTCATTTAAAATAACTGAGTAATGACATAGGCCCCTTTTACAAAAAGATCCGTATTGCTTTCGAGCCTAAAGCAATAGGTGTTATCGAGCATTACTTTGAGGAAATCTTAAAAATTACAGGGAGTTCCTCCACGGTCCAATTATTCAAGGTGCTTCTTGGAGCACACGGCCAATCCTTGATGGATCCCCTTCCTTTCCTTCATCAGATATAGCATTGACCCCTAAGTCTTTTACGATGACTTCCTTGGTTCCAATTGTCCCTTGCTTCTTTTCCTACTGGTTGATCACTTCTCCCGAGACGAAAGTCTCATGGATATGCGGGAAAATAATGGGTTCCAACGAGATGTCCCTTCCAGCTAGTCTGGCCCTCCTTCTTTCTTCCCTATTTTCCAACTCTTTTCTCTTTTGTTTTGCGTTTGGCTTGTATCCCAGGCCATAACGATCCCGTTTTTCTATTAGTATCGGTACATCAACTCTTCCTTGAAGGTATTTTCCCAGTCCTTTCCCGCTCCTTTTCCAACTGTCAATTTCAAAACCATCCTGGTGGTCGATGATATTGTAGGCACCGGTATTTTCCTCCTTTCCGAAATGAAGGTTGCATTGACAAACTCCAATGAGCGGAACGAGCATTCCATAGCCTCCTCATTTATTCCCACGTAAGGTGGATTGCTTGTTATGAATGCGATTATTTCCTTCTTAGCATTAATCGTGATCAGCAGCCCTTCATTTATCAGCTTCACTTTCTGGTGCAAAGAGGAAGGTACTGCCCCAGCTGAATGGATCCATGGTCTTCCTAGCAGACAGTTATAAGTGGGCCTAATATCCATTACTAGGAAATCTACTTCGTACGTGTTTGACCCAATTTGAAGAGGTATTTCAATCCTCCCCATTACCTTTCTTTCTGTCCCATCAAAGGCTCTTACTACATTATTGCACCCTTTCATGTGAGAGCTATCGACTGGCAATCTTTGCAGTGTAGTTGGTGGTAGCACGTTCAGGGCTGAACCATTGAGTACTCCAGGTAGCGTATACCCTTTACAACGGGTAGTGATGTGTAGAGCCTTGGTGGACCCTATTCCTCCTGGTGGTATTTCGTCGTCGCTAAACGAAATGAAGTTATCAGCACTCACATTATTGACCAATCGATCTAGTTTGCTGACGGAGATGTCATTTGCTACATAGGTTTCGTTTAGCACTTTCATTAGTGCGCTTCGATGAGCTTCCGAGCTTAAGAGCAATGACAAGATTGATATACGAGCACGCTGTTTGTGTAGTTGTTCTACTACACTATATTCACTATGTCTTAAGAACTTTAAAAACTCCTTCACTTCATTCTCAGTTACAAGCTCGGTAATGGGCGTTTCTAGCTTGCTGGTTGCTTCCTCCTCAGGCTCGCACATTCTAGTTTTCCCTTTACTGACCTCTTTTTCTTTATTCACAAGGTCATAATTCTTACCGCTCCGGGTAACAAGATTAACATCCTTCTTGGGTTCCCCTTCCTTTGGTACAGTTATGTTGCAATTGTATCACCATGGGACCTTCCCATTATCTTTATAAGGAAACGTTGCGGGCCTTTGTATAATAATGCGCGGAATTGTTTGTTCTCTTATCATGTCACGAATAATCACCTTGGGATGATTGCTCCCGTAAGTCTTAACCGTCCCGTCTTCAGAGGCGCAAATATCATTAATTTTTGCTCCTTCAAAGAATTTCAGCTCTCGATTGTCCATCATCATCTGGACCACGGTTTAGAACTCGTTGTAACTTTGGATTTTATGCCCTTTGACGGCGTGAAACTCGCAATGGTCATCGTCCCCGATTATCGCATTCTCTTTAAATCTCAGGACTATCCCTTCTTTAACCAACTCCTGTCATACCCACCAGAGCGGAGACTTGATTTCTTCAACATTTCTCTTAATTTTTTGGGTTCCTTCTAGCAAGGCGTTCACCCCTTGCTCTGGGTGATTAGGCAGTGGATTTCCAGCTATATTGGGCTTTATCGACTCTTCTAACTTTACGATCCCGTGCTCTATGAGTCCTTCGACTCGTCTTTTAAAGGCGGGCAATTTTCGATCGAATGCCCTTCTGCCCCTGCATGATATTCGCAGTGAGCCGTTACCTCATACCAAGCCGGGAATGGGGGCTTGTACGGTCTCACATGTTGAGGAGCTACCTCATGCGCATCGTATAATATCTTGTAAAGTTCCCCATATGACATTGGAAGAGGGGTACATTGGATTCTTCCCCTATTCAACCTAGTTCCTGCCTCTTGCCGCGTGGCATTTTGATAATTGCCTATTGGAGTCTTTGGCTGACTTGTCTCGAAGGGTCTGGTGTAACCAAGTCTGTATATGTTTGCATTATTGACCTCATTATCCCTTCTTCTGGGGGCAGGCCTTTTAGGGTTTTCTCCAGTCTCAATCCTACCGACTTTGATCGCACTTTCAATCATTTCCCCTGACATGACCATATCGGAGAAACTTTTGGTAGCATTTCCTAGCAGATGATTTAGGTAAGGAGCCTTGAGTGTGTTGATAAATAGCATTGTCGTCTCCTCCGTTAACGGTGGCTGTACTTGTGTTGCCACCTCGCGCCACCTCTGCGCATATGTTCTAAAACTCTCATTCGACCTCTTTTCCATGTTCTGCAACGTAAGCCGATCAGGGGCTATTTCTATTACATGGCCGTATTGTTTTAAGAAAGCTTGTGTCAATTCTTTCCACGAGTGGATTTTTGATCGGCTTAACTGATTATACCATCTGCCCGTAGACCCGGCCAAGCTGTCTTGAAAATAATGAATTAACAGTTGGTCGTTATGTACATACCCCGCCATCTTTCTACAGAATATGGTTAGGTGAGCTTCAGGGCAGCTCGTCCCATTATATTTTTCAAATTCCGGAGTTTTGAATTTGGGCGGGAGCACTAGTCCGGAACCAAACTTAGTTCTTTGGCATCTACCCCGTAGGCAATTTCAATCCCTTGCATCGCGTCAATTTTCTCTTCTAAACGCCTGTATTTTTCTTCTATTTGTTTGGGAAGATCTTATTTTATCATCTCGTCAAAGTCCGGAACGCCCAGATTGGCGGCATTATCCTCCGAGTTTGACCCTAATCTAGTTGGATAATTTACCGGTTGTGACGTGCTTGTGGCTGGTTGCTGCGCCTTTATGGTAACAGTGGGATCCCGTACCGACATTTCTTGCGACGCTGAGTTATGAAGGGGAGCAAAACCTGGGGGGACCATCAGGTCCTCTTCTTCCTCAATGGCTTGGCTTTTCCCTTTGTCAGTCATGCTTTGTTTTGCTTGTGATAATTCGTTCATCAGGGTCTTTTGTATTTCCATAAATTGATTCTTCATTTCTCTACACATCATGCTCATTTGCTCTTGGATGTGTTCTTGCTTCTAGTCTTGTA
The DNA here is from genome assembly GCA_039519145.1 of Kokia cookei. Lineage (NCBI taxonomy): Eukaryota > Viridiplantae > Streptophyta > Magnoliopsida > Malvales > Malvaceae > Kokia > Kokia cookei. The sequence continues at coordinate 40,392,979 of CM076902.1, read as the reverse complement.
ATTCTTTTTGAATTTGCTCAAGTCTCTGTTCCATGGCTTTAGTCTTCTTTTGAGTATTATAACGGTGTGAGTTTTCAATGGTTACTGATGTCGCTGGATAGTGAATTTTAATGAGTTCGGATTGTTATGCGAAACTATGCAAAATTGCAACGTAAATATGATGCATGTATGCAAAAGAAAGGTATTTACTTATAATTCACTTTCCATTTAAAAAACTTTATTTGGATAACAAGTTCCTTAATATAAAGTAAATTACATAAACGGTTTTGCCTTGATGCTCAGAGCTTTGACTTTCTTAAGGAGTTTTGACAGCTTTTGTCCTCGTTCAGTCTTTGTCTTGTACTGCATGTTTAGCTCTTCTGCTTCAGCCGCCAGGATCTGCACGTAGTCAGCTACTCCGCGAATTTGATTTAAAGCTTCACCCATGACATAATCCCATTCTCCGACTTCCTTTTGAGTTTGCTAAAGATACCAATCACTTGTACTCAACGTTCTTTCCAGAATCTCAATTCGTATTTCATTATTCTGTAAAGAGGCCTCTAACTCCTCCACCCTTTCATTTAGTCTATTGATCTCGGTTCGGTCTGCCTTTAACTCCATTACTGAATTCCGACTACAATGCCTATACAAGGATTCCTCCAACTCTCCTACTCGAGCTTTTAATTCGGCTACTTCGGCTTGGCTTCCCAGAAGGCTGCCCTTCATAGCATTTTCCTGGACTTGGGCGTCTTGGAATTTGCTTTTCCAGTTACTTGTTTTATTTTTTTCTTCATGGATTTCCTGCTGCCATTGTTCTGATGTCTTACCTAAACTGGCAGTTCTCATTGATAATCGAAGTTTTTTTATAGTCCTTCTTTAGGCTGCTCAGATCCTCTTCAGCCTTATTCTTCCCTTTCCTTAAATTTTCCGCCTCCAGCTTCTGAACATCAACGTCTAGTCCTAAGAGCACCTTCTCTTCTTCCAGTTTTTCTATCACTTTCCCCATCTCAGCATTTTTCTTTTCAAAATCCTGTTTAATTATCTCTAATTCAGTCGGAACTACCTGCAAATATTCTTCAATTGGGCGGACAATCTCCAGGTTTGGCACGGGAATGTTATCATTGATCCTTCTGTTTCTTCATCAATCATATTCTTCAGTCACCATGGGATTTACGCCAAATGCCTTCATTTTTCGAACCTGGTTCCTCGCATTTGAGATTTCCCGAATCCTTTTCTTATTGTTTTCTCCCCGGTACATGAATTCACATTGAGCTATCCCTTGCGTCGCGGGTATGAACTGTCTTGATCTGTATTGTCTTGACACTAACAATGGTGCATATCTAGTTGCCCCTCATATCCCGGTTAATGGGACCCAGTCGAGATCTCTGCATCGATATAATATTTCATCAGGAATAAACCATGGTGCTCGCCACTCTATGGCTTCGTCTTTGAGGCTTCGAAGTATGGCCATCCATTTTTCTTCTGAGAAGCTTTCTCGTCTCTGTGTGGCCACGAACTCTTTCAAAGGGGAGTAATCTTTAGACAAGTACTGATAGGAGACATTTTCTGTTTTCCAAAAGTGACTGTGAAACCATACCATCAGTAGCGGTACGCAGGCGATAAATCGACCTTCGCCCTCCTTTCTGCATGCATTCAAGGATCTGAAAGTTTCAGCTAGTATAGCCGGGGCAGGTGTCACTCTTTTACTTAATCTATCAAACAAATCTATCACCGCATCCTCTATATGCCCCAAGGCCTTTGGAAAAATGACCACCCCGTAAATACTTAGGGCTAAAATATCGATCTTTTTCTTTACATCTGGATGAGTCAATATCAAATCCCGCAGGCTTTTCCACGTGATGCATTTGTTATCACTTTTGACCTTAACTCGAGCTGTAACCCACTATTCGCTCATCTTGTGATGTTTATTAATCTTTTAACCATGGTGGGAAGATGCGGAGCTCTAGAGTAAGCCTTATCTACTGACATCTTCGGGCAACGAAGCAGAGTGGTGTATTCTTCTATCGTCGGTGTCATGTCTATATTCCCGAAGGTGAAGCAATTGTAGGCAGAATTCCAATACTGTGTTAAGGCTCTAAAGAGGGATTTGTCCACCTTAACTTCGCACAAGTACGGCAAATCTACGTATTCTTGGTAAAAGGTCTGTCTCATGTTGTTGTCCCAACCGTCCCAAATCTCCTTTAATTCGAGCATATTGTTTTGAGCAGTGCTGATCCTGGTGTAATCCCAAAGCTCGGACTCATATTCGTTCACTAAGCTATCTCCTTTTTTGCGTTGCGTCTCCTCCGACCACATGCGCACGACCATGTTGTCCTCTACTTTATCCAAGTACTTGTTTTCCATGATTAATTCTCTTATTGGTAACTGAACTTTTGAGCCTATACCTTCTCTATGTATGATGATGAAATACGATGCAGAAAGAGAAAAAAATGATTCAGTTAGCGAAAGACAACAATATCAAAATACAATCGAAGCATAAAACCTAAAGGTTTAATTTGGAAGGTTGCTAAATGGTTTAACACGACTCATTCTAAAGTAAGTTTCTACGTCTTACTACATGTGGTTTTAGGCTCTAAGGTAGAGGTACCCAAACCAACAGATTCCTCATTCCTTACCCATTATAGGATCATACGGATGAGTTCGGTTTAGGGGGACGCATTTCCCATATATTTACACGGAAGTGAAAACTTCACGAAAACAAGGGTACTTTGTAATCCCGAAAGCAATCCACTATCCTGCACGAAGGTGAAGACCTCACGAAGGAGTAGTTTCAGGCTTCCACTTATTAGGGTAACATCATATGCAGATGTATGCAAATATCACATAATATAACATCACAAAAAGGAGTCGAGGATTGCATATCAAACAAAACTGAAGCTTTTAAAAGTTTCTAAAGAATACCCGAAAATAGTCAATTTTGGCTCGACTCTCGTTTATTTTAAAGTCCCTAGTGGAGACGCCAGCTGTCGAAACCATCCTTCTCCTTTTGTTGGAAAATGACGTCTCGAAAAAAAACCTCTTTTTTTTTCAAAATGGGAGTCGCCACCAATCCTTCATTTGGTGTGATTGGGCCACCACAAAATGTTTCAAAAAACCGTTTTGAAGACATGTAGGTTTTTGAAATCCAGAAAAGGGGTTCGGGAGTCGATTACACATGAGGAAGGATTAGCACCCTCATGTGCCCAAATTGGTACCGTATTGATTATTTTCGGGTCTTAATTTGTAACATTTAGAAGTTTGAATAAAGCTTAAATATACGATCCTTGGATGCACGAGTTTAACGGAAATCGAGTTTTGTTTGAAAATCCCACTACTTCCGAGTGATCGAGGAAGAAAGGCTCCGTCTAGTGAGTTAGGACATGCCATTTCAAGATCAATAAATAATGAGCTTTCCTTTGTGAAAACTTTTGCGAGAAGGATATTTGATTATCCCGATTTGAAGATAGGTTGCACCTAGTAAGTTAAGGTGCAATCTTTCGGCATCGAAGATAAGGAAACATTGCCTTGATTAAGGATATTCGATTATTTCGGTTCGGAGAAAAAATTGCACCTAGTGAGTTAAGGCGCAAAATTTCGGAACCCAAAATAAAAGGATATTACCTTGATATTTAAGTTTTTATATAAAAAACAATTTCAAAGACATGGATGCGAAATATGAGCGCATAATAAAATGTAAATGTTAATGAGAAGGAAGGAAAAGTGCGATCGAAGTTTAAAATGAGACTTTTCGGATGCACGGAGTGGCAAAATGGTAATTTTAGAATGTTCGGAATCAAAAATAAGATTTTTAACAGCTCAAGGGTAAATTGGTAATTTTGGAAGTTCGGGGATAAAATGGTAATATTTGGAAGGTTCGAGGTAAAAAATGGGGTTTTTATAAGTTTAGGGGTAAAATGGTAACTTTTAGAAGGTTCGGGGTCAAAAATGGGATTTTTGGAAGTTCGGGGGTAAAATGGTAATTTTTAGAAGGTTCGGGGTCAAAAATGTTATTTTTGGAAGTTCGGGGGTAAAATGGTAATTTTTAGAAGGTTCAAGGTCAAAAATGGGGTTTTTGGAAGTTTAGGGGTAAAAATGGTAATTTTTAGAAGGTTCGAGATGAAAAATGTTATTTTTGGAAGTTCGAGGGTAAAATGGTAATTTTTAGAAGGTTCGACGTCAAAAATGGGATTTTTGGAAGTTCGAGGGTAAAATGGTAATTTTTAGAAGGTTTGGGGTTAAAAATGTTATTTTTGGAAGTTCGAGGGTAAAATGGTAATTTTTAGAAAGTTTAGGGTCCTCCAAGGTAATAAAACCAAACACTGGGGACACGTGGCAGCCCCTCAAGCATCCTAAAGTCGAAGGACTATTTTGAAAACCATGGAAAATTTCTGGGGCAATTTTAAAATTAAAGCGAACTTGATTTAAGGATCAAATTAAAACAAATTAGAAATAAAGGGGACCATTTTCAAAAATAAGCCAAAATCGTGACACGTGGCAGCTTCTGGTGCTTTTGAAAGGTCAAGGGGCTAAATTAAAAAAAATGAAAATCATTGGGTTGATTTAACAATAATCAAAAGTACGAGGACCTAATTGAAAATTTTAGAAAAAGCGGAATGACCACATGCCTAAATATCCCTTTTCTCAAAAACACGCGGATCCTGAGTATGGTCGAATCGGGTACGGGCCGATCGTGGATATTTTAGAGAAACTATGTCGTTTTGCTGCTAAATACCCTCATCAAAACGCTGCCGTTTTGGTGAGGGTATTTAAAGCCCAGATGCTTTGAAAAAAACTCCTAACTTCATTTTCTCGGATTTTAAAAAAAAAACTGAAAAAACCCCCCTTATTTTCTCTCAAATCCCTTCTGCGGTCGGCCAAACTCCGGCTGGTCAAGCTGGTCGACGTCCGTCGCGCGTAGGGCCACACGCGCCGCCGATCCCCGCGGGTGGTCATCGCACGTCCCCCCAGGTATCCTCTGGTGCTCGCGCAGTTGTTTTCCACGCGCCTCCGTCGAAGGTAAACAGTCTCTTTTGCCCTGCCTTTTCTTTTGTATTCTCTTTTAAACGGACACCGGGTTTAGCAACCCAAACCCTTTTTAACAAATTTTTAAAAAATCTTCCCTTTTAAAAAAAAATCGTGTTTATTATCAAACGTTTTGATTTTGTCTCTTTTTGATCTTTTTGCAGACCCAAGCGCGAGGAAGCAACAGTGAGATTCGGGGTTTCGACGGAGGCTCCGACAACGCAGATCAAGGAAGTTTTCTTTGACCGTTTGTCTTCCTTTTTTATTATTAATTATTAAATATTATTATTAATATCATTAACGCTATCAGCATCATATTTATTGTTATTAATGTTATTATTAATCAAAAGTTTGGAGTTAATGGGGGTATTAAATATTGACAGAATATACATTAATATGCACTAATGTATATCGGAAACTGATGGATTTAAAGTTCAAATAATAACAAAGTTCATTGAATGTACCTGTATGCCTTGAATGATTCTGACTTTGGGTTGTATCCCTGATCTCGGTATGACTATTCAGACCCCTGATTACTAACAGTTCTTTGCCTTTTGATAAAACGACTATTGCTTCCCCTAATCTTTATTATATTCAGTTCGTAACCGTTACAAGATTCTTGCTCTGGCTTTTATAGCCATGTTTACAATCATACTATTTTGTTTTATGCAACTAAATGCATATCTAATCTGCTTTCTCTTCTTGCAGGTTCAGCAGTGGCGGTAGCAGCCAGTGGCAGTGCAAGTTGGGGCTGAAGATGATGACCGACTGCTGATGACGTGGCCGCTCCTGGTTGGCCGAAGGGGAGGCAACAGCAGCAGCACTGTAGTTTAGGCTTTCGAGCACTTTATAATTGGACCATTTGTATTTGGGCCATCTGTAACTGGGCCATTTGTATTTGGGTCATCTGTAACTGGTCCATTTGTTTTGGATTTTTTTTGTAATTAGACTTTTCTAAATTTAATTTTATAATAAATTTAAATTTCAAATAAATTTAAATTTAAAATAAACTTAAATTCAATTTCCAAGTAGCCCAACCAAATTTGGGCTTCAACAATTTCTATAAAACATACTAGAGAGCCCATCGATTCCAAGCGCTTTGCGAAGGTTAATTTGAGTTAGAGCCTCACAAATCTCCTCACTAACCTTGCTGACCAACATTTCATTGATTTCCATACTTATGCATGTGGGAATAGCATCTTTCATAACCTCAATGTTGTTGTGGCCCCCACAAGTAAAGAGGTTTTCAAAATAGCCATGCACAATATTACACACGTGATTCTCTTCTGTGACCCGCCTGCCATTATCATCAGTAAGCCCCCCAATCTTATTTTTCTTTTTCCTGTAAGTGGCTTTAACGTGGAAAAATCTGGTATTTCTATCACCATCCCCCATCCAGTTAACCCTTGATCTTTGAGCCCAGTACTGTTCCTCTGCAACATAGAGCTTCCCCAACTCAGCTCGGAGACTTCGCAACTTATCGACACTTGTCTCACTATTCTGATCATCCATAATATCATTGATTTCTTTTTTAAGAAATTTCGTTCGACCTTTGCTGTCCTTGTATTGCCTATGTTTCCATCTGCCCAACATCGTCCTAGTAGTCTCCATGCTATCAAAGATATTCCCTCTTCCCACGTTCCAAGCTTCTTTAATGATTTCTTTAGCTTCGGGCTCCAACCCCCAACACTCTTCATATTTAAATCAAAGCCTCTGATCATAGCTACCCTCATCCAGCTTTCTGCCCACTGTGTCTAGTATCACAGCATCATGGTTAGACGGCGACTGACGCACCACCTTAGTTTCCAAAAAAGGAACCTCACGAAGCCACACCGTCGAAACGAAAAAGCGATCGAGTCTTTCACGAACCAACCCATGCCCCCTCCTATTATTAGTCCAAGTGAACTATCCCTTGTCAGGTTTTATGTCCACCACAGCCATATCCTCCATTACTTTCCTGTAATCTTCCATGGCCACCCTTGATTTTCGTCTCTCACCACTTTTTTCTTAGTAATCAAGGACCTCGTTGAAGTCTTCACCCAAAATCAATTCTCTTGGGCATCTTGCCCAAGCCTCCTAATGAGATCCCACGTATCTTGCCTTTGGTTTTGCTTTGGATGACCATATATGCCCGTAAACCGAATAATGTCCACTTCATCATTTTTTATGCTCATATCTATATGATTCAATGAGTTCCTTTGCACCCTAATATCCATATTGTTTGACCACAAGATAACCAGCCCCCTTTTACGACCAATTGCATCTACCACGAAACAACCTACCATATTGTACCCTCTCTGCACCCTGTCAAATTCACCAGCACAAAGTTTAGTTTCAGATAAAAAAATAACATCGGGAAAATGCGCAACGAGAAGTTGCTTAAGCTCAAAAACTGTCGTCGAATTCTCGAGGCCGCGACAGTTCCAACAAAGGATTTTCATGGCTCTCGGCGGGGCTGCTCGCCAGCCATCTCCTTGGAGGGTGACAAGCCCTCCAATAGTCTCCTTCGAACTGCTCTAATGGTTGTTTCGTCTCCCCCCTCCAGAATACTTTTGCCCTTCTTCCTTCTCCTGCTACGATTTTCCTTATCGTTAAGACACAGAAGCATCTTCTTATTAAACAAAGAATACGATACCGCTTCTTTATCCGATGATTTTATTAACTCTCTTGTCATTTTCTTTACCATTTGTTCCTCATCGCTTTCATGCATGACATTACGTCCACCCTCCTGCTTCCTTTCCATATCGTTCATTATTTCTATGCTATTCCTCCACTGGCTACCCCCATACCCGTGGTAGTCAACTTGACCCCAACCAGTGGCCAAATTGGTATTCCTTTGGATCAATATCTTTAGTAAATTTCCCACATTTCACAGTGTTGTGCCCCACTAACCCACATACATAACAGAACACCGGTAACCTCTCATATTTTAAAAAGCACATCAATTCCTTTCCATGCGTATCTACAATCTCCACCACCCTTCTCAAGGGTTTCGAGATATCCACCAACACCTTTATCTTCATGAATTCCACCCAACCACCTGCTCTATCCCTCCAATTAATAACTATTATCTTCCCGACTGCCCCCCAACATCCATAGCTAATTTCCTGTCCATTTTCTCCCATAAAATATTATAAATCCTTAGCCAAAATGGGTCGTTGTTGAAATTATATTTGCACAAGTCCAAACTCTCTACAAATGGAACCATAGTAAACAAATTTTGGTCAAACAGCCAGGAAGCCATGTTAACAATCCTGTCTCTATCCTCCAAATTATTAAATTTCACAAGAAGCATTCCATCAGAATGTTTAACGAAATTAACATTTTCTTTTGTGTACCACAAAGAGCGAAACACTTTGTACATTGCTTCTTTGTTCACCCTCTCCCTGGTCATCAATCTTCCCACCACCCACGCTCCATTACCTTGGCAGACTCTGTGGAGAGATATTGGCACATGACTTTCTTTGATTCTTCTTTGGAGAAACGCAAGTTTTCCAACAGTTCATGTATTTCTTCTGCTATAACAAGACACCTTAAGAACCACCGTTATCTTGATTTCCAAGAAAGATGTCGTAGACTATCAAAAGGTAGCAGAGATAAACTCCAAGAACACGTGACCCAACTGCACCCCCCAACTAGTTGAAAGGAAAACTCCACAAATAGTTTGGATATCTCACCCAAACTTAATGGCGCCATTACAAAAGGTCGCTCCCAAATTCTCTCATGGTGGACGGTAAGTATATCGGAACCGATCTGGTACTTTCCACCACCTTATTCCACCACTACGACCCATGTTGCGCTCAATTGTCTTAAGCACGCCTAAAAGTTCATGTGGACAAGCTTTGTAACAGCTCTTACTGCAGAGTTCAGAAAGCAAGGCTGATCGGTGACATAGGCCGGTGCTGTCTCATATAAACAACCATGTCTTGTGATATGGATACCCGATTTCCTCATTAACTGCAAGGCTTGATTGAAATTATTAAGTCTGTCACCGACATTGCTTCCTAAAGCAATCACCACTTCCTGGTCTGGAGAATGAACTTCTACCGAGTGATCCACGCTGAATGCAGGATCGAACAGAAGGTTGCTGCAGTAAATGTTACATAAATGATCATCAAAAAGCTACAAATTGATTCATTTCTATAGAATTAAAAGATTCAATCTTCTTTTCCATTTAAACCAATCATCTATTCAACAACAACTCACATAATTTAAACAACAAAAACTTCTACTTTCTGAAGCTAACTATCACAACTAATTCAAGGAAATCCTAAATTTTAGCATCATGTTATGAACAGTATGAAGAACCCACGGTGAATCAGTGCAATAAACACATTGAGAGCTAAATTTGGCCATTGTTGTATGAGAAGGAAACAAATTTATTTATTCATGTTGAAAACCCATAAAGGAAATAGGAAAAGAAGAACCAATTTGATATTTAACTCTACAATACTTTTGGGCACCAATAATCCCATGTTTGGTGGGCAAAAGCTTCTTGAAAAGATTCATATATCGATAGGTTTTTTCAACTGCTTCTCATTCTAAAGCAATAAAATTGATATTTTTAGATGTCAAATGACTTTAGCTTTGATCAATTAGCAGCATCAAAACTACAGCTAGAGATGAGATGAGCTGAGCTGAGGCTGATAAATCCTAGATTTGAGATGAGGCTGCAGTGGGGAAAAACAGAGATTTGCGCCAATCTTGGCTTTTACCCAGATATAAAAAAAGGAAAACAAGCAAAACTCACCGTTTGATTAATATAATCTATATTTAAGGCTAAATGTACTTGGCAAGTCATAAGAACTGGATCAAATTAATCTCTTTATTATTGAATAAATCGATTTAATCCCTTTACTAATAAAAAGTTAGGAATAAGGACAACTGTTAACGGTGTTAGTTTCTCCAGTTAAAAAGAAAAAGATGACGTGGATTTTCTTATTTAAATGCTATGGATATTTTTTTGGGTAAACTAAAGGGAAATGTATCCTAACATCTAACCAAGCAGAAACCGGGAGAAAGCAACGCCCACACTATCAGCAAGCAACAGCGGCAGCACTCCCCGAGGCGGCTGTTAATACACCAGCCAAAGATAAACTGTTCTTTGCAAATCAGTCAGCAGCAATCAAATTCAAAAGTAACTGAAGGAAACAATTTCTCCATGTTTCAGTTAACAGATCGAACATATCTAAATCCAAAGTAACTGAAGGAAAGTGTGAGAACACATAAAGGGCCATCAAGATACAAATTCAAAAGACAATCCATGAGAGTAAAAAAAAAAGAAAAGAAAAGAAAAAGCACAAATTTAGATGATTATAGGAAAGATCCCTAGTTCTGTTAGTTCAGACTACAAACCAAAAGTAGCTATTTTCTCAAGGTGAGAAAGAGATGATAGACATGGTGAGAGACTAACAGATTTATGTGGCTAAACAAGTCATGTATCCACCCCGGCATTACTTGATGAAGACCTATGATCAAATAAGGTTTCAGGCAAGGAACCAACAGTACCCCTTTGGCCTTGCATTATGAACTTCCAAACAAATTATTGTGCAGTCCTGAACAATATTCCAATAAAAATAAGCCACCATAAAATCACAACAAAGTAAAAGCAAGCACGCATTAAATATGCTTCTAGGTAGTCAAATGAACCACGGGTTAAGTGGCAAAGGACTTGTGATCAAGTCTTCAGTTGACACCCATCCTGAATTCGATCCATGGACAACCACTACCCCCTTCCCTTTATATAAAAAATGCTTCTAGAAAATGTACTTGTGTAGAAAAATGCAGAACAAAATTTCATAAATATGTTTCAATATATTTCCAGATTACTATAGTAAGAGAGTAAGTCAAGTCCGAGTTATGTTGATTAGTAGAAATAATAGAATGCAGTGAGGCTACAGAAGCAGGAACCAGAAATTACAAGCAAATGCAGTAATCAGGAGGTACAACAAGAAGTAACTAAGCCAAGTGGCCTCTCAACCTGCAACCACTAGTGTAGGGTTTAGACAATGCAAATAAATCAACATAGAGATAGATTGGTTCAGTGCAGAATAGCATCAACAAAGACCACCAAATGTGAAGATATCCCAAATTCAATCCATATAGGGTATTCAGACATTTATATACATCACAAAAGTGTGAAACCACCATCCTAAACTAGGTCAACAAAACATAGAACCATAAAAAGGGCACAGAGAACTAAATCTGAACTATAAAACATTAGGGAGGAACCAAAATCCAGAACTAATGAACATCCACCAGCAGCAGCAATAAGAAAGCAGTTATTTCTCTCCTATAAACAAGAACCATAGAGAAGAAAAGAAAAAAAAAAACGTAACAGAACCCTAAACTGAACGCATAAACAAAACAGAGGCATTCCAGTTGTAGTTAATTCTCTCCTATATTTTTCCCTGAGCAGTCCACCAGCACCAGTACATACCCAATAGGGTTCAGCTTTTGGAATTCTACCCATTTTCCGAGTTTCAAAAATGTTTTGATTAATGAATTAGAAACAAATTAGTGAATCCAGCAAAGAGAAGAAAAAAAAATCTAACCAGGACTGAATTGCTCCCCCTTAAGCAAGTTCACGGGTATGTACTGGTATTCCAGACCTGCAAAATGAAAAGAACCCAGCAGCTAAAAGTGGTTAATAGACTAAAATGGAAAGAAGAAAAACCCTAAGAAAGCAAAGTAAAGCTACCTTTGAGGTTAAGGGCAATTTTGATACGGAAGAAAACAAAAAATGAGTAAAGAAAAAGGGCAGAAAATTGGAAGAGAGGAAAATAAAAGCAACGGAGGAGAAACTGTTTACCTGAAGGACGCTGCGATGAAGGTGAAGAGTGCTATGGCCGGAGTCGGAGGAAGTAAGGCAGTGACAGTATGGCTATGTAAGAGATTTTTTGAGGTGAGAAAGTGAGAGAGGGTAAAGTGGGAGTTTTTTCTGGTGATGCTCTAAGTAAGTATCGAATCAGTAATCGATGTTGAGGGAATGGAATAGAAATTAGATTATTTTGCTGCATAAGCGTGTAATGGAATAAACTTATAATAGACATTCCATTAAACTAAACGACTGTAGACGGTGGGCTCGCGGAATAAACATTCAATTGAATGATTATTACAACCAACCAAATAGGCTATTAATTTATGTATGTAAGTTTGGATAAGTCTTTTATGATATTTGATACTGTTTGATTCAAATACATTGAAATTTTGAGAAAATTTAGAAAATTAGTCAGAAAGAGGATTTTCTAGCACTAATATTCGTGCTTCTATGTAAGGGTGTGTAAATTTCGAATAAAATCGAATTAATTCGGTTAATCGACCGAATTCGGTAAATTGGTTAGTTAATTGAATGAATTCGATTGAGGGTTAAATAATAATTTTTTAGAAGTTCGGTTAACGGTTAATTTAGTTCAAAATCAATCGGTTAATCGAATTAATTAAACTTAATAAATAATATTATAATATATAATTATTCGATCAAGGGTCGATCGATTCGGTTAATTTTTTAGAAGTATAAATTAATTGGTCGGTTAATTTGATCGATTAATTCGGTTAATTTTTTTATATGTTTTGTACTTGATTTAACCAAATATCAAAAAACATATAAATTTCAGTTAATTCAGTTAACCAACCGAATTAACAAAAAAAATTCAATTAACTTTTTTTTTTTAAATTTAATTCAATTATGATTAATGATTTAAAAGAATCGGTTAATTTAATTAATAGTAGTTCGAGTCAGTCAACTAGTCGATTAATCGATTGGACACCCTTTTTTCGATGCGCCTGTTTTTTAACACCTTTTTGAGATGAAATATGGAAAATTAGAAGAAATATATGTTATTGGATTAAAATCATTACGTTGGGATATTTTTATTATTTTATTTATTTTTATATTAAATAATTAAAGAAGTATGAAGGAAATTTTTTGTACTTTCTACAATCAACATCTATGATTAAATGTGAGCAAAATTCGATTTGAATCGAAAAATTCGAAAAAAATTTCGAATTTTGAATTTCGAATTATTCGAATCGAGTTATTCAAGTTAAACGAATCGAGTTGAATTTTTTTTTCGAATTTCGAGTTCGAATCGAGTGTAATTTTCGAATTCGAATTATTCGAATAATTCGAATAAACCAAATTAAATTATATTATTTTAATATTTTTAATTTTAAATTTATATTATCAAATTACTCAAGCCCAATTTTAATACCCATTTTCCCCAAACCCAAACATTTATCTTACCCAATTTAAAACTCATTAATAAATTAAACCCAATTATTTTTAAACCCAATAAAATTTAATTCTTAAAAAACACCTATAAATTAAACTTAAAATAAATTTTTTATCCTAAAAAAATCCCTAAATTAAACCCCCATTTTTAGTTGAAACTCATTTAAACCCTAAATTAAACATAACTTTCTCCTCTTTCTTGGCCTCGGCAGCAGCCAGCAGGTGCATCTCCAGCAGACCAGCACCACCGCATCTAATAACTCTGCTACGGAATCAAGCATCCAATACGAATCATGTTCGAGAACGGGGAAATAGCGTAGTAGTCTTGCTTTTTACCCAAATGTAAGATCTGTTTCCAAAGTTTAGCAACTAGCTAGTAGCTAACATAACAATATATATTGTTGCAAGAGCAGCTGCATGCTGTAATGCTTGTCTTTATATTTACCCATTAAATAGCTGTCGCTATCAGCAACTACTAGAGTCCTTAGTGGCTGTCCTAGTTCAGTAATTTTTGCTGCATCAAATACCTTCAAATTGCTGCCATTTGACTCAATTTTAGTCTACTAATAGCTTTCAAATTTTGCTTTAAGATAGTTTCTACCTTGGCCTTAAATTGGTGTCGTTTTGCTTCAATTTTGCCGCCCCCACCGATAAGCTCAAAGTGCTGCTGTTAAGCTTCAACTTGTTATCATATTTTTTCCTATTCAATGCATCGATTATCTCATATAAGTGCAGCTCAAATCAGTCAAGTTAATTTTGTTTTGTTTTGTTTTGTTGACTTCATCGACTCATATAAGCCACTATCACTGCAATGTTGTTGATTTTTCTTCTTCAAATTACCTGATGTTTTGTCGTGTAATAAGTGCAAAATTGCCTTCAAAATCTGCTGCTATTGTTGTTTAAAGCTCAGGTATTGTAACTTTTTGCTGTCCATTAAGCTACAGCATTGCCACCAATTGTAGCCTTATTGCTCATAATTTTCAGCCATTGCTTATTTCTCCCTCCATTGCATCGATTGTTTCTATTATAATTTTCAACTGCTTGCTTGACCGATTGGGCTTCAAATTGCTACTATTTTTATTACTGATTTTTTGCTCTTCAAGAAGCTGCTGTCCTGGTTCTTATTTCTGCCCTTACAAGCCGCCATTTGCCTCATAGATTAGTTGCCAAATGAGTGCAATTTTTTTCTGCTATTGCAGTTGCTATCTGTTCCAAGCATTATACAATTCTTGCATTCATTTGCTTCTATTTTTGCTGCCTTATTCTTGCATAATGTTTACTTGAACTTATGTTGTTTACTTGAACTTTTGCTTATTTTTTTTATTATGATCTTGTTGTGTTGTCATTGTTTACTTGAATTTATTTCAATTAAACAACACTAAATTAATTTTTTTTTTAATTTAACTTGAACAAATATATTAGGTTCGGTTCGATTCGATTCGATTCGAATTCCATCTCACTCGACTCGATTCGTAAAAATTTCAAATTGAGTTAGGATGATGAAATAGGATTCGAAAACTCTATTAACTTGAAAATTTTTCATTCGATTCGATCGAATGCTCACCCCTATCCATGAAGAAGAAAATGAAAGAAAGTTTTATTTTTTTTACAATTTCGTCCCTTCCCGTTCAATTGCATATTCTCCATCCAAAACATTTGATTTCTAAGTGAATTTCCAAGTGAAATCAAGTGTCTAGCATTATCAAAAGATTAGTTTCCAACATAGGTTTTATGAGTTCATTGATGGAGGTGGGAGAAAGCTAAGAAAGTGTAAGAAACCAAGGTGATAAAGGTAAGAGATCAAGAGTTCTCTTGTGAATTTTGTGATTTATTGAAATAGAGACAAGAGATAGTGACTTTTGATATAAATTTTGATTATGTTCATATTATGCTTATGAAGAGAATAAAAGATGGAAGTAATGAAAGTGTTGTAGACAAAGGAATGGAAGCGACAAAAGTGCAAAAGGAAGGGAAGAGAAGTAGAGGCGTACTTATGGGGTTAACAGGGGCTCTAGTTCCCCCTAAAAGGGAAAATTTTCCATTTAAACCCTTTTAAAATTTTTTAAATTTTAAATTATTAAAGGTAAAATTGTACTTTGGCCCCTCTTAAAAAATGATAAAGATTCGATTTAATTCTTTAAAATTTTAAAAAATATAACTTATTCAAATGGTAAAATTACGTTTTTACTATTGTAAAAATTACAATTTAATTTTGGTCCCATAAAAAGGTTTTTGGCTTCACCCCTGAAGAGAAGCAAAGGAAGTGAAATGTAGCTAAAGAAAGGTAAGTACTTTTATGAATTCTACTTATTTTCTAAAGGACTAGATTGAAATATGTGATAAAATAAGTGAGGCATATGTGACTTTAATTAAAATTATTACTAACGTAAAGGATTTCCTTGAGAGTTGATATTTAGAAATTATAATAATGTTGACATCTAGAAATTATAATAATTAAAGTGAGCAAGTGTATACTAATTGACATGAAAATTGGAAGTATGAACAAGTTTATGTGTACATGATATGCAAGTTGTTTTGGGAAAAAAAGTAGTAGTGGTCTAACTTTAAAATTTTACCAAAAATTGTATAGAGTGAAATAGAAAGAAAATTTTATATGCTTGAAAAGCTCGAATTTCAAATTTTGAGCTAAGAGAAAATCAGAAGTTAGTGAAGAAGACTCAATTTGACTCGCTTAAAAATTTTGATCATAATTTTTGTATTAGTTTCAGGATGTTTAATTTCAAAATTTTCATATGAAACTTGATTTTAAATCCGATGAATGAGATATGATTAAAACTGTGACTATTACTTAGAGGATTACTTTGTTTTGAAAGTTAAGATTTAAAATTTATGGAATAATT
Organism: Kokia cookei; assembly: GCA_039519145.1. NCBI lineage: Eukaryota > Viridiplantae > Streptophyta > Magnoliopsida > Malvales > Malvaceae > Kokia > Kokia cookei. The sequence continues at coordinate 40,376,884 of CM076902.1, read as the reverse complement.
GTAAATCGAATGATTTAAAAACTAAATTAAATGTATTGATTATGAAGTAAAATTTATATGCATTTTGTAAGTAGATTAAGTGTAAAATGATAAGAATTATTCGCGTAATAGTGCATGATGTATTTTTGTCGTGTGTTAGAAGATATTTGGAAAGTGAAGTGTAATAGTGAAAAGAATTTTAAAAAAAAGTGCCTAAGTGAACAAAATTGTGTAATGACCCTAGTAAACAAGACAGAACTAGTGAGATATATTTGACTTGTCATGGGAATAATTGAGCGCTTTCGTGTTACTTGCACTTCGATGCTCGTGATATTCGCACTTCGATGCCCATGTTTTTTAGTACTCTTGCTCTATGTAACTAGGGTTATTTTTGTGTATCCTTCTCAGTTCTTCATTGTTTACTAAGAGCTTTGTGATATAAATGAAGTTAAGTGAAGTAAATGTGCTTCAAGAAGTAATTAAGCTACGTGAAGCTAATGGTGTACATGAAAAAGAAAGGTACATGAAATGAACTAAGTAAGTGAAAAATATGTGTTATTTAAAAGATTATATCTTTGAAGCATGTTACATGAATTAAATACTTTATATATCTATAGTGAAGAGATATAAACAAGACATGAAATAAACTAGCATGTAAAAATGAACTAATGTATATAAAATGAATAAGATAATTTAAATGAAATAAATTATAAATACTTGGAAAAATATAGAATTCATGTGAGTACTTACTAAGCTTGTAACACCCCTACACCCAGTTCACACGTATAAACCCGGCATAAGAGTATTACATACAATGTCAGAGAATTAAAAACGAGTATAGTAAAATTTTTCTTTCAATTCATGTAAATTTTCAAAACAATATTAGTAATCTGTTCATTAGGGACACCTAAGTATACCATTTGTACATGTCATTTTTCTTCAAAGTAAATTATCTAAACTTGAGCTTCAAAAATGATGTGATGTGATGAGAGGTCCTTTGCTCGACTCTAGTTTTCCGTAGCTTTTGTACCTACGCGTTAAAATAAATACGTTAAGCCGGTGAAGGCTTAGTAAGCACTACAAGCATAATAGATGATTATTTGTTTATTGCTTAATTTTATCAAACATTTAATTACTCATGCGTATGAAATTTCTAACCTTTCTTGCATGTAACATTTAACTTACCATAATTTCACCATAACACACATTCATCCTCATATTCCAACTTACCTCAAAGGTAGATTTTACATTTTCATCCCTTTTTCACAACTTAGTCATTTCACTTAATTCTCAACATATAATTACACATAGACAAATAATACTTATCTTTCATGTATTTATCATTTCACTTATTATTTCACTTACCTCAATGTAATAATTTACACATTCTTTCATTAATGACAATTTAGCCATCATAGCTTTCTTAACCATAGCTCACTTAGCTTATTTATCCACTTGGGCCATAGTAGACTTTTATAGAACCCATCAGATAAACGGAACAAACAGAGAGTACCGAAGTACTAAACAAAGAGCACATAAGTGCTGGGCAACAGAGAGCACACAAAGTGCTAAACAGAGAGTACACAAAGTACTGAGCACATAAAGTGCTAATCAGAGAGCACACACAGTGCTAATCAGAGAGCGCGCTAGTGTTCCTTAATGGCATGCCACTATTATCACAATGATTCTAACTTGTCTACATGGGCATAATATCTCATATTCATCATTTCTCATAATTTCATATATCACATTTACATTTCTCTTCACATATACATAATCATGTATTTTTCACCTTTATTTACTCAAAGGCTTACACAATATCACCATTTTATTATATAATCAATATTCATAATTAAATACATAATATTTCACATATACATTGTTCATCACATATATATCATCATATACCTCTTTACTTTTATTTTCACATTAATTTCAAAGTTGTCCACTTGCGTCACAGTCACTAAATTATTTATATATTGAGCTAAAGAATTCAAAATTAATATCCGCTTGATATATCTGAAACTAAACTCAATCATCTTTTTACCATAAAATTTTCAGAATTTTTACTTCAGTTAATTTGTACAGTAAATTCTTTCAATTTACCCTTTCACTGCTGCCTGACAATTTCGACCTTTCTTCACTAAAAATTATCTATCTTTTAGTACAAAGATCAAATGATGTTTCCGTCTGTTTCTATTGAAAATAGACTCATTAAGGATTAATCCATATAAATTTCAATCTACTTTGACCTTATTACACTAAAACTAGTATATCTCGAAATATGTAGTTCCTTTTCTTTCATTGTTTCTTCCATATGAAATTACACTCAATAAGCTTTAATTAAACATGTAATTTGACCCTTAACTCATTATATACAATTTTTGGTGAATTTTTGAAGTTAGTCCCCTGTTACTGTCCAAACTGTTTTGAAGTGAATTTTTCCCTTCTCATATTTCCTTTGCACTAAGTTTCATTTAATCACACCTAATCACCATATTTATAACTAAACATATCATTTTACTCATTTTTATCACAATTAATCATATAATTTAAAGAGAATAAATTTTCAATTTAAAAATCTTGTTGTACTTACAACAAAAAGACTGATTTTCTCCTCTTTTTACTCCTTGCTCTTCTCTTTTCCTTTGTCTTCAATTTGCTTCTTTCCTTTCTCTTCAATTACATACAAAACACATATATTCACATTAAAATCATTCTAACATATCATAATCTATGTTTCTAAACCAAAATTAACATGTATTTAAAGAGGAGTTTAGCTTTCTTACCTTAATCACTTGTATTCAACACTAATTCCCATTTTCTTTCTCCTCCAAGACAAGTATGAATGCATTTCTTTTAACAATTGGATAGCTACTTCACGTCTGTATCAATTTTATTCACTAATCTTGAAGAAATTTGGAAGAAACTAGCTTAATTGGTTTGTATTTGGTGAAAAATGACTAATTTGTAAGAAAAGCAAAAGTTGAAATGGTGGAAAAATGGTGGCCAACGTGAAGCACCATGGCTGATGGCTTTTATACCCTTTTCATCATTTCTTTTCTTCATTTCTCTAGACTTTTCTATCAATTTCTCTTTATAAAAATATCTTTCTTTAATAATGGCAAAATTGCACTTTTAGTCCTTGGGCCTTCCAACTTTACACTTTGGCTCAAAACATTTCCTCCAAAAATATCTTCCACCAAATTACTCTTTTGCCCCTCCTTAATCAATCTAATTCCCATAATGACTCATAATTCAATTTGGATAAATTACTATTTAGTCCTTCTTCCTTTCTCACACTTACTAATTAATCCTTAATTTTCTAACTATTTTCTTATTTTAGCTATATAGTCTAATTCTCAATTCTACTCTATTACTATTCCAAATCCGGTTCCAGAACGCGTATGTTACAATTCTTTTCCCCTTAAATAAATTTCGTCCTCGAAATTTACTTGTAACGAATAATTGCGAATATTATCATATCATATTTTCTTCTCTTTCCCATATTACTTCTTCTGAATTATGATGTCTCCATAGCACTTTTACCAAAGGAACCCTTTTATTTCTTAACTCCTTTACTTTTCTAGCTAAAATCTTTATCGGTTCCTCCTCATAAGTCAAATCTGGTTGTATTTCTATAACCTCCAGGGTAATCACAAGAGATGGATCAGATCGATATCTTCGTAACATAGACACATGAAAGATATTATGAATCTTGTTTAATTCTGGAGGGAGAGCTAATCGATAAACCACAGAACCAACTTGTTCAAATATCTCATATGGTCCAATAAATTTTGGACTTAATTTTCCCTTTTTACCAAACCGGAGAACTTTCTTCCTTGGAGACACTTTCAAGAAAACTTTTTCACCCACATCGTACTCTATATCTTTTCTTTTCATATCAGCATATGATTTTTGTTTATCTGAAGCAGCTTTTAATCAGTGTCGTATCAACTTTACTTTCTCTTCGTTTTCTTGAATCAGATCAAGACCCACTAACAGGAGTCCTACACTTTCTTCCATATAATACTTCATATGGTGTCATCTGAATACTTGACTGATAATTGTTATTATAGGTGAATTCAATCAATGGCAAATACTTTTCCCAATTACCTTCAAACTCGATAATACAGCTTCTTAACATGTCTTCTAAAATCTAAATCACTCGTTCTGATTGCTCATCTGTCTGAGAGTGATATGCTATACTAAAATCCAATTAAGTACCCAAATCTTCATGTAATCTTCCCCAAAACTTTGAAGTAAATCTAGGATCCCGATTAGAAATAATATATACAAACACATCATGAAGTCTAACTATTTCATCTATATACAATTGTGCATATTTATCCATTGAGAAAATCAGTTCTTACCAGTAAGAAACGAGCAGACTTAGTTAATCGATCAACGATCACCCATATGACATCTTTCTTCTTTGGTGAAAGTGGTAATCCTATGACAAAATCCATTGTAATTTTTTCCCCATTACCATTATGGTATAGTGATGGATTGAAGCAACCCCGATGACACTTGATGTTCAGCTTTCACTTTCTGACATTTTAAGCATTTGGAAACATATTCAACTATATCCCGTTTCATCATTTTCCGCCAATAGAATAACTTTAGATCATGATACATCTTATTACTTCCCGGATGTACAGCAAACGAACTATGATGAGCTGTATCCAAAATTCTTCATTTTAAATCTTCTTGATTAGGCACACATAACCTATTATGAAATCTCAAATTTCCTTCACTATCAATCTCAAATTCACCACTTTTATCTTTTTCTAACTGCTTTTTGATCTTCATCAGCTCTTATCATCTTTTCGTGCATCTTTAAACTCTTAGAGCAGAGTTGGCTTTACTCTTAGCTCAACTGATAGCTCACCGTCTGATTGTATCTCCAAATGTGCATTCATCGCCTTCAAAGCTACCGTTGACTTTCTACTCAGAGCATCAGCTACCACGTTCACTTTCCTGGAATGATAGTCAATGATACAATCATAATCTTTAATCAATTCAATCCACCTTCTCTGTCTTAGATTCAACTCTTTCTGGGTTAACAGATACTTCAAGCTTTTATGATTTGTGTTGAAGCCCAAATTTGTCTGTACTTATTAGAAATTGAATTTATTTAAATTTAAGTTTATTTTAAATTTAAATTTATTTGAAATTTAAATTTATTATAAATTTAAATTTAAAAAGTCCAAAATAAAGTCCAAATTACATTTCTGGGACCCGAATATGGCCCGATTACAAAGTGGCCCAAAATCAGCCCCAAACCCAAAATAACCCTAAACCTAAAAGGACCCGATCCTAACAAACCAAAGGCTCAAAATGCCTAAAGCCTATTTGGCCCGAATTCACTAAGTGTCGCTGCTATTGCCTCCCCTTCAGCCAACTAGAGGCCGCCACGTCGTCAGCAGCTGGTCACTATTTTCGGCTCCAACTTGCACTGCCACCGGTGCTCCAACCGCCATTGCCATGGCCGAACCTGCAAAAAGAAAAGAGTGGACATGCATTAAATACTATAAAACAAAAAAGAATGATGATTATATAGGCTATAAAAGCCGAATTCATTTGAGTTGTAAGAGGTTACGATTTCTCTGAATAGTCAATACAAACAGAACAGTAACTTATCAAAGAAGGATATCAACACTCGCAACATAAAAGGGCAGAATACCAAACGATTCATACCAAGTAAAGCACATATCCACTAATAGGTATTCATTCGTCAGTGATTGACTCTTTAGTTTTAAATTGTTTTTATTATTTCGCATATATCCATTAATACCCGTTCATGCATATTATTACTATAATTTATTGTTATTATACGCGTTTTCAATACATACTAATTGCAGTGATAAGTATTAATAGTAATATCAGTTAATCAGAATAATATTAAATATGGATGGCAGTAATAAGTGATGACATTAATGACAAATGGCGGTTTTCAAAATTTTTATTAATAATAATATTTTCTTTTAAAAAAAATAAAAAAATAAAAAAAATAATAACATTAATGAATAATAAATAAAAAATGAAAAGTCAGAAGACTTATCCTCGGTCGACTTGCCGCCGTGGTCGCCGTTGCCGGAAGTCCGTCCCCGGACGTTGCTCGCGCCTCGTCATGCACGGATCTGCAAAGAAAGCACTAACGCAAGTTAAAAACAAAAAACAGATTTAAGTTCCGTTTTAAAACAAAAGAGATCTATGTTGTTTTTTTAAGAAAAAAAGAAAAGAAGAACAGAGGGACGTTTTCTACCTCTGATTCATGTCGGACAACAATTGAACGGCCTCCAGGGATAGCGCGTGATGGGCGGGGGAAACATTGGACATCGATCGATAGACGAAGGACAGTGGCGCGTCGACCATGCGCGACGGTTGGTGTAGCGCGTGTGACGGGCTCTCTACGGCTCACCGAAGATACCTAGACGGTTACGCACGACGGCCACGCGCCGGGATCGGCGATGCACCCGCGCCGGACGGTGACGCACGATGGCCACGCGCCGGGATCGGCGATGCGCGTGCGACCATACGTGCGCCGGACGGCGACTAGCTTGACTACCCGAGGCATGGCCGGTCGGGAAAGGATGAGAGCTTTTTTTTTTCAGAGAGTTTTCTGTTTTTGGCCCAGAAATTTTCCATTGTTTTCAAAATAGTCCTCTGGCTTCAGGATGCCTGAAGGGCTGCCACATGTCACCCGTCTTTGGTTTTATTACCCCGGAGGTCCTAAACTTTCTAAAAATTACCATTTTACCCCGAAACTTCCAAAAATCCCATTTTTTGCCCCGAACCTTCTAAAAATTACCATTTTACCCCCGAACTTCCAAAAATCCCATTTTTAGCCCCGAACCTTCTAAAAATTACCATTTTACCCCCAAACTTCCAAAAATCCCATTTTTGACCCTAACATTCTAAAAATTACCATTTTACCCATGAACTTCCAAAAATCCCATTTTTAGCCCTAAACCTTCTAAAAATAACCATTTGTGACCTCGAACCTTCTAAAAATTACCACTAACTTCCAAAAATCCCATTTTTTGACCCCAAACCTTCTAAAAATTACCATTTTACCCCCGAACTTCCAAAAATCCCATTTTTAACCCTTAACCTTCTAAAAATTACCATTTTACCCTCGAGCTTCCAAAAATCCCAATTTTGACTCCGAACCCTCCAAAACTACCATTTTGCCCCCGTGCATTCGAAAAGTCTCGTTGTGAACTCCGATTACATCGTTCTTCTCTCTCATTAGCTTTTTGCGCTCGTATTTTGCATCTTGATTTTTCATGGATAATTTATCTTCCTATTTATTTCACGTTGCGTTTAATATTCACTGTTAACTGCTTATTCCTATTAAACTCGTATGTTTGTTTTCAAAATTGTTCTTCATAAAAACTTTAAAAATGAGGCAATATTCTTTATTTTGAATTTCGAAACTTTGCGCCTTAACTTACTAGGTGCAATTTTTCCTCAAATCAAAATAATCGAATACCCTTGACCGAGGCAATGTTTCCTTATCTTCGATTCTGAAATATTACGCCTTAACTCACTAGGTGCAACCTTTCTTCAAATCGGGATAATCGAATATCCTCTTCTCGAATAATTTAAAAAAGTTTTACAAAGGAAAGCTCGTCATTTCTGGACCTTGAAATGTTGTGTCCTAACTCATTGGACATAACTTTCTTCCTTGATCACTTTGAAATGGCGGGATTTCCAAAACAAACCCAATTTCTTTTAAACTAAACTCATGTATTCAAGGATCGTATCTTAAACTATACTCGAGCTTTTAAATTTTACAAATTAAGACCCGAAAATAATCAATATGGTACCAATTTTGGGCGTATGAGGGTGCTAACCCTTCCTCATACGTAACTGACTCTCGAACTCATTTTCTAGATTGCGAAGACCAAAATATTTTTCAAAACGAATTTCAAGCGTTTTGTGGTGATCCAATCACACCGAATAATGGATTGGTGGCGACTCTCATTTTCCAACTCTAAAATAACTTTCGAGCCACGTCGTTTTCAAAAAGGGATGGTTTCAACAATTTGTATACACATAACATTTTTCTCCATACAAATAATGTCTCCAAATCTTCAGTGCAAACACTACTGCAGCCAACTCGAGATCATGTGTTGGGTAATTCTTCTCATGTGACTTCAACTGCCTAGATGCATATGCCACTACTTTTCCATCTTGCATTAATACACAACCCAAACCATTATAAGAAGCATTACTATAAATCACAAATTCCTTACCAGATTCTGGTTGTATTAACAACGGAGCTTCAGTCAATGCTGTTTTTAATCTTTCAAAACTTTGTTGACACTTCTCATTCCATTCAAACTTCACATCTTTTTGCAATAACCTTGTTAATGACAATGCAATCATAAAAAATCCCTGAACAAATCTTCTGTAATAACCAGCTAACCCAAGGAAACTCCTTACCTCTGTCACATTCTTCGGTGGTTTCCATTCAAGTATAACTTCAAGCTTTTTCGAATCAACACATATATCATCAGCTGATACAATATGACCCAGAAAAGTAATTTCTTTCAGCCAAAATTCACATTTGCTCCACTTGGCAAACAATTATTTTTCTCTCAAAATTTGTAGTACAACTCAGAGATGTTTCTCATGTTCTTCTTGTCCTTTTGAGTACACCAAAATATCATCAATGAATACCACCATGAACTGATCCAGATACGGCTGAAAAATTCTATTCATAAGATTCTTAAATGAAGCCGGAGCATTAGTCAATCCAAATGGCATAACCAAAAACTCATAATGTCCATATCGAGTCCTAAAAGTAGTCTTTGATACATTCGACTCTTTTACCCTCAACTGATAATATCCCGATCTGAAATAAATTTTAGAAAACATACTAGCTCCTTTCTTCCATTTATAACTTAAAGCTTAACCTTTCATTATTAAAGGACACTCGCTTTTACTTATTAGACTACTTCCATTACTATTTTCATTTATATCATTTAGGAAAAATGATAGGATCAATGAATGTTTTAGAAGAATCCTCAGATCGCTGTCTAGTTCGGAGTGGAGTGACGTCTCCTGATCCTTCCCTCTAGTTTTATTGACTCTGCAGAGTCAATAAAATCTCGAGGTAACTATTAGCGATCAAAATTCATCTTCCTTTAAACATTCACGACCCTAGCTTATTTCATTCTTTCATTAAACGAGCTAATTAATCACAATTCTAGTATTTTAAACTTCGCTTTAGTTATTCTATGAATTTAAACTTATTCACATTTCATGTTATTCCTCTTAATAAAACAATATAGTTCTCACACTTCATTTTTAAAACTTATACTTTTTATCAATATTTTATTCATTTATCTTCATCAATCATAATAATTTCTTTACTATCCAAAATTCTTAAAAAAAATCTTTTTCTTCTATACTCAACCATGACCCCACGTTTCGGACAACTAATCTATTCCAACTGTCACATTTAACTCGTGAAATATAAGGGTCATAAGATCTACTAGAATCTCACAACCTTGAATCTTTAGGGTGCACCTCTTGCATACTTTATTAACTCTTTCACTTTGTCCTAAAAGATTAGTAACAACCACTTCATGTTCAGTGAGTTCTACTACTAATTCTCTTTCTTTCACTAATGAGTTTCATATATATAACCAGGATAAATTAATGCAACTACAGGAGAGTCAATTAAAGAAAATTTACCGGTGATTACAACAGGAGCATCTTCCTCTACTCTAACAAGATTTGAGGTCCTACTGTCATCTTCATCTTCAGACTCTTCACGAGTCCTATTTGACATTTTTTTTCTACAATATTCACTATTTTAACAATTAAATAACTGAACACGCTCTCATCACATCAACATATTAAATGGCATGTACACGTGAACTCATTTCTCGGCCCCAAACATCAGAAAACCTTCGCTCTGATACCAACAAATGTAACACCCCTACACCCGGTTCACACGTATAAACTCGGCATAAGAGTATTACATACAATGTCAGAGAATTAAAAACGAGTATAATAAAATTTTTCTTTCAATTCATGTAAATTTTCAAAACAATATTAGTAATCTGTTCATTAGGGACACCTAAGTATACCATTTGTACATGTCATTTTTCTTCAAAGTAAATTATCTAAACTTGAGCTTCAAAAATGATGTGATGTGATGAGAAGTCCCTTGCTCGACTCTAGCTTTCCGTAGCTTTTGTACCTACGCGTTAAAATAAACGCGTTAAGCCGGTGAAGGCTTAGTAAGCACTACAAGCATAATAGATGAATATTTTTTTATTGCTTAATTTTATCAAACATTTAATTACTCATGCGTATGAAATTTCTAACCTTTCTTGCATGTAACATTTAACTTACCATAATTTCACCATAACACACATTCATCCTCATATTCCAACTTACCTCAAAGGTAGATTTTACATTTTCATCCCTTTTTCATAACTTAGTCATTTCACTTAATTCTCAACATATAATTACACATAGACATATAGTACTTATCTTTCATGTATTTATCATTTCACTTATCATTTCACTTACCTCAATGTAATAATTTTCACATTCTTTCACTAATGACAATTCAGCCATCATAGCTTTCTTAACCATAGCTCACTTAGCTTATTTATCCACTTGGCCCATAGTAGACTTCTGTAGAACCCATCAGATAAACGGAACAAACAGAGAGCACATAAGTGCTGGGCAACAGAGAGCACACAAAGTGCTAAACAAGGAGTACACAAAGTACTGAGCACACAAAGTGCTAATCAGAGAGCGCGCTAGTGTTCCTTAATGGCATGCCACTATTATCACAATGATTCTAACTTGTCTACATGGGCATAATCTCTCATATTCATCATTTCTCATAATTTCATATATCACATTTACATTTCTCTTCACATATACATAATCATGTATTTTTCACCTTTATTTACTCAAAGGCTTACACAATATCACCATTTTATTATATAATCAATATTCATAATTAAACACATAATATTTCACATATACATTGTTCTTCACATATATATCATCATATACCTCTTTACTCTTATTTTCACATTAATTTCAAAGCTGTCCACTTGCGTCACAGTCACTAAATTATTTATATCTTGAGCTAAAGAATTCGAAATTAATATCCGCTTGATGTTTCTGAAACTAAACTCAATCATATTTTTACCATAAAATTTGCAGAATTTTTACTTCAGCTAATTTGTACAGTAAATTCTTCCAATTTACCCCTTCGCTGCTGCCTGACAGTTTCGACCTTTCTTAACTAAAAATTATCTATCTTTTAGTACAAAGATCAAATGATGTTTTGGTCTGTTTCTATTGAAAATAGACTCATTAAGGATTAATCCATATAAATTTCAATCTCTAATAATTTTTCTATATTTTTATATAATTTTTCAAAGTCAAAACAGGGGAACTCGAATCTACTCTGACCTTATTACACTAAAACTAGTATATCTCGAAATGTGTAGTTTCTTTTCTTTCACTGTTTCTTCCATATGAAACTACACTCAATAAGATTTAATTAAACATGTAATTTGACCCTTAACTCATTATATACAATTTTTGGTGAATTTTGACGTTAGTCCCCTGTTACTGTCCAAACTGTTTTGAAGTGAATTTTTCCCTTCTCATATTTCCTTTGCACTAAGTTTCATTTAATCACACCTAATCACCATATTTATAACTAAACATACTATTTTACTCATTTTTATCACAATTAATCATATAATTTAAAGAGAATAAATTTTCAATTTAAAAATCTTGTAGTACTTACAACAAAACACATATATTCAATTTTCAATTTTCAATTTTCTCCTCGTTTTACTCCTTGCTCTTCTCAGTTCCTTTGTCTTCAATTTGGTCCCTTTCCTTCTTTCATTTCTCTTCAATTCCATACAAAACACATATATTCACATTAAAATCATTCTAACATATCATAATCTATGTTTCTAAACCAAAACTAACATGTATTTAAAGAGGAGTTTAGCTTTCTTACCTTAATCACTTGTATTCAACACTAATTCCCATTTTCTTTCTCCTCCAAGACAAGTATGGATGCATTTATTTTAACAATTGGATAGCTACTACACTTCTATATCAATTTTATTCACTAATATTGAAGAAATTTGGAAGAAACTAGCTTAATTGGTTTGTATTTGGTGAAAAAGGACTAATTTGTAAGAAAAGCAAAAGTTAAAATGGTGGAAAAATGGTGGCCAACGTGAAGCACCATGGCTGATGGCTTTTATAGCCTTTTCATCATTTCTTTTCTTCATTTCTCTAGACTTTTCTATCAATTTCTCTTTATAAAAATATCTTTCTTTAATAATGGCAAAATTGCACTTTTAGTCCTTGGGCCTTCCAACTTTGCACTTTGGCCCAAAACATAGCCTCCAAAAATATATTCCACCAAATTACTCTTTTGCCCCTCCTTAATCAATCTAATTCCCATAATGACTCATAATTCAATTTGGATAAATTACTATTTAGTCCTTTTTCCTTTCTCACACTTACTAATTAATCCTTAATTTTCTAACTTTTTTCTTATTTTAGCTATATAGTCTAATTCTCAGTTCTACTCTATTACTATTCCAAATCCGGTTCAAGAACGCGGATATTACAAAGCTTCTATGAAGCTTAATGCATTGTGTTCAAACATGTAGTTTTGCCGAAAGTGTTTGAGAACAAAGGCTTTGAGTTAGGCTTGATGAATCACATCTCATCATCAAGGTAAGAGTCATGAAGTGTAAGTTTTGAGTTATGGATTCAGTGTGGCAAATACATAAAAGTTCAATAATTATACAAGTGGTAAGTGTGCAGTGGTACAAAATTGTGTGATGACCAAGTGGTAATGTTTTGAACTTTGTGGTATATTGATTAGTGTTTGGACATGGATGAGTTACATGATGACTTAAGTGATGCTTTTAGGTATTTTAAGGTCTAAAAATACTTGAGAATGTCTAGGGATGACATGTTTGATTCTTAAGTGAAGTGTTTGGCTTGAAATGTAGCCTTCTTTACTCGGGTTTAGGTTCGAGCTCAAGTAAGGGTTGTTACATTATTTTTGGAGTTTGTCACTTTCAAGTTCCCCAAGGAGTGGCAAGTCTTAAGTTTCAAGCTCGATTATTAACATTTCTAGAAGTCTTTCTTCTAGTGTCAAGGGGCTAGAACTTTAGTCTACAAACTAGGCAGCCTTAGGCGATTTCTTCACTTCAAATATTCTTAAATCAACCAAACTTTCAAAAGTTCAGAGTCCTCAATGAAAATTCTCCAAGGCACAGAAAATAAAGCGGAAGCAACTAAAAGACAAAGAAGCAACGAGAGAACAAAAAAGACACAAGAAAGCAATAGAAAACCAAGTATTTGAGTAAATGCTCCCAAATGTTTTTGATTACTTTGAATGTGATACAATGAGATGATTACAATAGAGGAGGAAGACTTCTATTTATAGTTGAGTTCCCCCAAATCCAATTGTACATTTTAATTTACATCGACGATCAAGATCAAAACCAAACTACAAATTAAGATTTTTAAGGGATTTAGAAGAACCTCTAAGATTACAAAATCAAAATTTCTAAGATTACAAATCTTATAAGATTATTTTCAATGTTTACCATGGTATCCCTAGTTTTACTTGAGGGATTCATTGGTCTACTAAGGCTTCAAGTAGATGAATTTCTCCACATGTTCCACAAATCAAGTCAGATCAAGTGGGTCGAATGAGCCCCATTTAATTAATTGACCTCCATGGAACATTTTATGTGCATTCGACACGGGTTTTGATCTACTTCCCATGATAGTAGGATCATCATAATGAGTTAATTTGATTATTGGCATTTTAATAAAAAGTTCAATTATTGACCAAGAAGATCTTTATTGATTCATTCCATACTGAAAACTTTATAAAGCTAAATTCTAGGAGTTAGATGTTCACATTGATTGTACTTTTTGCAAGCCATTATATAGTTATTTTGGTGCAAAAATTGTTGTAAGCAAGTTGTTCTAATTGTTTAGTATGCAACTAAGCTATCAAGGGGGAAGTCTTAGTAGGAAAGTGATTTAGATTATGCATAAAAGTGAGGTTACAACTTGATAAGTAAGTTGAACTTAAATTTCATCTTATATAAAAGGTTATTCTTTAGACAAAGCCGCTTAAGAAGTTTCCAAATTGTATAACCAAACTTCTATGGCTATCTCTTACTTGCATAGCCTTCCCTCCTAATTTTTTTGGTGAATTACAAGGGGAAGGCATAACCCTAACAACAACGTGACTAGCACGACTCGAACTCAAGTCACACCTAGGACAATGAACACCCTTGACCATCAGGCCAACTCACGGGGTTCGCCTTCCCTTCTAATTTAAGACTTTCTCTTTATGTGTGTGTGTGTGTCAGAGAGAGAGAGACTCACAAGACGATGGGAAAGCATTTGAACAAGTGTATTTTGCATCTCATTCTTAAGTCTCAACTTGCCAAGTTGATATTTGATCTTGTTTAACTCGTTGGTTTGAGATAACAAGCTTTGATTTAGAAAAGCATTCATCTCTTTGAACATTGGTTCTCTATCTTTAAATCTTCATTTTCTCTACCAAGAGTCTCCAATTCTTGCATCATTTGCTCCTTTTTTATCTGCATAATATATATATTAAGTTTAATTAATGAGAAAAGTAGAATTAAATTACGAGCATTCAGTCGTACTATATTCACTAAGAAATAAGACAAGAATGACGTAAAATTTATAGTTTCATAGTAGATATCCAAAACAAGAGAAAGGATTTCATCTATTCAATAATGATTCTTACACTTGTTGATTTTTACTAAACTAATTAGATAACATTATCTTAATAGAAGTGCGATATGCTGAGATGAGACTAGAGGTGCTCATGGGTTGGAACGAGTCTGGTTCAGGTTAGCTCTAAGCATGATATTAACATACTTTATGCTTGCCCAAATTTGGTTTGATTCGAAATATGGGCTTAAACTTTTACTTAAACCCACCCATATTTGCAAAAGACTAACCCAAGCCCATTTTAGGCCCGCCATATTGTTTTTTATTTTTTAAAACATATTTATATTATATTTGTTGGAGCCCAATTTTGATTGAGCCTAACATTTGGATCAAAATTAAACCCATTTTAAGATTTTAAATTTTAATTCATTTTAAGTTTAAATTTATTGTAAATTTAAGCTTATTTGGAGTTTAAATTTATTCTGAAATAAAAATTTAAAGTTTAATTGAAAGTCCAAATTCCAAGCCCAATTATTAAAAACCATACTCCAAGCCCATATACAAACCCAATAACCCAAACCTCAACCTAGCCCACAACATTTTGACTAAATCAAAAACCCTAAAAGTTAATCCACTTGCCACCAGCCACCTTCATCCCAAGCACTCAGAGTTTGCCACGTCACCAATTGCCACCACCAAGTTGCCACCACCGCCCATCTGTTGCAACTTGCAAAAGAAGACAAGATGGACATTTTGTTGCATAAGACAAATTAAAATAATTGTAATTAGGCTATAAAGCCAAAATTGAAAAATTGTAGAGGTTATTGTTTTTTTGTTGAATAATACAAGGCATTACAAACATATAGCATTTGAGGTCAAAACAGAAAGACAGGCAATTAAACATCAGCATTCAAAACAGATTCTCAGCATCTCAAAGGTACCTAATAAATATATTTATTATCTGTTTATTGTTCTGAGGCATTTCGTTTTAATATATTAATGCATGTATATTTTATCTATTAATACCCCTATTAATCATTCATTTAATGAAATTTTGGAAACTGAAAGTATATTTAATAAATAAATAATAAACATTAAATAATATGATATAAGAAAATAATAATAAACGAAAAATACGAAAAGTCATACCTGGTTAAGCCGTCGCCACTCCGAGCGTTGCCCGTTCGATCTCGCCCGTGGTTGCGATGGGTGTTTCAAGTATAGCCGATTTGCAAAAGAAAATAAAAAGCAGATTAGAATGTGTGAAATGGAAATAGATTTCAAAAACTACAAAGGAACATCGAAACATATTTTGTTAGAACTAAAAGATCCATGCTTTTAAGTACAAGTATTATTTTTTTTTTAAAAAGGAAAAAGGAAAAGGGAACAAACAGATCAAAAAATAAAAAAAAGAAGATTTGATTTGGTGACTTTTGAAGCTTTGAAGCCGGATTTGGTGACTTTTGAACCCTAAATTTGAAACCACAATGGGAATGAAAGAAGCAAGCAAACACAAAACCTTTTTAAAAAAAAACCAAAACACTAATCTATCAAATATTTTTTTTAAAAACAAGGGAAGGATCCAAACTCTATCTTAATAGATCTGAGTAGATCTGATCTCGTTTGTTTTTTTTTTAAAGAAAAAATGAACTTATAAAAAACCTTTTTTTTTTTTTTAAATGAAATGGGAATTAAAATTTTTTTTAGGAAAAGTGGCTTATATACACACATCAAAATGACATCGTTTTGGTGTCAAAACTTTGAGGCCAAAACGGCGTCGTTTTATGCCTAACCCGATTTTTGACCCGACCCATAGCCAGGACCCGCATGTTTTTGAGTTTTGGTCTATTTGTGCGCGCAATCCTTTCGCTTTTTTAAAAATTTTCAATTATGCCATTTTTATGTTTTTAATTACTTTTTAATTTGCCCAATAATTTTCACTCTTTTTTCAATTTGATCCCTCGATCCTCTATAAGCATGAGAAGCTGCCACGTGTCTCATTTTGGTTTATTTATGCATTTGGTCCTTTTTATTTTTGATTTGTTTTAATTTCATCCCTAAATCAAGTTTTGTTTTAATTATAAATTGGCCCAAAAATTTTAAATGATTTTCAAATTAGTCCTTTGACTTCAGAATGCCTGAGAAGTTGCCACGTGTCCCATCTTTTTGGTTTATTACCCAAAAGGTCCCTGAATTTTCTAAAAATCACGTTTTGACCCTTAAACTTTTAAAAATTATATTTTGACCTCTAAATTTTCCAAAAATTACGTTTTAACCCTCAAACTTTCCAAAAATTATATTTTGACCGTCAAATTTTCCAAAAATCATATTTTAACTCCAAAACTTTTCGAAAATCACATTTTAACCCTCGAACTTCACAAAAATTACATTTTTGCCCTTAAACTTCACAAAAATTACATTTTTACCCTCGAACTTTCCAAAAATTAAAATTTTACCCTCAAACTTTCAAAAATTACCATTTCACCCCGAACTTAAAAAAAAATCACATTTTTGCCCTCGAACTTCCAAAAATTACCATTTTACCCTCGAACTTCGAAAAATATCATTTTTTACTTCGAATTTTTGAAAATTATCGTTTTGCTCCCGAACTTCTAAAAATTATCATTTACCCCTAAACTTTCAAAAATTGCATTTTTACGCCCGAGTGTCCAAATTACCATTTTGCCCCAAAGTTTCCAAAATTATCATTTTACCGCCGAACATTAAAAAATTACCACTTTTTTCCCCCGAGTATCCAAAAATTATCGTTTTACCTTCGGATCTCCAAAAATTACCATTTTACCCCCGGGCATTCAGAAATTATATTTTTAACTCCGTTTGTTTTACTTTTCTTTCTCTTTAATATTTATATTTAGTTTTTAATTATTATTCTTTCATATTTCGTATTCTCTTATTTTTTGATTTTCGTGTATGTAATTACCTTCTTAACTATTTTCTTTTCATTTAATCTTCGTTATTAATCGTTCATATTAAATTCACGCATTTGTTTTCAAAATTATTTTTCATAAACCTTTAAAATCGAGGCAATGTCCTTTTCGTGTGGAAACTTCGGGAAATCATGCCCTAACGTGCCGGATGTGATTTTTCGTATAATTCGCACGAATCGAATATCATTTTCCAAGTTTTTTAAATGCCTTTTAACTTCTAGATTTCGAGAATATCATGCCCTAACGTGTTGGTGACGACTTCAATTCTCTACGAAAGTCGAAACAAACGGGCATTCTTTCTTCAAATCTTTTTAAGTCGTGTGTCCGAGGATCGTATTTTAAACTCAATACGAAATTTTGAGTTCTCAAATATATATATATATACAAATAATTTTAAAACAAAAACGAGGCAATGTCCATTCATGTGAAAACTTCGAAAAAACATGCCCTAACGTGCTGACTGTGATTTTCGTAAAATTAACGTGATCGAATATCCTCTTTAAAGTCTTTTAAAACGTCCTTTAATTTCGAACGTCCGAGAACGTAGTGCCCTAACGTGTTGGACACAACTTTCAGTTCTCCTACAAATTCGAAGCACAGGGACGATTTTCCTCAAATAGGATTTTTTTGAAATCATTCAAAGTTTTCGAAAAAGAAAGATCGTATTTTAAATTTTACTCGAGTTTTCAAATGTTTAACAAACCAAGACCCGAAAATAATCAATGTGATACCAATTTTGGGCGTGTGAGGTTGATAATCCTTCCTCATACGTAACCGACTCCCGAACCCGTTTTCTGGATTTCGAAGACCAACTTTTTTTCAAAATAGATTTTAAATGTTTTATGGTGATCCAATCACACCAAATAAAAGATTGGTGGCGACTCCTCTTTTTTTTTTATCATACCCATTTTTTTCGATCTTTGAAATTTTGTTCGAGACTTTGTTTGTTTTCCCAAAAATAAACGTTTCGATAGCTTGGCGACTCTACTGGTGACTTTTTAAAATAAAACGAGAGTCAAGCCAAAGTTGATTATTTTCGAGTCTTTTTTGAAAATTTTTAAACCTTTGATTTTGTTTAATATACGAGCCTTGGCATTTTTGTGTGATGCTATATTATGTTGATATTGCTAGTATAAGTTTGCATTTATATGCATTTGGTACTACCCTATGTAAGATAGTGGATCACTTTCGGGATTACATCCATACCCATGTTTTCGTGAAGTTTTCACTTCCGTGCAAACACGTGGGAAATGTGTCCCCCTAAACCGAACTCATCCATATGAGCCTATAATGGGTGAGGATCGAGGAATCTACTAGTTTGGGTACCCTTTACTAGAGCCTAAAACCACATATAGTGAGCCGTAAGTACTTACCTTAGAAGAAATTATACCGAACCTTTTAGCAATTAATCAAGACAATTTCTTAGGTTCTTTGTTGTATACTTGTATGTTGATATTATTATGTTTTGTTAACGTGTTTTGGTTTGTCTCTTTTTGCTTACATTGCATCACCATAAAAGGAAAGGTGTTGATTTAAGTTCGATTACCAAATAGGCAGTTTCATCATGGAAGGTGAATTTCTTGATAGAGTGGAAGATAACATGGTTGCGCGCTTATGGTCAGAGGAACAGCAGCCTGAAAAAGGAGATAGTTTGAAAGAGGGACATTTATCAGAGTTTTGGAATTATACTCGGATTAAGGTGACTCAAAACAATTTGCAAGAATTAAAATATATCTAGGGTCAGTGGGATAGCAAGATGAAAAAGATGTTCTATCAGGAATACGGAGACTTACCTTACTTGCTTGACGTGAAAGTCGACAAACATCTCTTTCGAGCCTCACCTAGCATTAGAACCCCACATATAGTTGTTTCACCTTCGGGAACCTAGACATGATGCCCACGGTGGAAGAGTATACAGCCTTGATTCGTTGTCTCAGAATTCAAGTCGATAAAGCATATTCAAAGGATGCATGTGTCCCAACATTTTTGAAAAGGCTGATAAATGTAACCGGGATGAGGGAACAGCGAGTCGCGTCTCGGATTAAAGTAAAGGGAGACAACAAGTGCATCAATTGGAAGAGCTTGAGAGATCTAATCTCGACACACCTAAATATAAAGAAACACATTGACATTTTTGCTCTTGGCATATGCGGGTTGGTCCTTTTCCCAAAAGCATTAGGGCATGTGGAAGACACAGTGGCAATATTGTTTGATCGGCTTAGTAAAGGAGTCACGCCCGTCCCAGCAATCCTTATCGAAACATTCAGATCATTAAGCGCTTGTCGAAGAGAAGGAAAGGAAGGTTCATTGGTTGTGCACAACTTCTAATGGTTTGATTTCAAAGTTATTTTTGGAAAGTAGAAAAATGTTTATGCAAAGTGTTCTCAGCCGACTTCTCACCTTTGAAGGAATTTGTTATCACGCAAAAGGAACAAATATATCCGCGAAAAAATGAATGGCTATCCTTCAGAACCTTTAGGACGAAGACATCGAATGGTGTGCACCTTGGTTCATCCCAAATGAGATCCTCTATCGTTGTGGTAGCTTTGATTGAGTCCCTTTACTCGGAGTATGGGGTGCTATAGGATATGCCCCTTTGCTCGTGTTAAGGCAGTATAAGACGAGACAATTTATCCCTGCGATACATGGCCTATGCGAGTTCTCCTACAAAGGGAATGACTACAAGAAGAGGGTCCGAGAGGTAGCAAATGCATGGAAGAAAGTACATAGAATGAAGAAATTTAGTGCGAGCCCGTTGACAACACCAAATTATGATTGGAGGAGTAAAAGAGTTAACGATAACATTCCAGCACCAAATCTTGAAAATGTTCGACCGATAGAGGAATATTTGCAAGAGGTCCTATAAAAAATGGATATCATGAAACAAGACTTCGAGAAAAAGAGCGTAGAATTTGAAAAAAGAATAGAGGTCCTAGAAGAAGAAAAGATAAAGTTGGGACTGGACGTGTATATACATAGGTTAGAGGCTGAAAAATTGAGGAAAGGCAAAAATAAAGTCGAAGAAGACCTAGTAGACTTGAAGAAGGTTTATAAGAAGCTTTGTTTGTCTATAAGAACTGTGAGATTAGGTAAGACGTTGGAACAGTGGCGACAGGAAATTCAGATGCAAAAAGACCAAACAGAGTAGTGGCAAAGGAAATTCCAAGACAGTCAGGCTCGCGAAAACGCCCTAAAAGGAGAGTTGTTAGAAAAACAAGTCGAGAAGCCCGAGATGAAAGCCCAAATAGCTGGATTAGAAGCGAGAATAAGGGACTTAGAAGAGTCACTATAAAGACACCGTAACCGAAATTCTGTCCTGAAACTTAAAGCAAGTATCACCAAAAGTCAAGAATTAAGGGAAAGGGTACAGCTGCACTCCACAACAATGAGATTTGATTTGAGATCATGGAGAGGAACCTGGAAACCAGCAAATGACACTCTCGACAAGCTCAGAGACAAGTCGAAGAAAAAGATTATGTAATGGGAAAAACATTGACCCAAATGAGGGAAGCAGTTGATCACATGCAAGAGTTAGTTGTCGAAGCTGATATTTTGAGCCTCCAATATGAATTGAAATCAGAACGAGGACAGAAATTAGCTGTACTTCTTGGAAAGATCAAAGCTCTAGGCAATAAGGCAAATCCATTTGTGTAATTTCGCTTTATGTAAAGAAGTTTTTCTTCTAGAGAAGTTGTTCTAATGGAAAATGAACTTCAAAATCAATACCTTTTCTTGCATTACATACATGCATTCGCATTGCATCTTCGTATATTTTTCGCATAATAATTCTAAATGATTAAAACTTTAACAGTTACATCGGTAATTATTGAAAACTCACATCACTATAACACTCGTAAAAAAACCAAGGCCATGGAGCAAAGGCTAGAGCAAATCCAAAAAGAATTACAAGATCAAATGCAAGAGCACTTTTAAGAACAAATGACAATGATGTGTAGGTAGATGAAAAATCAATTTATGAAAGTGCAAAACAATTTGATGAATGAAACTGGGACAAGTGAAGCAAAGCATGGCTGATAAGGGAAAAGGTCCTACAATTGAGGAGACGAGGACCCTATTATCCCTCCAGGTTTTACACCCCTCCATAACCCAGCTTCGCATGAGGCACAAACACGGGAGGCCACCGTTACTATAAGAACGTAACAGCAGGCCACTGGCGCATCAAGGCCGACCAATTATCTAGTAGGATCTGGACCTGGATCAAACCCTAAAGATAATACTGCAAATCTAGGTGTCCCGAGTTTCAATGAGATGATAAGAGTAGATCTTCCTAGGAAAATAGAAGAAAAATATAAGCGATTAGAGGATAAGATTGAGGCGATACAAAGAACTGAAAACTCTTATGGGAAAGACACTAAAGAATTAAGTTTGGTCCCAGATTTGGTTCTCCCTCCTAAATTCAAGGTCCCAAAATTTGAGAAGTATAATGGAACAAGCTGCCCTGAAACCCACTTTGCCATGTTTTGTAGGAAAATGGCAGGCTATGTTCATAATGACCAATTGCTTATTCATTGTTTTCAAGATAGCCTGGCAGGATCGACAGTTAGAAGGTATAATCAGTTGAGCAGAGCAAAGATTTATTCATGGAGAGATCTAGCGCAGGTTTTCTTAAAACAATTTGGCCATGTAACAGAAATATCTCCTGACCGACTTACACTATGAATATGGAGAAAAGATCCAATGAGAGTTTCAGACAGTATGCACAGAGGTGGCGAGATATGGTAACTCAGGTGCAACCACCACAAACAGAAAAAGAAACAACGATGTTGTTTGTTAACACTCTCAAGGCACCTTATCTCAATCATTTGTTAGGAAACGCCACTAAGAGCTTTTCTAATATGGTCATATCGGGGGAGATGATCGAAAATGCAATCAAAATTGGCAAGATTGAGGTTGGAAAAAACACCAAAAGGCCTGCTCCCAGAAGGAAGGATAATGAGGTTAATAATGCAAGTGTGTACAGACCAAGTTACGTCAAACCATTCGTAACATGACAACCTAAAGTCCCGACAAGCAATTATCAAAATGCTCTAAGGCAAGAACCGGGCTTAAGGTCGAATAGGGGAAGAATTCAATATACTCTCCTTCTAATATCATATAGAGAACTTTACAAAATATTATATGACGCTTATGAAGTATCCTCACAGCGTGTAAAGCCGTTCAAACCCCTATTCCCAGCTTAGTACGATGCAAACGCCCATTGTGAATACCATGCAGAGGCAGAGGGCCATTCGATTGAGAATTACTCTCCTTGAAGAGGCAAGTTGAGGGACTCATCGAGCATAGAGTTGTGAGATTGGAAGAACCAATGAAACCCAACATAGCTGGGAATCCTCTGCCCAATCACCCAAAGAAGGGAGTGAGTTCATTGATGGAAAGCCAGAAGACCAAAAGAAATGTTGAAGAAGTTAGCTCTCCACTCCAATGGTTATGGCGACAATTGGTCGAAGAGAGGGTAATCGCAGAGGATAAGGAGAGACAATAGCAAGGACTGACAACTACTGCGAGTTTCATGCCATTGAGAGGCATGAAATTCAAGACTGCGTCGAATTCAAAGCTATAGTGCAAACGCTAATGGACAAAAAAGAGTTGGAATTCTTTAAAGAAAGGGAGGCGGTTAGTGATGTTTATGCCTTCGAGGATGGAGCGACTAAGGCTTATGGGATTAGTCGCTCAAAAATGATTATCTCCAAACCCACGAACAACACGGTAAGGGAGCAAATAACATAGCGTATCATCATTCAGAAGCCAACAATGTTTCCTTACACAGATAGTAAGAAGGTTCCGTAGAATTACGATTGTAACATAACCATACCAAAAGAGGGGGAACTCGGGAAGTAGTGAATCTTGTTACCTGCAGTGGTAAGAGTTATGACCCAGTGAATAAGGAGAAAGAGATTAACAAAGGGAAGGGAATAATGTGTGAGCTAGAGGAAGAAATAATTAGCAAACCCGAAGCACCCATGAATGAGCCCGTATTTGAGAAAGAGGCAAAAAAGTTTTTGAAGTTTTTAAGACATAGCGAATATAGTGTAGTGGAACAATTACACAAATAGCCTGCTCGGATATCAATTTTTTCCTTGCTCTTAAGCTTAGAGGCCTATCGAAGAGCGCTAATGAAGGTATTAAGTGAGACGCATGTAGCAAATGACATCTCTGTCAGCAATCTGGATCGACTAGTCAACAACGCGAGTGTCGATAATTTTATTTTCTTCAGCGATGATAAAATTTCGACGAGAGGAATGAGATCTACCAAAGCCTTACACATCACTACCCATTGCAAGGGGTATACACTACTTGGGATACTCATAGACAATGACTCAGCTTTGAATGTGTTATCGTTAGCTACCCTGCAAAGATTACCAATTAATAGCTCTCACATGAAAAGATGTAAAAATATAGTGAGAGCATTTGACGGGACTGAGAGGAAGGTAACGGGCAAGATCGAAGTACCTCTTCAAATTGGGTCAAATACATATGAGGTGAATTTTCTAGTGATGGATATTAGGCCCACTTATAACTGTCTATTGGGAAGACCATGAATTCAGTCAACTGGAGCAGTACCTTCTTCGTTGCACCAGAAAGTTAAATTAATAAATGAAGGGCGGCTAATCACGATCAATGCTGAGGAGGAAATTATCGCATCCATTATGAGTGATTCACCTTATGTTGGAATAGATGAGGAGGCTGTGGAATGTTCTTTCCGCTCACTAGAATTCGTCAATGCAACCTTCATTGCTGAGGGGAGCAAGATCCTTGTACCTACGATATCATCAACCACCAAGATAGGCCTACGTTTAACAGTTAGAAAGGGGGCGTTACCTAGAAGAGGACTAGGAAAATACCTCTAAGGAAAAGTCAATGTGCCGATACTGACGGAAAAACGGGATCATTATGGCCTGGGATACAAATCTGATGCAAAACAAAAGAAGGAGCTAGAAAGAAAGCAAGAAAGGAGGGTAAGATTGTCCGAAAAAGAAATCTCGTGGGAACCGATGGCCTTCCCGCACATATATAAAACTTTAGTCTCAAGAGGAGTGATCAACCAAGAGACAGGACCGGAAAGGAGCAAGTGACAATCAAGACTGAAGGAATCATGAAGGATCTAGGCATCAATGCTATATCTGATGAAGGAAAAGAAGGGAACCTATTAGGAATCGATCCATGTGCACCTAGAAGCACTCTGAATAATTGGACTGCGGAGGAACTCCCTGTAATTTTTAAGATTTCTTCAGAGTAATGCTCAGAAACACCTATTTCTTTAGGCTCGAAAGCAATATGAATCTTTTCGTAAAAGAGCTCATGATCATTATCCAATTATTTTGAATGAAAATGCATTTTCTATCTTATATGACATTTTTCCTAATTATTCTTTCATTCTTAAATCCAACTTAATAAACCATTCGTACATATCCAATAACCAAAATTAATCATTCTTTAATACATACATTCTTGACCAATTTGACAAACATACTCATACACATACCATATAATCATTCTTTCGTAAATTTATTTTGTTCTTTGGACCCCCCTTTCATCCCTCGACAGGTCCTCGAATATCAATAATATGAGTAACTCTGATACTAACTTAGAGCCTCATTTCGAGCAAGATATGTGTTTAGAGGAGCTTCAGGACCTCGAAGATGATCAAGATTGTAATTTACCTCTGGATCTGTTAAGAATGATGGAACAAGAAGAAAAGCAAATCCTACCTCATTCTGACCCAGTGGAAGTTATTAATATGGGAAACGAAGATGAAAAGAAAGAGGTGAAAATTAGGACAAGCATCTCCGTAAAAACCACAAAAGGATCTTATCGAGTTGCTTCAAGAGTTCCAAGACATCTTCGCATGGTCTTACCAAGATATAACTGGCTTGAGCACTGACATTGTGGTACACAAACTCCCTATAAAGGAAGAATGTAGGCCTGTGAAGCAAAAGCTCCGAAGGATGAGACTAGATGTGTTATTGAAAATAAAAGAAGAGGTCAAGAAGCAATTTGACGTTGGGTTTCTCCAAGTTGTTAAATACTCTGAATGGGTAGCTAACATAGTCCCTATTCCTAAAAAAGATGAAAAAGTGCGCATGTGTGTGAACTATCGAGATTTAAATAAAGCTAGCCCAAAGGATAACTTCTCATGCCTCACATCGACACCTTAGTCGATAACACAGCAGGTCATTCTCTATTTTCATTCATGGATGGTTTCTCTGGGTATAATCAGATAAGGATGGACCTTGAGGATATGATCAAAATCACGTTTGTCACACTATAGGGAACATTTTACTATAAGGTGATGCCTTTCAGACTAAAAAACGTAGGGGCAACTTATCAAAGGGCCATGGTGACCTTGTTTCATGACATGATGCATAAGGTGATTGAAGTTTATGTCGACGACATGATTGCGAAATCCCAAACGGAGGAAGTGCATGTAAGGATCCTAAGAAAGTTGTTTGAGAGGCTAAGAAAGTATCAATTAAAGCTAAACCCAACAAAGTGCACTTTTGGAGCTACGTTGGGAAAGTTGTTAGGCTTTATAGTCAGCAAAAAAAGAATTAAAATTGATCCAAATAAAGTCAAAGAAATACAAGAGTTTTCGCCACCCTGTACGCAAAAAGAAGTTTGAGGGTTTTTAGGGAGACTAAATTACATTGCTCGGTTAATTTTGCAGTTGACTGAGAAATGTGATCCTATCTTTTGTCTGCTTAGAAAATGCAACCCAGGTGTATGAGTCATTGAATGTCAGGAAACTTTTAACAAGGTCAAAGATTATTTATCCAAAGCTCTCATCCTGGTACGTCCAATTCCTAATAAGCCGTTGATCTTGTACTTGGCGGTCTTTGAAAATTCCATGGGATGCGTACTAGGCCAACACGATGAATTTGGAAAGAAGGAAATGTCGATATATTATATCAATAAGAAATTCATTGATTGGGAGACTCGATACTCACCAACTGAAAAATTATGTTGTACTCTAGTTTGGACTATGCGAAGATTAAGACAATACATACTGTATCGTACCACTTGGTTAATCTCAAAACTAGATCCTCTGAAGTACATGATGGAGTTAGCTGCATTAAATGGGAGATTGGCTAGATGGCAGATCTTGCTTTCAGAATTCGACATAGTCTATGTCAATCAAAAGGTAGTAAAAAGGAGTGCGATAGTAGACTTCCTAGCTAGCAGGGCTTTAGAAGACTACGAGCCAATAAACTTCGACTTTCTGAATGAGGATTTAATGTATGTAGTGACCGCTGAAGAGGTAACCACTGTAGAACATCCTTGGAGATTAAATTTTGATAGAGCTTCAAATGCCACGGGTAACGGAGTTGGGGTAGTCTTGGTATCACCAGAAGGAGATGACTACCCTTTCACCAATAAACTCGATTTTGATTGTACAAATAACATGGCAGAATACGAAGTATGTATCATGGGAATTCGTGCGACCATAAAACGAGGAATCAAAGTTTTGGAAATTTATGGAGACTCCGCACTAGTAATTTATCAAATCAAGAGAATGGGAAATGGGAAACAAGAGATTCTAAGCTAGTTGACTACCGTAGATTGGTTCTCGAGTTAATCAAGGAGTTTGATGATGTCACATTCCATTATCTTTCACGAGAAGAAAATCAGATGGCTGATGCTCTTGCCACATTGGCCTCAATGATTAAAGTGAACAGACCAGAAGATATGAAACTCATTCAAATGAGCATCTATGAGGTTCGGGCTCATTGTTATGATATCGAGGCAGAAGAAGAAAAGGAAAGGGATGACTGCCCATGGTACCAAGATATTCTTCAGTTTGTAAGAGATTGCAAGTACCCCGAGCAAGCTTCAGAAAATGAAAAGAGGACATTGAGAAGACTTGTCAGTGAATATGTCCTAGACGGGGAAATCTTGTACAAAAGGAGAAAAGATCAAGTGTTGCTAAGATGTGTCGATGCAGTTGAAGCTAAGAAGATCTTAGAAGAAGTTCATGAAGGCATTTGTGGGACACATGCTAATGGTTTCACGATAGCCAGGCAAATAATGAGATTTGGGTATTACTGGTCTACTATGGAAGGCGATTGCATCAATTATGCCAAGAGGTACCATAAGTGTCAGATCTATGGAGACAAGATTCATGTACCTCCATCACACCTTTATGTCATGACTTCTCCTTGGACATTTTCTATGTGGGGCATGGATGTATATTTTATCTATTAATACCCCTATTAATCATTCATTTAATGAAACCAAAGGCATTTCGTTTTAATATATTAATGCATGTATATTTTATCTATTAATACCCCTATTAATCATTCATTTAATGAAATTTTCGAAATTGAAAGTACATTTAATAAATGAATAATAAACATTAAATAATATGATATAAGAAAATAATAATAAACAAAAATACGAAAGGTCATACCTGGTTAAGCCGTTGCCACTCCGAGCGTTGCCGATCCAATCTCGCCCGTGGTTGTGATGGGTGTTTCGAGTTTAGCCCATTTGCAAAAGAAAATAAAAAACAGATTAGAATGTGTGAAATTGAAACAGATTTCAAAAACTACAAAGGAACATCGAAACATATTTTGTTAGAACCGAAAGATCCGTGTTTTTAAGTACAAGTTTTTTTTAAAAAAAAAAGGAAAAAGGAAAAGGGAACAAACATATCAAAAAATAAAAAAAAAAACTTAAAAATTCGAAATTACCCTTTTTGAAGCTTTGAAGCCGGATTTGGTGACTTTTGGACCCCGAATCTGAAACCACAGTGGGAATGAAAGAAGCAAGCAAACATGAAACCTTTTTTAAAGAAAAACCAAAACTCTAATCTATCAAATATTTTTTTTTTAAAAACAAGGGAAGGATCCAAATTCGATCTCAATAGATCTGAGTAGATCTGATCTCGTTTGTTTTGTTTTAAAGAAAAAAAAAAAGAAATTTTTCCAGAATCCGGCCACCGCAGACGATGGTCGCCGGCATCGAACAATGGTGGAGGCATCAGTGGACCGGTGATCGGATTTCGGTCGACCATGGAGAGGTGAAGAGAGAGAATAGAGAAAATGAACTTTTCAAAAACCTTCTTTTTTTTTTAAATGAAAAGGGAATTAAATTTTATTTAGGAAAAGTGGCTTATATACACACATCAAAACGACGTCGTTTTGGTATCAAAACTTTGAGGCCAAAACGGCGTCCTTTTAAGCCTAACCCGATTTTCGACCCGACCTATAGCTAAGACTCGCGTGTTTTTGAGTTTTGGTCTATTTGTACGCGCAGTCCTCCCTTTTTTTTTAATTTTCAATTAAGTTCTTTTTATGTTTTTAATTAATTTTTAATTTGCCCAACAATTTTTATTCTTTTTGGTTTATTTATGCATTTCGTCCTTTTTATTTTTGATTTGTTTTCATTTCATCCCTAAATCAAGTTTTGTTTTAATTATAAATTGGCCCAAAAATTTTAAAACATTTTCAAATTAGTCCTTTAACTTCGGAATGCATGAGAAGCTTGCACGGGTCCCATCTTTTTGGTTTTATTGCTTAAAAGGTCCCTGAATTTTCCAAAAATAACATTTGACCCCTAAACTTTCCAAAAATTATATTTTAACCCTAAAACTTTCCAAAAATCACATTTTGACCCGTAAACTTTCCAAAAAATTATATTTTGACCATCAAATTTTCCAAAAATTATATTTTAACCCTAAACTTTTCCAAAATCACATTTTGACCCTCGAACTTCACAAAATAAATTTTTCCCTCGAACTTTACAAAAATTATATTTTTACCCCCGAACTTTCTAAAAATTACATTTTACACCCGAGCATCCAAAATTACCATTTTGCTCCAAACTTCCAAAAAATCACATTTTTCCCCCGAACTTCCAAAAATTATAATTTTACCCTCGAACTTCCAAAAATATCATTTTTTACTCCAAATTTTTTGAAAATTACCGTTTTGCTCTCGAACTTCCAAAAATTACCATTTTACCCCAAACTTCCAAAAATTGCATTTTGTCCTCGAGTGTCCAAAAATACCATTTTGCCCCGAAATGTCCAAAATTACCATTTTACCCTCAAACATCCAAAAATTACCATTTTCACCCTCGAGTGTTTGAAAATTACCGTTTTACCCTCGAACCTCTAAAAATTACCATTTTACCCCCGAGCATTCAAAAATTATATTTTTGACTCCGTTTGTTTTGCTTTTCTTTCTCTTCAATATTTATATTTAGTTTTTGATTATTATTCTTTCTTATTTCGTATTCTCTTATATTTTTATTTTCGTGTATGTAATTATCTGCTTAACTATTTTCTTTTCATTTAATCTTTGTTATTAATCGTTCATATTAAATTCATGCATTTGTTTTCAAAATTATTTTTTCATAAACCTTTAAAATCGATTCAATGTCCTTTTCGTGTGGAAACTTCGGGAAATCATGCCCTAATGTGTCGGGTGTGATTTTTCGTATAATTCACATGAATCGAATATCCTTTTCCAAGTTTTTTAAATGCCTTTTAACTTCGAGATTTCGAGAATGTCGTGCCTTAATTTGTTGGTCACGGCTTGAATTCTCTGCGAAAGTCGAAATAAACGGACATTCTTTCGTCAAACTTTTTAAGTCGTGTGTCCGAGGATCGTATTTTAAACTAAATACAAAATTTTGAGTTCTAAAAAAAATATATATATACAAATAATTAAAAAAAACGAAGCAATGTCCGTTCATGTGAAAACTTCGAAAAAACATGCCCTAACATGCTTGGTGTGATTTTCGTATAATTCACGTGATCGAATATCCTCTTTAAAGTCTTTTAAAACGTCCTTCAATTTCCAATGTCTGAGAACGTAGTGCCCTAACGTGTTGGACACGACTTCCAATTCTCCTAGAAATTCAAAACACACGGATGATTTTCCTCAAATAGGATTTTTTTGAAATCATGCAAAGTTTTTAAAAACAATGAAATTTTACTCGAGTTTTCAAATGTTTAACAAACCAAGACCCGAAAATAATCAATGTGGTACCAATTTTTTGTGTGTGAGGGTGCTAATCCTTCCTCATACGTAACCGACTCCCGAACTCGTTTTCTAGATTTCGAATACCAACTTTTTTTCAAAACAGATTTTAAATGTTTTGTGGTGATCCAATCACACTAATTAAAAGATTGGTGGTCACTCCCCTTTTTTTTATCATACCAATTTTTTCGATCTTTAAAATTTTGTTCGAGACTTTGTTTGTTTTCCCAAAAATAAACGTTTCGACAATATTGTTTAATATTTAACAATCTTATACACGTTTTTTATTTTTTGAAATTTTTTATATAGTCATCTTAACATTATTTTAATATTTACATTCGAGTAGTATTATATATTTAGTATAGATTTAATTTTTTTTAAATGTGTTCTAATTTACATAATATATAAAAATAACATAATATAAAGTATTATAAACTTAAAAATGGGTCGGGCCGGGTCAGGCTCGAACTTGAATGTTCAAGCCCAAGCCCGATTCATATTTTAAACAGGCCTAATTTTTTCCAAAGCTCATTTTTCGGGCCTAATTTTTTTACCCAAACCCTCTCAAATTTCGTACAAGCCTTCGGGCCTAGACGGGTAGTCTGACCCATGAATAGGTCTAGATGCGACCACTATTTTATATCTTTTTTTAGTAAAAGTATCATGGAAGCCCCTATATTATGAGTCAAATTACATTTTTACCCTCTTTACTTAGAAAATGCACAAATTAATCCCTATACATTGGCTCAAAGAGCAAATTGGTCCTTCTATTAAAAATTTCATCCATTTCTACTACTAAATATTAATCTCTGTACATTGGTATGAGGTACACATGGCATGTCACATGTCACTGTCTGATTATTCTATCAATCATACTAGTTTTTATTGGTACAAAAGAATAATTTTTTAACAGAAAAGACTAATTTACTCTTTAATATAATGTACACGAATTAGTTTGCCTATCTTTTGAGCAAAGAAAACAAAATTTAATCCGGCTCTTAGTATAAGGGACAATGAATTACCTTGCATCTTTCTCTGTAAGCTTTATCTGTTTTTCTCTTCTTTTCAGCTTTTTGTAGATCTGTATTAGCCACAATATAAGCTAATGGCAATGACCATTCCTCATCTACGCTACTTGCTGCTGATTGGAGATAATGTTGTCCACTCAATTTCGGAGCATCAATCTTATACATTTGTTTGTACAATTTCCATAGTTCCCTCATCTATGTACATAACATTTCAAATGAAAATTAATTAAGCAATTCAATTTTATTTCCTATTAAATGTTGGAAAACTTGATGAAACACTAAAAGAAAACTTATCAATAAATCAAAATTTTGAATTTAATAATAGTTTAATTAGTAATCAAGCATAAATTTAGGTTTGTAGTTTTTGAAGGGGAATTGCTTGAAATGCTATCTTGCTAAGTAAGTATGGAAGAAGTAAAGTATTCTATGTTTAGTATGGCCCCTCTAAAATCCTCGAGAATCAACGATTTTCATGCAAAATTTTACCAAGATAATTGAGACATCATAGGCAGAAGCGTCTTTGAAATGGTTAAATGAGTTTTCAACAAATGGATTTTAAAACCATATCTCAATAGAACTCTCTTGGTTATTATTCCCAAAAACTTTGGTGCAGAAACTATTAATCAATTTAGGCCAAGTAGCCTTTGTCCCGTGTTATATAAGGTATCACTAAACTGATTGTTATTTGACTTCGTATAGTAATGCAAATTTTGGTGAAGCAAAATCAGTCAAGTTTTATTGCATCACGAAGCATATCGAACAACATTGTAGTGTGAATGAAGCTATTCATACAATGAAAACTAAAAAAAGTAAGAAGGGTTGGACGACTATCAACGTCGACATGGAGAAAGCAAATGATCGGGTTAGATGGGACTTTTTGCGAGGAACTTTACTTGATGCGAAACTTCCTGGTGCCCTTGTGAAGATTATAATGAATTGTGTTTCTTCATCATCCATGCAATTACTGTGGAATGGGTTGCTCACGGAGTCATTTACTCCAACTAGAGGTGTTAGACAAGGAGATCCTTCGTTTCTGTACTTGTTTGTGTTAGGTATAGGACGTTTGTGATAGCTGATTGATTTGGAAGTCGAACAACATCGTTGGGAACCACTCATGCTTTCTCGTAGAGGCCTAGGAGTCTCTCATTTGTTCTTCACAGATGACTTAATGATCTTTTGTAAGGCAGATACGAATGGAGTTAATTATCTAAAGTATGTGTTGGACAAGTTTTGTCACCTCTCTCTAAATGTAACCCCCTTTACCCGACCCAATAGTTATGATCGATAATTCACGCAAACCGATAATTCACATTCATTCATGTATGTTCACAAATATAAATATAACTATATAATATAAAGTCTATTAGTTAAGTAAAATAATTAATCACCCAAAATAAAATATTAAAATCCCCAAAATAGAATGTACTTACAACCCAAAAATAATAACAAATAACAAAATTAAATAAAAACCCAAAATCAAAATAATAATAAGATAAAATAAACTAAGTTTATAAATAAGCCTCTGGGTACCAAGTCACCTAAATCCTGAATACTTGTAAGAAACTGTAGAGATATGAGCTATAAAGCCTAGTGTGTCTCTAAAGTACATATAACCTAATATATAATCACACAGTTTATAACTCGAAAATAACCACAAAACATATTACAATCACAAACACAATGCAATGCAGCCATACTACAGCACACCAACATAGTAAAAAGGTTCCCTAGAATCCTTTCCCATCCAAAAGTCACCAATCACAGTGTGGTTTTAATATCAACTGTTTAAAGGAACGATAACCATGTCTTCCACCGTACAAACCCACCTCATGAACACACAATGGTATGATTTCATAATTATCACAATTTTGTGTCAATCTCATAATATTTCTCATGCAATCATATATCTTAATGCACAATAGGATAATCGCATTAATTTCAATCAGTCTCATGATCTGTAATTATGCATGACAATATCAACATGCTTTATACATCTCAACCAAAATCATATCGTTTCCACAACTCAACATAATCAACACAATACTAATATACCATAATACATCATGTAATTACATATAACACAATGCTCTACATAATAGGTTAAGTACAGTTAGAAACACACCTTTAGTAAGCAGAACTCTAATGACGAGGAGGTCATTTGCTACGTACAGATAGAGTACACGATCTAACAGGATTAGATCCTACAAACATAACTAAAATTAATAAATCCTAGCCTCCACTTAAATACATAACTTAATTAAAATAACTTATGTGCAACTCTCAGAACTAGTGTAGGAGTAGGTTGCATAGGTGGAGGAGGTGGTAATTCGTCAGCCTCGGAGTCATGATCACCTAAACACGAATATCTTATATTAGTTTTCTCAATTCGAATAACTAAATAACTCAAAGTATAAAATCTAAGATAAAACAGTCAAAACGAGGCTTTCGAGTTAGAATTCGATAAAACGGACAGCGAAATCGGACTCAAGATGTAAAAAAATGGTAGGGTAGGGTTTCTCGAAAAAAGTCAATGGTCAAAGTCAACAGTCAACGGTCAACGATCAACGTCAACGAGTCAATGGTCAATGATCAACAGTTTGGTCAATAGGTCGGTCAATGAGTTCGGATCGAGTTCGGCAGATTTGGGTTGGTCGGTCCACTTGGCTTAGGAATTTGGGTTGGTTTGACTTGGGTTTGGTTTTTAAAGGGTTTGAGTTTTTAAAGTTATTATAAAGGTTTGGGTTTTAAGGACTATTTTAGGTTTGGGCTAAGGCATTTTTAGAGCCCAAATGTTAACACACTGAAGCCAACTTAAGGTTTGGCTCCCCCTTTTTCCCCAAGTCAACACTAACGGCATTCCACCTCCATACACGGTGCCCCATCGTCGCAATTCAACAACCAAACACTCACAAACCAAGCCACAATCATGATTTCCCCACTTACGAACTCCAAACGACTATAAAAGCGATGGTGCACAAAGAAAGAAAGAAGAGCCGAACGGTCAAAGGTCGTTCCTTCACACACGACAGCGACAAGGCAAGGTTAAAGGTGTGGGTTAGATCGCAAGATGATGAGGAGGATTTTTTTGGTGGTGGTGTAAGCAACAGACAACATCAAGGGTGAGAACGGGGTGCGATCGAAACAACCAAAGAAGAAGAGAGGGAGTTTTGGGTATTTTTTTGTAGACAAAGGAAACAAATGGAGGTGAAACAGTCGCACCAAGAAGAAAAGGGTGTTTTTAAACCCAAGGAAAAAGGTAGAATTATTCGGAGGTCCCTAAGTGCATTATGGTTTCTCAAAAGCCCCAAAATTTCCCAAAAATCCCAATTAAGTCCTTAATTAAAATTAAGAGTGTTACAACTCTCCCCTTCTTAAAAAAATTTCATCCTCGAAATTTACCTAGACCAAAAGATGTGGATACTGGGCCTTGATGACAGCTTTAGGCTCCCAAGTAGCCTCCTCATAATCATGATTGCGCCACAAGACTTTAACCATCTTAATGGTCTTCCTCTTAAGAACCTTCTCATTCTGAGCAATGATTCCAATCGGTTCTTCCTCGAAACTCAAGTCAGGACAAACCTCAATCTCCTCAATAGGCATAATGTGAGACGGGTCCGATCAATAACGCCTTAACATGGAGACATGGAAGACATCATGAAGCCACTCAAGCTCAAACGGTAACTCAAGCTGATAAGCAACCGGTCCTACACAACGAAGTACCCGATAAGGAACGATGAAACGAGGACTCAACTTGCCTTTCCGTCCAAATCTAAGCACCTTCTTCCATGGAGACACTTTTAAGAAAACCTCATCACCCACACTAAACTCAATATCCCGACGCTTCAGATCGATATAAGACTTTTTCTTGTCAAAGGCAACCTTAAGTCTTTTACGAATCAATCTAACCGTCTTCTTAGACTCGTGAACAATATTTGGTCCCAACAATCGATGCTCAGTTAACTCAGTCCAACCGATAGGGGTGCGACACTTACGCCCATACAAAGCCTCGTAAGGAGCCATCTTAATACTGGCTTGATAACTGTTATTGTAAGCGAACTCAGCTAGTGGTAAGAAGTCCTCCCAACTACCTTGATACTCAATCACGCAACCTCTCAACATATCCTCCAAAACCTGAATCACACGCTCGGATTGGCCATTAGTCTGCCGATGGTAAGCAGTATTGAAGTTTAACCGAGTACCCAAGGCACGATGCAAAGATTCCCAAAATCTCGAAGTAAACCTCGAATCTAGGTCAAAAATGATAGATAAGGGCACCCCATGAAGACGAACTATCTCAGAGATATAGAGCCAAGCTAACTTGCTCAAAGGATAGTATACCCTAACAGAATGAAGTGCGCAAACTTAGTGAGTCGATCCACAATCACCCAAACTGAATCCTTTTTAGACGGAGTTAAGGAAATACCACGTACAAAATCCATAGTCACCCTTTCCCATTTCCACTAAGGAATCTCAATCGGTTGAAGTAACCCCGAAGGACACTGATGCTCAGCCTTAACTTTCTGACAAGTCAAACACTTCGACACAAAATCCACAACGTCCCTCTTTAAACCCTTCCTCCAATACCTATCACGAAGATTCTTATACATCTTATCTCTGCCAGGATGCATGGAATAAGAGCTATCATGCGCCTCAACGAGAATAGTCTGTTTAATCTCATAATCCTTCGGAACACAATATCGACCTTGGAAGCATAGTATTCTATTCTGATCCATAGCAAAATCCACAAATGTACCTTCCTCTACCTCCCTCATACGGTGCTCTAGATAAGGATCATTAGCTTGCTCAGTTTTAATCTCCGAGAGTAAAGTGGGAACAACTCGGAGTTCAGCTAAAAGACTATCATCCTCAAACAAACTCATTCTGGCAAATAATGCCCTCAACTCAGTCACAACACTACAACTTAAGGCGTCAGCAACCACATTCATTTTAGGCCCACTCATATTAATTTTTAATTTTTAAAAAAATATTTATATTATATTATTTGAACATTTAATAATTTTATACATTTTTTATAAACTTAAAATGAGTCGGGCCAGACCAGGATTTAAATGTTAAAGCCCGAGTCCGACCTATATTTTAAACGGGCTTATTTTTTTGCCTAATCTCATTTTTTAGTCCTAATATTTTTTTCAAACCCTCCTAAATTTTGGATGAGCCTTTGGGCTTGAGCAAGTAGCTCAGCCCAGGAACAAATCTAGTGAAGAGAAGGGCTTGGCTTCCAAAAATGGTAAATTTGCTATAGAAACCCTTTAAAATTTATCTTAGTAGAAAGAAAAAAATATAGGAAATTTATTTGGGAAAATGAAAATCATCAAAAATCTGAAAATTAAGGTTAGGAAGTCATTGGAGCATGAATTAGTACTTGATTGTTTAGCCTAAGAAGTTGAAAACATACAACAAAGACTTGAATAAAGCATAAGATCATTATAAGACATTTGCAGAGAAAAATAGATTAGCAAAATAGGCTCGTATTTAAGACTTACATGATTTAAAGTTGCGACGGTGAGGGCGTTGAAGGATGTCTTCTCCAGTATTCTCATCGACACAAGTGCTATAAAAATTTGGTTTCCCGAAGTTGTCCATGGATTCACTTTCTTCACTTTTCTGGAAAAGTTTCAGTTGAAATTTACCAGAGATTTATGAAGCAAGTCAAGAGTTGAAAGGGAAGTGAATGATGTTGATCAATCGTACGACAACTTGGCATTTTGTCTATCGTGATCGCCCAATACTCAACGATAACACATGAGCCCCTTCAAATGGAACCACTTCTTTATTTATTTTGGATAAAAAAGATAATATTGGAATAAGTATTCCAAGCAAACCGGTCTTAAACCCCATACAAGGCAAGACCCAAAAATAAAAAGGGATAATAGCACCATTGGCCCTTATACCTTGGGTTTGCTCTAATGTGACCCCTAAACTTTTAAACTATCCAATTAAGCCCTTGCAATTTATTTTTGCTTATTAAAGTGGTCCCCTAATCGTAGACCTATTCATGGGTCGGGCTACTCACCTAGGCCCAAAGGTTCGCCCGAATTTTAGGAGGGTTTGGGCAAAATATTAGACCCGAAAAATGGGTTTGGGAAAAACAAATTAGACCCATTTAAAATATGGATTGAGCTCAAGTTTGAACATTCAACGCTCGAGTCCAATCCGGTCCGGCTTGTTTTGAGTTTATAATACTTTATATTATGTTATTTTTATATATTATGTAATTTAGAACAAATTTAATAAATGAACCTATACTAAATATATAATACTAGATATGTTCGTGGGTCGAGTTAGTAGCCCAAGCCCGAAGGCCCGCTTGAAATTTGGGAGGGTTTGAGCGAAAATACTAGGCCCGAAAAATGGGTCTGGGCAAAAAAAATAGGCTCATTTAAAATATGGGTCAAGCTCGAACTTGAACATTCAAGACTCAACCTCGACCCGAACCCGTTCTATTTTTAAGTTTATTAATATTTTATATTATGTTATTTTATATATATATTAGCCTGATGGTTAAGAGTGTGCATCACTTCAGGTGTGACATGGGTTCAAGTCGTGCTAGTCCCTGTTTGTAATTCACCAAAAAATTTCAATAAATAAAAAATGTATAAAATTATTAAATATTAAAATAAATATTTTTTAAAAAATAATATGGGTAGACTTAAAATGGGTTTGGGTTATTTTTTGCAAATATAGATGGGTTTAGGAAAAATTTAAGTTCATATTTCTCGTCGGGTCGAGCTTGCAAACATAAAATATGATAATATCATGTTTAGGCCCGACTTGAATCCGGTCCGGCCCGATCCATGAGCACCTCTATATAATACTATTCTAATATAAACATTAAAAAATGTTAAGATGACTATATAAAAATTTTCAATAAATAAAAAATAAAAAATTATTAAATATTAAAATAAAAAATATAAATATTTTAAAAAATTAAAAAAATAATATGAGCGGGTTGAGGAAAAAATTTAAGCCTAGATTTTAGACTGGGTTGAGCTTGAACAATCATAAAGTATGTTATTATCATACTTAAGTCCAGGCCGAACACGAATTGACTCGACCCATAAACATCTCTATTTGATCGTAACGACATCAATTTTTTTCTGACATGACGCTTTGTACAATAAGAGTACGCCATGTGTATAGATGTTGACCTTAGGTTGCTTGACTGAGACCCTTATGAGCAATTATGCCTTTTCTTTTATTTGGAAAATTAGACATCTTTCTAGTAATATAATTTCCATTATTTGTTTGAATTATTATGAAACTAAAATGAAAGTGAAGCGAGGATTAAATGAAAATGTTGACAAAACATAAAAAGAAATTAAAGCATCTCGTAATTTTATAATAGGCCATTGAACATGAAGAAGCAAAAAATGTAAAGATACGTTATTATGGAATTGAGATACCCAAAAATGAATCATCCCACTACTTTAATAAACCCATTTGAATAAATTTGTCAATATCATAATATTAAAATTTATTAATAATTAGAATTTTCTTTTATTTTTGTCTATTTTACGTAAAATCCCTCTGCAAAATTTATATTTCACAATATATTTACCTTCAAATAATCTCCCAAATCAATTATCAACATTTCGATTTCTCAAAACATACCAATAAATTAGATTTCTATGCTTTACTATTTCATCAAAACATTAGTTATAAAGTACTAGCAAAGAAAACATAACAAAAATATTTAAATTCAATTTTCGACACAGAATTATATTTATAAGCTTAGGTACATGCCACTTTTATCAACTATGAAGTAAACTTTTCACCAACTTTGTTTGAGCTGATCTTTGGATGTTGTTGGAATGACCTACCGAATCTAACTACTTGCGCACGAAAAAATAGACAAACTGTACGCTGATAAATTTTTATGTTCAATGGTGCTAATATCATATAGTTCATTATATAAGTATTAAATATAAATTAACTGATAAAAAAATTAAAACATGGTTATAAACATCATTATTACCATCACAAAAAAAAAAAGAAAATTCTTATATTAATAAACTTTAATATTATGATATTGACAAATTAAATAAATAAATAAATAAAAATAAGTTTTTTAATCAAATTTAAAATTATGATATTCACTTAAGTTTCCTAAGCTTCCATCAATGTTTTTTAATGATAACTTTCAAAACACTTGATGAAAAAATAAAAAATTATTGGTATATATATATATATACTTTCTAAACCCTTTAATAACACACACTTTGCACACACAAACGCTCGAACTCGAGACCCTCAGGATAAACAACATTTTTTTCTCCACTGAAGCCACTTGTTAAGTTCATTATAATAGTACTTAATAAACTATTAATATTTTAAATAAAATATTTAATAATTATTATTTAATGAAAATATCATTTAAAAACAATCATGAAACCTTTGATTTTTTTAAGTAATGGAAAAATTGTCATTAAATCTTTTCCATCAAAATAAAAATAAAACACTTGCACTTTAGTTCTTATACTTTCCCAACTTATTCAATTTAGTCTCTAAACTCTATAACAAATTTTAACTTAACCACTTGCTTCTATTAATAATTCTCTATGTTTTCATGTTTGATAGTTTTCTCTAAAAACGATCATAATTTTTTATACTACTATTTATTTATAAATTACTTATTCAAGAACTTTTACCATAAATATTGTTTTTTAAGTGGAAATGTTACGGATAAGATGATTGTTAACACTTAGGTCATTCGCCCAAATGTTGGTTTTATCTCGTTACTAATTAAGGGTATTCAAATTTCGATTAAAATTAAATTAATCGATCGAATCAATTTAATTCCCTAAACCCTAACTTAATAATAATATTATACATTATATGTATTAGGCTATTATTAATTCCGTTAATTTGATTAGTTCGGATAATTCGATCAAACCAACATTATCAATTTATTTTTTTATATGTTTTAACAAATAAAAAACAAAGCATATAGGCATAAAAAAAAACAAAACATATAAATTTAGATTAATTCGATTAACCGACCGAATTAATCGAAATACTTCTGTTTGATTATTTTTTTTTAAAAATCTCGGTTTAAGTTAACGATTAAAGGATTAAAAAGTTCGATTAATAAGATTAATACTAATTCGATTCGATTAACCGATCGGTTAACCGTTTGAACACCCCTAAATATAAGCCACACTCCATTCATGTAAAAGAAAGTCATTTTATAAATAAATAAAAAAAGTATAGTTTTGACTCGCTTGTGATGAATAGAAGTTTCAAGGTTTCCAGCAGAAAGATAATTGTAAACAAAGAACATCTCATATTCTTCTATATGATACCCAATAAGAGTTACAAAGTTCACATGTTAAATTCCTCTACTGACGAACTCTGCTCTGTAAGTTGACTGTACCAGAAGGGTTTGGGATGCTAAAATTACTATAATTCAGCTCAATAGGAGAATCTGCAAAAGCCACAACCATCTTTTCCTGTCAGGGCACGAAGTCTTCTCAACTTCCCCCTTCTAAATTGCTAGATGATTACATATCAACGGAACCTCTTAAGGCAGTGAAAACTACTCTGATGTTAGCGATTAGGTATTAGACCAGAAAGTTAAATTAATGAATTGTGGTTTGACTAAGAGAATTATGGAAAAGATGAAGAACCTTGAGAAAGGCCAATTGACCAAGTTTGGATGGAACTCCTCCTTGTTTGATTCTTTCACTTACCAGTTGATCAGCAAAAACCCAGAGAGCCTATTAGCTCTTAAATGCCTCCTGCATTCCACCTCTTATTTGGTTTGCAGTCAGGTCAAATAAGGGCAAGCAGACAAGGTAGAAGTACTAAGTATACCTTCCCACAATGATCAGTCCAATAATCCACGGCTCTTAAAGGCACAAGGAATGAATCATAACAGCCCAAGTTTAAAATGAAGGGCCAGTGGCAATAGTTAAAGGAGTACAGAATACACATTGATATAAAGAGTAAATAGGGAAAAAGAAGCTACCAAACGATCATGAATTAGAAGATTGGTGAGGATGGATCTGGTCAAGCAGATTAGCTCTGGATTTATTGACAGCATCAAAGCAAAAGTATATATGATCCTCAAGTTCTTTGAGCTTGTCAAAAAATTTGTTGCAGCTATTGCGGAGATATTTCACGACTTCATAGATAGGATATATGTCCCTACTTTTCAATGCAATTCTTATAAGCTCCTTATCGCCCTTAACAGCAGAATGCAACAAGTCAACAAGGCAGACAATAGACTCAAGATAATTGATATGGAAAAAAGTTCCACTTCTGGCAGCATCATACAGCTGAGTCATATGTGCAAGCTGTTTCTTCTTGAGATGACTTGGAACATGAATAGGACAAAGTGAGGTAGAGACAAGGCCTACAAAGGCAGCAAGGGCATGAGTGGAGATAACCACGGCCGAAATGGCAACTCCAACAACAGTGCCAATTAGGCAAAAAGCAGAGCCAGTAGTTGCATGGTGCAATAAGC
Organism: Kokia cookei; assembly: GCA_039519145.1. Taxonomy (NCBI): domain Eukaryota; kingdom Viridiplantae; phylum Streptophyta; class Magnoliopsida; order Malvales; family Malvaceae; genus Kokia; species Kokia cookei. The sequence goes on along the minus strand of CM076902.1, from coordinate 40,334,682 downwards.
GAAATCTAGAAAGGGATTTGCTGCGGTGGTGATCAAGCTGCTCCTTGAACTGGGAGAAACTGTGGTGCATTTCGTTGAAATCACGGGAATCAGGAGATGGGAAAGGATTGTCAAGGCTATCTAATTGGGTGAAAACATCAATGGCGGAGTTACATTGCGAGATATGGATAGAACTTAGGTCATAAGGGAACTCTTGAAGAAGATGAGTAATAGGAGCATACAGGGTACGAGCACGAGATACGCATTGGCGGAGCATGAGGCAAAGAGTGGTGATATTTTCGCTGTGATCAAAGTATGTAGAAAGCAAGCGAGTGAGTTTAGCATTGGGATTTGTGTGGAGAAGAGCTTGATGGACGCAATCTCTGTTGGGGCGCAGTACCGGCGACAAACGCAAGTGATGGGTATCTGTACCCTCGCCTTCAGTCACATTCTCGACTTGCATTTGAGCTTCAATCATGTAGCGTATATCATTGTAAGAATTGTTCCGCAAAGCGAGATTGTACTCGTGACTGAGATTTAAGGTAGGTGATAGCTGAGTGGTGCTGGATCTGGGCGTGTCATCAGTGAAATTCCCGGATAGAACAGAGCAAATTTGATTGAGGCATTTACACAAACAATTACCGTGCTCACGAAGATCATCGGGGAATGGCAAAGCAACGTTACCTTGGGAATGTTGGGGACAAGAATTTTGACTCATTGAATGAGAACGACATTGAGTCTGAGTTTGCGACGAGCTCGGGGACGAGGACATGAAGTTGAATGAGAAGCAGCCAGGACGCGGCACACCCGGGGGGGGGGGGGGGGGAGGATGTCTTCTGAAAATGTCGAAACTTCTAGGGAATGCTCTAGTTCTCAACTTTTATATTTTCTCCTAATTTGACCATTATTTTTATAAAATGATAAAAAAATAAATTTTTTTAAAAATCCTAAAAATTTCAAAAAATACATTAAAAAAATTAAAAAGAATTAAATAAAAAAAGATAAATTGAGAGAAAATAAGGGGAAATAATTTTTTATTATAAGAAAATAAAAAGAAAAATATTAGAATATAATTTGTTTTCATGATTTGGGTTTTGAAAAATAATTTAAATGAATAAATATTTTGAATTGAGTTTAAAAAAATACTGTGTAATTACGACACTTTTTTCAAATCAAACTTTAAGATGTGAAACTTTTCAAAACACCTTATCACTCACTTCATACTCAATATCCTTCAATTTCAACTTCACATAAGACTATTTTATATCCGATGTTACCTTCAACCTATCTCAAATCAATCAAATCTTACCTTCAATCTCCTGAATCAAATCTAAATAAATTGTTGGAGCTCAATTTTGATCGGGTTCGTTCTCAAAACCAAACCAAATCATTTAGTAAAGTTTAAATTAAAATTTAATTTTTAATTTAAATTGTCCAAATACATATCCAAACTCAATCACCTTAGCTTACCCACCTAGCCCAAATCCCATTATCCAATTACACCCTAACCCAAAACCAACACAAGCCTAAATGACCCAAATCCTAAACTAGAGAGGGAAACCTTAATTTACTAGGGTTTCCAAAAGCCACCACCCACCCACTTGCCCACTTGGATGTTCCATCAACACTTGCCTCTGCCACCATTTGTCATCACCACGTGATCACCTGCAAAAATAAAAAGAAGAAACAGAAGCAATAACAAAGAAATGCATGTATCCATTCGACTATAAAAAGCCATGTAAAAATTGTAAGAGGGGCTCCTTCCTACTTCGATTTTTGAAGGAAGAATGAATATTGAACAATAACAAAAATAACAAAAAAAAAAAACATTCTATTGTTTATGTGTTTGTTTTATTTTATATATATATATATATTGATTTTATTTTAGTTTTGTTTATATACATAAGTAAGTACATATATATATACATCTTGATTTTCATTTTCATACATGTAAAAACAAAAAAAACTAAGAATAGATTAGAAAAATATAAAAAAATAAAACAAAAAAAATAATTTCTTTTTAACATTTTTGAAAAACCAAGGCTAGATCTTGTTAGATCGAAACCCGATCTACGACTTGGAAGTGAAAAAATAAAAAAGGGAAGAATTTTTTATCTTTGGCTGTTGTGTGCGGCGACCGAAGACGGCGACAAGAGCAAGGCATCACCAAAAAAAAAAAAGAGGAGAGAGTTGAGAATTTTAGAGTTTTTTGAAGAGAAGAGTTAAAAAGTGAAACAAAAAAAGGCTTAAAGGGTTTTTATAGGGAGCCAAAACGACCCTGTTTTGGCTTAGGCACTTAAGCCCCAAAATGATGCCGTTTTGGCATAAGGCCTAGGGATCAGTTTTTTTCTTTAAAATGGGTAATTTCTCCCTTTGGTCCTTCTACATGTTTTAACTATTTTAATTTAGTCCTTAATGTTATTTTTATTATATTTTAATTTTGCCTAACAATTTTAATTATTTTTCAATTTAGTCCCCTGACTTTTTGGTGGCCTAAGAGGCTGCTACGTGTCAATTTTTTTGAGTTTATTGAGCTGAAGGTCCTTAAACTTCCCAAAATCCCATTTTGACCCCTAAACTTCTCCAAAATTACACTTTGACACCTAAACTTTTCCAAAATTTCATTTTGACCTCTAACCTTTTCTAAAATCACATTTAAACCTTTGAACTTTTCCAAAATTTTATTTTGACCCCCAAACTCCTCCAAAATCACATTTTTGACCCCAAACTTTCCCAAAAATTACATTTTTACCCTTAAACTTTTACGAAATTACGTTTTAATTCCGAACTCTCCGAAACTTCGTTTTTGACCCCGTTTTTTCAATTTCTTCGATTTTCATACATAAAATTTAATTATTTTTCTTCTCTTCTTTATTAATCCTGTTTTCTAATTTCGTTTCTCATTTTTTTCGTATTTCGTATATTATTACTCGTATGCTTAATTTTTGCATTTGCTTATCTGCTTAATTGTTTTATTTAATGTTGCACAATCATCTTTAAAATTAAATTTTCTTTCTGATTTTCTCTAAAAATACGAATGTTTTAAAATCGAGGCAATGTTCCTTTATTTCGGATTTTGAAAAATTGTGCCTTAACTTACTAGGCGCGAGTTTTTCTTCAAACCGAAATAATCGAATACCCTTTTAAAGGTTTGAAATTTGCAACGAAGAAATGCTCCTTATTTTCGGATCTCGAGATGTTATGTCCTAACTCATCGGACGTGACTTCTTTCCTCGATCATTTCGAAATAACCAGACTTCTTCACGAAATTTGATTTTTCTTCTTAAACGTGTACATCAAATAAATCATGCATTTAAGGATCGTATTTTTAAATTCTACTCGAGTTTTCAAATTCTTAATAAATCAAGATTGGATAATAATCGACGTGGTACCAATTTTTGGGTGTGTGAGGGTACTAATCCTTCCTCACACGTAACCGACTACTGGACCCATTTTCTGGATTTCAAAGACCAATTTTTTTTTTAAAACGGATTTTAAATGTTTTGTGGTGATCTAATCAAATCGAATAAAAAATTGGTGGCGACTCCCATTTTTCGATTTCTAAAAATATTTTTCGAGACTCTTTTTCTTTTTCGAAAAACGTTTCGATAGCTTGGCGACTCCACTGGAGACTTTAAAAATAAAAGAGAGTCAAGCCAGAAGCCGATTATTTCCAGGTCTTTTTGTTAAAATTTTTAAATACTTGATTTTGTTTAATATACGATCCTTTGCATTTTGTGTGATGCTATATTATGTTGATACTTGCTAGTATGAGTTTGCATTCATATGCATCTGTTACTGTCCCTTTAAGTGGAAGCGAGAAACTACTCCTTCGTGAAGTTTTCACCTCCGTGCAAGATAGTGAAAGCTTTCGGGATTACATCCGCACCCATGTTTTCGTGAAGTTTTCACTTCCGTGCAAACATGTGGGAAATGTGTCCCCCTAAACCGAACTCATTTGTATGAGCCTGTAGTGGGTAAGGATTGAGGAATCTACTAGTTTAGGTACCCCTACTCTAGAACTTAAACCGCATATAATGAGCCTTAACTGCCTGCCTTAGGATGGAATTACACCAAACTGTTAGCAGTCTCCCAAGTCTAGGTTCTCTATTTTATATCCATATTTTGTTATTATACTGCCTTGTTTTCTTTTGCTTTTTTTAATTGATTGCTTGCATTACATCTCAACGAAGAAAGGTGTGGATTTAAGCTCAATTACTAAATAGAAATTGGTTATAAGAAAACGAGTTTCTTGGTAAGGTGGAAAACAATATGGTCACGCGCATATCGTCAAAAGAAAGACGAAAATCAAGGAGTCGCCAGATGAGTAAGATGGAAACGAAGACCGCACAATGAACCAAACTTTGATCCAACTACGAGAAGTGATTGTTCACTTAACCATTCAAGCTAACATTTGAACAAAAATGATGAACTAGGGCAAAATTGGATGATTTCCTACGAAGATTAAGACATGATCATATGTGTATCTGCCTTATGTAAAGGAATTTGTTTTCTAGTAAAGTTTTGTAATAGAATTGAGCTATGAGTCAATGTCTTTCTCATGCATATATGCATTCATAAGCAGCACATTTTATTAACTTGCATATAATTCCATGAGAGCCTACCTTAAGTAGAATTGTGCCAAACCTTTAGTGGTTACACGAAGAAGGTAAGAGATACGGTTATATTCTTGTCTCTTTGCTTTTAATTGCAATTTATTTTCAAGTTTTATTCCTGTATTAATCATACTAATTTATTTATTTTGAATATGTTTGCATTGCATTCATAAAAAAAGGTGTTGATTCATGTTCTATTGTTAAATAAAGATCTGGTCATAAGAAAACGGATTCTGTGATAAGGTAGAAGTCAACATGGTCGTGCGTATTTGGTCAAAGAAAAACAATAACAAAAGGGTGATTGCCTGTCAAAGGGGCACAATTAGAGCTCTGGGATTACACCCAAATAAATGAAGCCCGTAATAGTTTTTGAAGAGCTGAAAGAAGTATGAAAGACAAAATGGAGTAGATATCTAATTCGAATATGGTGATTTGGCTTACCTACTCAAGCTTAGTTGCTTAACTTTTAGAAACATGAGATAGAAGAATACGATATGTTGCTCCATCGCCCAAGGATCCAGAATAATAATGCCTATTCCAGATGAGCAAGCATTGGTTTGCAACCCTGATCAAGGAAAAGGAGATAACGAGTGCATAGTACACTCAGGTGCAAGAAAGAATGTTGACATCTTCGTATAAGTTAGTCATCTTCCCTAAAAGTGTTAGGGCACATAGAGGGCGCAGTTGCAGATTTGTTCGACCGATTTGACAAAAGAATCAGTCATGTTCTAGCAATCTTAACCACTAAACATCTGTTGAAGAAGGGGCAAAAGAAGGTGTATTGGTGCATAACTTTTGCTAGTATGGTTCTGTAGCCATTTTTAGAAAATCGAAAAAGTCTCTTATCGAGTATTCTTTGAGGACTACCCTCCGTCAAAGGAATTTATGGCTATCTGAAGACAAGATGATATCGCCAAAAGAAATTGGAAATAAACGAGGAATGACTCCAACGCTCTTAAGGGAAAGTCTAAGATAGGGACCATGTCGCAAGCAAAGAATTAACCCAAGTGCGAGAAATGACTAACCACTTGCAGACTTTAGCCATTCAAGACACTTTAAATTTGAAATCAGGGTCAAACTAGAGCAAAAATTAGCTTGAAAGATTAGGACTTTGAGCATTAAGGCATGAATATACATGCATCTGCCTTATGTAAAGAAATTTGTTTTCTAGTAAAGTTGTTCTAATCGAATGGAACCAAGAATCAATGCCTTTTTGCATGCACTTCACCATTCATTTGCATTGCACATAATTAAATGAAATCCCCTATATTTGAAACATTCGTGTGAGAGAGAGTCATTAACCCTAAATAAAAACTAAGAGGAAACATGATTAATTAAGATAGAGAATGCTGAAAATTTGAACAAAAATCATGTGGAGAGTGGAACCTATCGAGGGTTCGTCCCTATACCCTTGGAAGTGTTTAGGACAATTAGACTGGGGAGGAGTTTCCTGTAGTTTCTAGGACTTTTCCAGAAAAATATTCAAAACACACTTATCACTCTGAGTCCGAGAGTAATAGGGATCCTTTTATAAAGGGCACATGACCATTGAGTAAGACTTGTATAAAGGGCACATGAACAAAATGATGCATTTCTTATGTCTCACTTGGCAAACATCTTGCATTTCTTTTTTAGTCATACTCATACCAAATGATTTTTCATTCTTAAATTCATTCTTTTACCCATATGTTGGATCCCTTGATATCAAGAACACGAGCGACATTGTTGTTGACTTAGACCCTTTTGAGTAAGACTTGTATCCAGAAAAATGTTGAGACTTTGAAAATGATCAAGGATGTAACTTGTCTCTTGATCTGATACGAATGTTTAAGCAAAACTGTAAATGAACATCATCTCAAAGAGTCATTATTTTAAGTGAGCATTGAGACATGTGTCTTTGTAGAAACATGGCAAGCTGCCTCGAGAATCCAAAGGTCTTTGCATGATCCTATCAAAGCATGCCAGGTTTAAGGAATTGATGTCGTGACACACAGGCTCCCATAAAGGAAGAATGCAATCCAATTCAATAGAAACTTCAAAAATTGAGGTTTGACGTGTTATCAAAAAGAAATTAAAAAAATGGGTCGAAAAATCTGCAAAGGGCATTTTAAACCCCCCAAAAAGGGAAGTCAAGATGAAAACCCGTAAAGGGCATCTTGAAAATTTATTATTCTCCTTCATCTTTCCACGTCATGGCCTTTTTCTATGTGAAGCATGAACACCACCGAGCCAACTGTGCAAAAAAGTTTCTAATATGCATCAATTCGTCCTCATGATCATTGATTACTACTTCCTATGTCAATCGACGGTTAAGCATATTATTGAAAATGAGATTATATGTCGATATGGGATGCCAAAAAGGATCATATCCAATGATGACTTGAATTTGAGCAACAACATGATAGCGAAAGTCTACAACCAATTCAAGAGCAAGTATCATGACTTAGCACCACATCACAAAAAAAAAAGGGAATTGGAAGTGACCAATAAGAAAATAAAAAGGATTCATAGCAAAGACCTACAAAGGCTCGGCATGAGAAATCATCATTTGTCTTCGAGGCTTATCGGACTTCTATCAGAACATCCACCTGGGTAACACCTTTCTCACCAGAATGAAAGTCATCCTACCCATTGAAGTCGAGTTTCTTTCCCTCCAGATTTCGTTAGAACTGATGAAGCAGAATGAATCCAATCCAGATGCAGTCAGCTAAACTTGGTTGAAGAAAAGATACTAAAAGTCATCCGCCATGATCAAATGACAAGGGTTTACGATAAAGAAGGATCAACTCTAGAGAATTCCACGAGAGAGTTCTGGTTTTGAAAAGGATTTTTCTTACAAAAGACTTCCAAGGAAAATGGATGAGAATAGGGAAAGGCCCCAGGAGGTGAAGAAAGTCTTTTTTGGAGAAGCTTTGATGGAAATGGACGGCAAAGACTTGCCCAACTTCGGGAGCTCGAATTCAATGAAATAAATGAAAAAAGAAAGAAAAAAGAAGAAGAAGAAAAATAAAAAAAGAGAAAAAGAGAAAAATGGAAAAAAGAAAAAAAGAAGAAAAAAGGGAAAAATAAAATAGAAAAAAAAAAGAAAAAGAAAAGGAGAGGTCGAGGTGAAAACTCTTAAAGGGCATCTCGAAACCTAAGGAGATTTGAGTTGAAAACCTGAAAAGGCAGCTCAATTATGAAGAAAGAGGCATGAAATGGTCTTTTCTTTCAAAAGTAGTAAGGTGGAGAAACTTTACACCTTGAAGCATTGACAAAGTACTCCAAGTTTCATGAACACATGTCAAGCTCAGAATGGTCCTCATCAAGTTTGCTCAGTGAAGCTCAAACTTTGATTTCTGGGGCACCTAACTCTATTCTTTGCTCATTTTATGTTTGGTAACTTTCTGACCAATATGGGTCATTTTTAATATTTTCATTCATGTGAGCTTCACCTCCAATAAAATTTCATTCGCCTTGAGACCATGTTCAAGCAATTCTGCATAAAAATAACGGTTAATGAACCAATGATCTTTTCATTCATGCAAGCTTTGCCTTTAATTAAATTCAATTTCATCCACCTTACAACTTTGACTCAAGCACTTTTGTATTTGAAATAACGGTTAGTGGTCTAACGATATAAGGAATAAAATGATTTATGCATATCATTCTAGAAAATTTCTAAATAGTATAGAGACCTGAAACATGACCACTAGTTGGAAATAACACAAACTTGAGGGATAGAAGAGTTTTTAAACAAAATTTCAAAATATGACTACCTCTTTAGGTTCCATGAAAAAGATACCATACCAGAAAAGAACATGATAACACATCAGTGATAAGACTTAGACAAACGACGAACAATGTCAACCTAAGGACTAAAAATAAAATCATTATCAGATATGACATTTTTGCATCCATCATTCATACCCATGTGGTTAGGAGCATTTGACTCATTTTAATTATGGCATCCTAATAATCTGGCCTACAAAAAGGTCCATGAAAGCATATTCTATAGGTTTGACAGGGAAGGATTGAGGCTGCGACTGCAAATCCGGTACCTTAAAAGATGTGAAGGGAAAGGTTGATGCCGCAATGAGGAACCCAGTACCTAAGAAGATGTGATGGGAAAGGTTGAGGCCGTAACGGTGAACCCGGTGCCATGAAGATGTAAAGGGAAAGGTTGAGACCATAACGACGAACCCGCTACCATGAAGAGATGAAGGGAAGGATTAAGGCCGCGACGATGAATCCAGTACCTTAGAAGATGTGGCCACAACGGCGAACCCGATACCACGAAGATATGAAGGGAAAGGTTGAGGCCACAACGGCGAACTCGGTACCTAAGAAGATGTGATGGGAAAGGTTGTGGCCACAACGGCAAACCCGATACTAGGAAGAGATGAAAGGAAGGATTGAGGCCACAACGGCGAATCCGGTACCCTAAAAGATGTGATGGGAAAGGTTGAGGTCGCAACGGAGAACCCGATACCATGAAGATATGAAGGGAAAGATTGAGGCCGCAACGGTGAACCCGATACTTAAAAAGATGTGATAGGAAAGGTTGAGGCCACAACGGCTAACACGGTACCATGCAGAGATGAAGGGAAGGATTGAGGCCACGATGGCAAATCCGGTACCTTAAAAGATGTGATGGGAAAGGTTGAGGCCGTAATGGCGAACCCAGTACCATGAAGATATGAAGGGAAAGGTTGAGGCCACAACGGCGAACCTAGCACCTTAGAAATGCGACGAGAAAGATTGAAGCACAACGGCGAGTCTTATACCTTAAAGACGAAGAGGAGTACATTGAAGCCGTAACAGTGAATCTTCTACCTCGAAGTTACAGTGGATCAGATCAAACTACAATACCAAGTCTTTATCTCTCTGAAATTGTAGTAAGAGCAAGATGAAGTTTCGACATCAAATCCTATCTTCTTGAAGTTATAGTGGAGTTGGACTCAAACTACATCATTCCAGTTTTTTTACCCTTAAACAAGAAGGGCAGATTGAAGATTCCGATCTCTTTCTCCGAGCCTGAAGCAGATTGCAGCCATTCGATCTTTTACCCCGAGCCTAGGGTAGATCACCATCAGCCAATCTCTTACTCCAAGCCTGGGTAAATTGAAACCATCCGATCTTTTACCTCGACCCTGAGGCAGATCACCATAAGCCAATCTCTTACCACGAGCCTTGGGCAGATTGCAGTCACACGATCTCTTACCCCGACCACGGGGTAGATCACAACCATCTAATCTTTTACCCCAATCATGGGGCAGATTGTAGTTATCCAAAATAATGAAGTGGTCATCTTCCTGATGAGATGTAGAGAAGTGAACCAAATCCGTCTTCCTGATTGGATACAGAGAAGGAGACCGAGAGATGAAGCCACAACACACCTAGAGTGTCAATTGCAAGAGAATTGAGTCACAACATTGAATCCCACTTTCCTAAAGTTGTAGAGGAGCTAAAGCAATGAAGTTGAACAACCGATAAAGCGAAGGGTAGGCTGATTGAAGAAAGAGTGTCGAAGAAATGAGACATGACAAAATTGGACCTCCTTTTGGTCTTTGCTCCATTCCTGTTACACAGCAATGAGCAAAGAGGGGCAGCTGTTGGAGCCCAATTTTGACTGGGCCAGTTCCCAAAACCAAACCAAACCATTAAATAAAGTTTAAATTAAAATTTATTTTTTAATTTAAATTGTCCAAATACATGTCCAAACCTAATCATCTTAGCTTACCCACCTAGCCCAAATCCTATTACTCAATTACATCGTACCTAAAACCAACAGAAGCCCAAATGGCCCAAATCCTAAACTAGAGAGGGAAACCCTAATTTGCTAGGGTTTCCAACAGCCACCACCCACCCACTTGCCCACTTGGATGTTCCATCACCACTTGCCTCTGCCACCACCACGTGATCACCTGCAAAAATAAAGAGAAGAAACAGAAGCAAGAACAAAGAAATGCATGTATCCATTCGGCTATAAAAAGCCAAGTAAAAATTGTAAGAGGGGCTCCTTCCTGCTCCAATTTTTGAAGGAAAAATGAATATTGAGCAATAACAAAAATAGAAAAAAAAGACATTCTATTATTTATGTGCTTGTTTTATTATATATATATATATATGTATATATATGTAAATAGATATACATCTTGATTTTCATTTTCATACATGTAAAAACAGAAAAAACTAAGAACAAATTTGAAAAATATAAAAAAATAAAATAAAAAATCATTTCTTTTTAACCTTTTTGAAAAACCAAGGCTCGATCTTGTTAGATCGGAGCCCGATCTACGACTTGAAAGTGAAAAAATAAAAAAGGGAAGAATTTTTTACCTTTAGCCACCGTGTGCGGCGGCAAACGACGATGGTCGGTGACAAGAGAAAGCACCAAAAAGAAAAGAGAAGATAGAGTTGAGAGGATTTTAGAGTTTTTTCGAAGAAAAAAGTGCAAAAGTGAAACAAAAAAAGGATTAAAGAGTTTTTATAGGGACTCAGGCACTTAAGCCTTAAAACGACGCTGTTTTGGCATAAGGCATAGGGATCAGATTTTTTTTTCTTTAAGATGGGCAATTTCTCCCTTTGGTCCTTCCACATTTTTTAATTATTTTAATTTAGTCCTTAATGTTATTTTTATTATCTTTCAATTTTGCCTAACAATTTTAATTATTTTTCAATTTAGTCCCCTGACTTTTTGGAGGCCTAAGAGGTTGTCACGTGTCAATTTTTTGGGTTTATTGCACTAAAGGTCCTTAAACTTCCCAAAATCCCATTTTGACTCCCAAACTTCTCCAAAATTATACTTTGACCCCTTAACTTTTCCAAAATTGGATTTTAACCTCCAAACTTTTCTAAAATCACATTTTGACCCTCAAACTTTTCTAAAAATTTATTTTGACCGCCAAACTCATCCAAAATCACATTTTGACCCTAAACTTTCCCAAAATTACATTTTTACCCTTAAACTTTTTCGAAATTATGTTTTAATCCCTAACTCTTCGAAACTTCATTTTTACCCCGTTTTTTCGATTTCTTTGGTTTTCATACATAAAATTTAATTAATTTTCTTTGCTTCTTTATTAATACTGTTTTCTGATTTCGTTTCTCGTTTTTTTCGTATTTCATATATTATTACTTCTATGCTTAATTTATGCATTTGCTTATCTGCTTAATTGTTTTATTTAATGTTGCACAATCATCTTTAAAATTAAATTTTCTCTCTGATTTTCTCTAAAAATATGAATGTTTTAAAATCGAGGCAATGTTCATTTATTTCGGATTTTGAAAAATTGTGTCTTAATTTACTAGGCGCGAGTTTTTCTTCAAACCGAAATAATCGAATACCCTTTTAAGGGTTTGAAATTTGCAACGAAGGAATGTTCGTTATTTTTGGATCTCGAGATGTTATGTCCTAACTCACCGGACGTGATTTCTTTCCTCGATCATTTCGAAATAACGAGACTTCCTCACAAAATTTGATTTTTCTTCTTAAACGTGTACATCAAATAAATCATGCATTTAAGGATAATATTTTTAAATTCTACTTGAGTTTTCAAATTCTTAACAAATCAAGATTGGATAATAATCGACGTGGTACCAATTTTTGGACGTGTGAGGATGCTAACCCTTCCTCACACGTAACCGACTCTTGGACCCATTTTTTGGATTTCGAAGACCAAAATGTTTTTTTTAAAAACGGATTTTAAGCATTTTGTGGTGATCCAATCACACAGAATAAAAGATTGGTAGCGACTCTCAATTTCGATTTCAAAAAATATTTGTAAACATAAATTTAAAAATATTCAAAAAATTACACCATTTTAGTAGTCTATATATTTATAATTTTTAAAGGACTAAATCAAAATTTATCATTTTTGGGATGGTCAAAGTACAATTTCACTATTATTAACTTAAAATTTCATATATTATAAAAGGTCTAAATGACAAAATTTTCATTTTAGGAGGGGCTAGGTCTCCTGCCAACCTCCTGACTCCGCCACTATATATGACATAATTACTATTCATTGAAGTGACGAATTAGATAGGCTCCATGTATGTCAACACGTATACTGTCCTAGCCTTAACACGTGTTTGCCGATCCACTCATTCGACTTCGCACTTTCTATCTGCGAACACCCAGGGACACGCAAACTAGGCTCGCGAGCCCTTAACATATCCACCTAGTAGGGTTCAAGCTCGAATCGTGAGTCAATAGTTCGAATTATATTCGAGTTTCAAGTTGATAATCGAAAATACCATAACAAGTATAATTATTGATAATGGAATTTCCATAAATACCACAGTCAAAAAAACTTGTGACATATGAAGGCCCAAAATTCCCTAAAAAAAGAATGGCTAGAAACAATTTGCTTGGTAAAGACTAAACTAAAATAACGAAATAAAAGCTACTCTTCCAAATCCTCTCCATTTATGGAGAGAGAGAGAGAAAGGAGAAGAGAGTTCCTCCAAGAGAGGAAAAAAAATTAAATCAATAATTAAAGAAAAACATACTATTTTCCTACCTCCCTCTTCTTCTCGCTAGTGCTTCATCCAAAATCTATTAACTCTCTTTTTCAACTATTTTTAGGAATTTTCTTTTGCACAATAAACCCTCCAAAATGGTAAGTTCTTGTTTCTTCTTTCTATTTTCCTAAAATATTTTGATGTCTTTGTTTATGTCTAATTGTTGCATTTTATATATAAATCACCTGATTTCCACAGTAGAATTGGATGTTGCTACTTTCTCAGACGGCACCACCCTAAAAATTTCTCAAAAAACAAATTTTTTGGTGTCGCTTAAAAAATTAGTAGCATCGAGTTGAAATGTGCAGGGGCGAAACGTTCAGAGATTTGATGAAGTAATTACCCTTTTTAGATTGGTTGTATGAGGAGCTAATTAAACTTTTGATCTATTTGAATGTTAAATCTATCCCTTTTAAAATTAAATTTAAATATCCCTTAAAAGATATAAGAATAAAAAAAATAAAATTTTCTCTTTTTTTTTTTTAAACAATGAACTTAAAAATATGTATACAATTATTATTTAAATTACGTCATATGTCCCTCAAAAAGTTTCCTCAAGTTTATCTAAATTTAAATATTTTCAATTCATTCCCTAGTATATTTGAATTTAGACAAATTTGAGAAAATTTTTTGAGGGACATATTGGATAATTTAAATAAGAATTTCATATAATTTTTAATTTTATTGTTTTTAAAAAATAAATAAATGAGAAGGGTTTATTTTTGTTATTCTTATATCATTTAAAGATTATTTAAATTTAATTTCAAAAGGGAACAAATTTAACATGGAAATAGACCAAAAGTTTAATTAGTGTCGCCATCTCTCACATGACACTCTTTTTTTTTTCAACCAATCTAAAATGGGTAATTATTTCATCAGGTTCCTGAACGTTTTGTCCTGCACGCTTCAATCCGATGCTGCCAATTTATTAGGCAACATCAAAAGATTTGTTTTTTTGGGAGATTTTTAGGGTGGTGCCACTTGAGAAAGTGGCGACACCCAACTCTACTTTAGAAATCAGATCATTCTCATAATTAATCTTGAAATTGGATCATTTTCATAATTGTTTAAACTTATAAGATCAGAATCTTAAAAAAAAAAAAGCTTACAGATGAAATTTATCAAAGTAAAATCTTTATTGTATTTTATTTTAGCTTTTTTATTTTTTTTTCTATTTGAGCATATGCATGTGGTGTGTGATAAATCTTCTAAGCTTATGTCATGTAATATGGTTTTGTGTTTTGTAATAGGACCAATTGGACAATGATAAAAAGGAGTTAGTCGAGCGGTTTATGTTCGTAGTTGGACAAAGGTAATTTTATAACTTTTGCAGTTCCACTCCTCCTGGATTACTTTCAATATTTTTGTGAATGTTTAAGTAGTTTGAAAATTGTTTGCAAAAAAGGTTTATGATCAAAGACAAAAATTAATAGATGTTTGATAGAATAGATAATCAGATTCGTTTTTTATATTTTTGGAGTCGAAATAATAAATTGGGATCTTTTAAAAAAATTTATAAAATGTAAATCAATAAAACAAAACACATACTAGTAATAATAAAAAAAAAATTAGATCCTTCTATTTTCTTTTCTTTTTTTTTTCTACCTGCAATGAAACATCGATCAAATTAACCTTTTGCTTAAAATCCACAACGGAATCCCTTAAAACACTGAATCTGGTATTGAAAATGCGTCTTAATTTAATGTATTACCGCCCTTTTACATTGTGTATTGGTTGTATGCCTTCAAGGGCGAAATCCGAAAATTTAGTTAGGGGTCGAAATTAATTGTAATTTTTATAATAGTAAAAATGTAAATTTAAAAGGATTAAATCAATATTTTATTATTTTTAGGAGGTTAAAGTGTAATTTTACCTTTACTAATTAAATTTTTAAAGATTTAAATAAAAAAAATTTCATTTTAGAAGTACCAGAACCATTGTCAACCCCCTTAAATATGCCTCTAATACCTTTGTTGGTCATTTGTTGAAACATTAATTTGTTGTGTTTTACATCCATCTTATCTACTCTTGAAATATGTGTTGTTGTACTAACAATATTTGTTCCCTTAACTTAATATATGCTTTTTATTTGTTTTTGTTTTGATTAAATGATGCATTTTTAAATCAAGTTGAGTTTAATTGTGATTTCGAATGATCAATATATACTTAGTTTTCGTTATTAATATTTTTTTTTTCTTTTAGAGATAAGTAAAATTATCTTCTAGAAAATTATAGTTCCAAAAATAATAACAAAATTAACTCAAAACAAGTATCGATGTTGGTTTCCTTTATATCTTTTTCGGAAGAACAACTCATTTTTAGAATGATAATTGTTCAAAAAAATCATTATTTGGGAACAACCATATTTAGAACAACTATTTTCAGAACTAGGCTCTAGTTTAGAACAATCATCATTTAAGAACAACTCTATTTGAGAATAACTAATGTATGAAATAACTCTTGTTTAGAACAACATTTACTAAGAACAATCATGTTGAAAACAATTGATATTTGGAAAATGTCAAAATAACTTCTATTCAAGAACAACTTTTCTTTACTAACCACTCAAGTTCCAAGAAAGATTCTGTAGAAGATATTTAACAAGATATTGCTTCACTAAATTAGAAGTAAAAAACCCCGAAATATGACAAGGCTCTTAAGTTATCTTCACTCTTGAGATACTCTGAAGAACTTATCTTGATAGATCAAATATGGACGTAGTTAAGAGGTTTCTCTTAACCTTTTACTATAACATTTAGTGTGGTTCCCTTTCATTTAGAAACACAATAAACTGTTGTTCACTATTCATCATTATTACAAACTTGAACTATTTTTAACATACCACTAATATAGTTGCAACTGAAAGTCTCATTCATTACTCCTGTTCAATAGCTAATTTTGTAACTCCCATTCTCCATACCTACAAATGAGTTTCATTTGGGGATATTTTAAATTTTGAAATTCTAAGTTTGAAAACTCTCTAAAGCTCTCTCAACATGCTCCTTTACTCAGCCACACTTAGCCTTTCTTCACTTTACAAACTACGACATATTGTTGCATTCAGTGTTACAATGTTTGCTCTAGTATTTCTCACCATCTACAATCCATTCACTTGTTTGTAATGCTTCTTTTTACCAATGAACCCTCTACAATCAATGGATTTAGATATTATAAAAGCTACAACACTTTCTTTAGAGATTACATTATATATATATATATATATACATATATATTATTTCAAATAACAAATTTTAAGAGATGGGAGCTTTTCTTTATATTCCCACCTTTTTATGGAAACAAAATAGAATTCAATTCTCACTTAAACACAAAAGAATGTTCTTCCCACTATTTTTAAAAAACAAAATTTTAGTGAAAAACATCAACATGCTATTCTCAACAATTTTTTAGAAACACAAGTATGTTATTCCATGTATATTTTTCCAAGGAAAATAAATTGCATAATCTTCTCATTTATAACAAAGAAACATATGGCCTACTATTCCTAACTTTTTTAAGGAAAAACAATAATATGCTATTGTCAACTTATTTAGAGAAAACCAATAGCATGCTTGTTGGTTTTTCTTTGTAAGTAAGAAAGGAAAGACAAACCAAGTTTAGCAATGAAATGTGACTTGCTATGTTTTTCTATTTTCAATACTAAATTTACATACAAAGTGTAACCTTATATAGGAAAAATATTGACAAGTTGGCAAACTTAGGAACTTGAAATTTCTCATTGACTGATTATTGTCCAATCAACACCGTTAAAATTATCCTACCAAATTTAAGATAAATAAAATAAGCTAACGACTTTCTAAACAAGTTGGCAACTTGCCAACATGTATCAAAAACATCGAGACAATCTGCAACATCTCAACTTGGCATAGTCGGTTAGTACCTTGATAGTATGCCATTCAATAGCTTAAAGTATGATAATCAGCAAGACAACTGACGTCTTATATGTTCGCGAGTCTTGTTCATATTTGGACAATCTGCTAGATAGTCCACCAATGGGTCTCCGCTAGATAGTACGCCAACTAAAGGTCTTTCATTTTGCTTACATTTGGCCTATTCGCCATATGACTCACACCATTTTTGTTCGTGGGACTGCTTGATCTATTCGCATTTTGCTTGTCCACAATATTTGAGTATGTTACATGAATGGCCATCTCGCAACACTCCTCCTTGGACTTTATGTTGTGAACACCAATTTCATTCCTCAACTTCTCAAACCTCGCTTTTCTAAGAGGCTTGGTCAGAATGCCCCTCAACTGACTCTTTGAATAGAGTCACTTCCTTAACCTGTTCGTTTTCTCTCACAAAATGATACTTGATCTTGAAGTGTTTTGTTTTTCCATAGAAGATAGGATTCTTCGTAGTTGCAACAATGAATTAATTATCACACAAAATCTGTGTTGCTTCATCCTGTACAAGATTCAAATCACTTAGAAGTTTTCTCAACCCAATTGCTTGGTTGGTTGCTATTACTGCTGCCACATACTCCACCTCAACTGTGGATTGAGAAACAGTTTGATGCTTCGTGGAACTCCAAGAGAACACACCAGGACCAAGTGAAAAGGGATATCTAGAGGTGCTTTGCATATCATTTACTGATCCTGCCCAATCACTATCACTATAGCCAACAAGCTTCAATACATCTGTCTTCATAAACTAAACGCCAAAGTGGCGATCCCTTTGATATATCTCAACACCCTCTTAGCAAGCTTAAAATGCGATATGTTACAGCAATGCATGAACCTTGATAACAAACTTATTGCATACATAATATATAGTCATGTTGTTAAATATAACAAGAAACCAATGAGACTTGCTAACTAACAAATATCCCTTTTTGAACTTGTTTTACTTCCATGCCAAGGAAATATCTCATTTCCCCAAGGTCTGACATCTCAAACATCTTCTCCATCTACAACTTGAATTCCTTCACCAAATCATCACAACTTTCAATTACAAGTAGGTCATCAACATACAAAGAAACTATTAATGCTATGACCTTTTTAACCTTCTTTGCATAGAGAGTTGGCTATCTAAGGCTTTTCTCAAATCTCAAATTTTACAGTAGTCTTCTATTCTTGCATACGAGGCTCTAGGAGCCTATTTTAGCCTGTATAAGGTTTTCTTAAGCCTGTACGCCTTCTCTTCACTTCCTTTAACAATAAAACCAAGAGGCTACTCCATATAGATTTCTTCTTATAAGTAGTCTAATCGTTTAGTTGATGGATCATCCACCCCATTAGAGCAACCAATGCTAAAAGTAGTCTAATCGTTTCCAGCTTTGCTATTAGAGCAAATGTCTCCAAATAATCGACACCAAATTGCTAACTAAAACCCTTCACAACCAGCCTTGCCTTTAACCTGTTGAGTAAGCCATCAATATTGAGCTTGGTTCTAAACACCCATTTAACACCAATAACTTTTTTATGCGATGGCCTATCAATAAGCTCCCATGTCTGGTTCTAGTGAATCATGCTCAGCTCAACTCTCATTGCATCCATCCAGCCTTCTATTGCTTCAGCTTCTTCAAAGCTTGTTGTTTGAAGAATTGCTACATTAGCTCTCTGATATATTTCTACAATTGGTTATGTGTCCTTTACTGGTATGTCATCAAAGTCTTCTTTTTCACTTTGTTCATCCGCAGTTTGTAACCCCTATTCTAGCTTTCCTTGTTCGAGTATCTCAATTTCAGTAGCATCCCATCTCCATATTTGCTCTTCATCAAACACAACATCCCTGCTCATCATAATTTTCTTAGAAAAGGGCAATAAATCTTGTACCCCTTTTTATTATTGTTGTATTCAATGAATATCTCAGGTTGCGATCTTTTCTCAAGTTTGCTTCTTTTCACCTAAGGAACATTAACAAAACAGATACAGCCAAATACTTTTAAGTGAGAGACTAAAGGTTTGTAATCGAACCAATCTTCAAATGGCGTCTTCTCCTTCACGACCTTGGTTGGCATTTTGTTCAACAGATAGACAAAAGTGTTTACCGCTTGAACCCAAAATTCATTTGGGAGCTTGCTTTCAAACAACAACCACCTTGTCATGTCCATCATAATCTTGTTTTTCCTTTCACACACTTGATTTTGTTGTGGAGCGTAAATGTTAGTGAGCTGGTGACGGATACTAGCTTCTTCATAATAGTTTTTGAACTTGTCTAAAGTGTACTCAGTTCCATTATCAGACATGATCATCTTTAGTTTGTTGGCTATTTGATTTTCAACATGTACTTTAAACTTCCAGTAAACTTAAGCTACATCAATTTTTTGTTTCCAAATTTTTTTTTTAAGAGCTTAACAGATTGATATTAAATTATATCATGATTTTCATATTAGTTTTTCTTGTCATAAGTGATACCTCAACTATTTTTCTTTTCCCAAGTTGGTATCTTTGTTAGTCAAACTATTAAGTGTATTTTAACTTTTTTTTTATTTCCTTTTTTCTTAATTCTTCCTTTTTAATATCTGTCAATGTCATGAATGCTTGAAATTCACCCTCCCAAGGTCAAGACGTTGGCAACTAATTTTGCGTTCGAACTTCACCATCTGCTTGCTCGACCTAATGGGATCAAAAATGTTTTTTCGTTAATTAAAACATCTATTATCATAATTGGACAAAATTCGCCAGTCGACTAGTTCGACTGAGAATTAGTCATGGTATTAGTTCGAAGATAGGATTGAATTGAGTTAAAAACCTAGTTGAACTGATTTTCTCTATTTTTATTTTTTTAATTTTATGATTTTTAATAATTTATTTAACCTAACCAAACAACCAATTAAATCGAGAATTGATGGCTTGACTGGTTTAATCATCGGTTCGGTTCTAAAAACCTTGATTGACTAACAGTTGAACTAACAAACATACCAACCTGGAAAAAAAGTAGTTTAGGTGCCAATCGTGAACAAAAAATATTTAGGTACAAAATAGGAAAAAAAAAGACATAGTTTGGGTACCAATTTGTAGGTTAAGCCTTTTAAAAAAAATTAAACTTAACGGTTTGACTAATGAAGGTACCAATTTGGGAAAAATAGTTTAAGTACCATTCGTGATAAAAAAATTTAGGTACCAAGATGGTGTTGAACACCCCACAACTCATCAAAAGCTCAAAAACTGAGAGAAAGAAAGAAGAAATTAAATGAAAAACTTAACACTTGATTTATTTCGGTGTGAATAACACATATAACATAGGTCTTTATATAGACCCAAGGTTCTACTATCCTTATTTTCCTAAGCAATGTGGGATATGAGTTTTACATAGATTCATAAACCATTTACAATGTTGGATACATTCTTTACTAACAAAAACACTTTACACTATATTTTTCAATAAGTTGGTGTTGATATTTCAACACTCCCCCTCAACACCAACTTCCTTTTTGTGTGTTATGTCAAGCTGACAACAGAAGTTTTTGAGCTTGCTGCCATTCAAGCCTTCCGTGAATAGGTCCACCACTTGGTTTTCTGTCTTTATATGTTCAAGCTTGATTTCTTCTTACAAGACTTTTTCTATAACAAAGTGGTAGTGCACCTCCACTTGTTTAGTTCTTGCATGAAAAACTGGATTCTCTGCTAAGCGTATGGCTGACATGTTGTCACAATATATGGTAATTGGAAACTCCACTTGCTGATGCAAGTCCTCTAACAGTTGCAAAAGCCAAGTGCTCTCTTGAGCTTCCATTGCCACTGCACGATACTCTACTTCGGTGGTTGACAAAGACACTGTGGGCTGTAGTTGAGCGTAGGGTAACATGGTCACCTACATAGTTAACATCACAATAGTAAACTAGCTTGCAATCTCCACCTCTTCTGTACAAAATATCATGATCAATCGTACTCTTCATGTACCTCAAAATTCGTCGAACTGCTTCCAAGTGAAGTTTCTTTGGATTTTGCATGTAACAGCTCACAATGCCAGCTGCAAAAGAAATATCTAGCCTTGTTAAAGTTAAGTATGTAACACCCAAAACTCGAAATCGTCGTTGATATGGGTCCCGATGTCCCACTATTCATTTATTACTATTTTTAAAATAACATGTCATACATTCTTATTTCATTTAAGAATTTGCACTTCATACGTCATATATTGTCATTTAGCCATAAACACTATTCAACAAGGGCAAAAAGGTCATTTCGAACATTTTTGGAGACTTCTACTGGTACTTGTTGGACAAATATCGATAGTTGATAAGTTAATAAACAGTTTAGGAATAGTACATATTTCTACCGATACAAGTGACTCTTCTACCAAAACAAGTCTTACTTTTACTAATACTAAAAACTCTAGATAGCTAAAAGTCTCACCCTGCAACTTCTACCGATACAAGTACACAAACTATCAATATTTCCAAACACATAACTACCAATACTTGCAATTTAACTACTGACACAATCCAAGTCAGTAAATAACTTCTCTCCTACCCTGTACTTCTATCGGTACATGAAAGAGAACTACCGAAATAAGTAAGCAGATTTCATGAAAATGCATATAATTCTTCTAAGTAATGATACTATTATAATAGATCAATTCATAACATAAATACATTACGATATTCATTCCAAAATAACTCAAACAAAGCTACATCAAGTCATCCCAAGTCATACAACTCACTACAATCTAGCCAAACATTAGTAAACATTCTAACGAGTTTTTTACAACAAATCATATCAAGTTCACAAATCCTACTACATGCCATATAAGCCAAGTGATACGAAAGACTACCAAATGAGCTCCCGAGATAGTGTGGTTCTTGTCAGGGATCCGATCTCTAACAGCAAAAATGAATCTACAAAACAAAGACAATACACAAATAAGCTTACAGAGCTTAGTAAGTTCGTTGTACAGTTATCTTTATGAATAACCACAAAACAAGAAAATAAATGCGAATTATCATTTTTGTTCCTTCCATCTTCATTATTCAAAAGCCCTTTTGGGTCTTCCAGTGAAATAATTCCTTGTGATCCAATAATGCTCTTACGAGCTAGTATTTCTCTTACGAGCCAATATTGCTCAACGAGCCAGTATCTCTCTTATGAGCCAGTATTTCTATTCTCTTTACGTCTTCCATTATGATCCATCATCAAGAAATAAATCAACAAGGTTAGCATTTTAACAAGTAGAATATAGTGTGTAAACTTATCGAACAAATTTGTAGCAAAAAGGAAACTCTGGGGATTACTCTATAATTTTCCCTTTTCCATGATCTATTGCTCACTCGTGATCTAAATCAACAAATCATTAATTTACACATTTAAATCATGAAATTTAAATAATTTCTTGCATTCGTGCCCTTTTAGGTAAATTTATAAAATTACCCCTATACTTCCATTTTTATTCAATTTAGTCCTTTAACACAAAATAAACAAAAGAACCATTTCTTTTTCTAAACCTATACCAGCCAAACATCAATGAGTTTATGCTCTCACCCTACAAGTAACTATTTCATAATCAAACATGAAATTTCACCATACAAAATCACTCTACAAATTCTTTAAAATCACTATACAAAAAGATCCAACCCAAGCATCAAACATACAAATCCATCAAAACCTTCCAATAATAAGCTTATTCAACAATGGTAAAATTTATAATATTTGATAGATTCACAAATTAGTCCTTGAGTTAGCTAGATTAAGCTAATACGGACTCAAAAACATAAAAATTAATAAAAACGGGTAGCAATAGCTCACTCAAATCAAAGTTCAAAGCTTGAAATAAGACCCTAGCTCTCCCCCTTGTTCTTGTCGAAGAAGATGGTGAAAATAAAAGAAATTATGCTAATTTCTTCTTTAATTTCACTTTTATACCCAATGACAATTTTGTAAATATTTAGACTTTTATAATTAGCTTTATTAATCACTTAATTAGCCTTAATTAAACCTATTTATAATTAATATAAGTCATGTTAATCCACCCACTAAATTACTTTTGGTTAATTTGCTCACTTGGTCCTTCAAATTAACTAATTCAAATTTCTCACCTTTTACGATTTAATCCTTTTTACTCAATTCACTATCAAAACATTAAAATTCCGTAACCAAATTTTTAATATGATACTAATGACATCATAAATAATAAAATAAATTAATTTACGACTCGACTCATTGAAGTTGTGATCCCGAAATCATTGTTTCCAACACCATTAAAAATCGGACTGTTACAACTTTACCAGTAAATAAGTTTGGGTATTGTGATCTCATAGAAGCCTCTGTCTTCCAAGTTACTTCTTTCGAACCATGATGATTCCACAGAACTTTTACTAGTGATACCTTTTTATTCCGCAATTCTTTTACCTCACGAGCCAAGATTTTGACCGATTCTTCAAGATACGACAAATCTGACTGTAACTCGACTTCATAGGGAGTAATCATGTAAGAAGGATTTGATCTATACCGTCTTAACAATGAAACACGAAACACGTTATGAATCCTCTCAAGTTCTGATGGTAAAGCTAGTTTATAAGCTACAAGACCAACTCTCTCAAGGATCTATACGGTCCAATAAATCGCAGACTCAACTTCCCCTTTCTACCAAACTTTAACACCTTCTTCCAAGGTGATACTCTTAAGAAGACTCGATCTTCAATGGCAAACTCTATATCCTTTCTTTTCAGGTCAGCATAAGACTTTTGCCAGTCAGATGCTGCTTTTAAACAATCACGGATTACTTGAACCTTATCTTCTGTCTCGTGTACCAAATCAATCCCAACCAGCTTAGGCTCGCTTAACCGTCTCATCCTAAATTCAGCTACGACTGACCCATCGCCCTCAAGCGACAAGTGTGCATTCAATGCCCTCAAGGCAAACAATGATTTTCGACTCAAGGCATCGACAATCACAATAGCTTTTCTCGGATGGTAGTCAATAACTAGATCGTAATCCTTCAGTAATTCAATCCACCAACGTTGCCTCAGATTTAATTCTTTTTGGGTCTTCAAATATTTCAAGCTTTTGTGATCTGTGAATATGTGACATTTCTCACCATACAGATAGTGTTGCCAAGTCTTCAGTGCGAAGACAATGACAACTAACTCCAAATCATGTGTTAGGTAATTTCTCTCATGGGACTTTAACTGTCGGGAAGCATAAGCTATTACTTTCCCTACTTGCAATAGTATACATCCTAGCCCGTTCAACGATGCATCACTGTAGATAATAAATTCTTTTCCCGACTCAAGCTACGTCAAAACTGGAGCTTGATCTAAACTCTGCTGACACTTCTCTGACCAACCATACAAAACATTCTTCTATAGCAACTTCGTCATTGGTAAAGCTATAATAGAGAAGTCTTTTACAAATCGACGGTAATAGCCCGCCAACCCTAGGAAACTACGCACCTCTGAAAAATTCTTTGGAACTTTTCAGTCGAGGATAGTAGAAACCTTACTTGGATCTACCCGAATCCCTTTCGAAGATACGATATGCCCTAAAAATCTAACTTTCTTAGTATTAGTGAGCCTACACTTTATGTGAAGAAAGATGGGAATGAGACATTTCTTGCAGTATCTTTGTATGTTGATGATCTACATGTGATTGGAAGTAATAGTGAGTTGGTTGATGACTTTAAAAGACGAATGCAAGTAGTGTTTGAAATATCAAATTTGGGAGAGATGACATACTTCCTTGGTTTGGAAGTAATTTAAACTTGTGAAGCAATTTTTATAAGCCAAAAGGCTTTTGCCATGAAAATATTTAGAAGATATTGCATGGAAAATTGCAAGCCTGCCAATACTCAAATTGCTTAAGGAGAACAACTCACCAGCAATGAAGATCTTGAAAGAGTGGATGAGACAAACTATGGAAGCTTGGTTGGTTGCCTACTTTACTTAACTGCATCTAGGCCAGATATAATGTATGTTATAAGTTTGTTGTCAATGTACATGCATTGCAGCAATATAAACGATTACAAAGCCGTTAAAAGAGTTTTGAGGTATGTAGAAGGAATATTGAGCTATGGAGTGAAATTTATGAAGTTTGAAAAGCTTAAGCTACTTAGCTACTCAGACAATGATTGGGCGGTCTACTGAGGACATGAAGAGTACCTCTGGTTATTCCTTCACTCTAGGGTCAAGTGTTTTTTGCTAGAGCTCAAGGAAGCAACAATCAGTATCACAATCTATAGCTGAAGAAGAGTATATTGCAGTTGTTGCAGCTGCGAACCAATCCATTTGGCTAAGAAAGTTGTTGAATGATTTGAACATAAACCAAGAGGAAGCAATAGAGATCAAGTGTGATAATCAATCTGTTGTTGCAATTGTAAAGAATCTAGTATTGCATGGAAAAAAAAACACTTCAAAATTAAGTATCACTTTGTGAGAGAAGTGAAGCAAGCAGAGGAGGTAACATTAGTTCATTGTAGTTCAGAAGACCAGTTAGCAGATATTCTAACAAAGCCTCTTGGGAAGATGAAGTTCAACAAGTTGAGATATGATATTAGAGTTCGCAACATGGGGGCCAAGGAGGAATGTTGCGAGATGGCCAACCATGCATTGGAAAACACACATGGCAAACAAACAACACAAATGGCGAAAAGTATAATTGGCAAACACATATGGCAGACATCATACGACAAACAGTTCTGGCTCTAAGTCACATGGCAGATAATCTAAGCATGAGAGGGCTGGCAGGCTAGCAATATGCGAACTGTCATGCAAGGAGTTTTTACACGACAAACTTGGCGGATTGTCTATGCACATTGGTAGACTATCTAACTGCAAGCATATCTGCAGATAGTCAAAGTGTAAGATGTCTTCTTAGAGTAGAAAATCGATGTTTTGGTTTAATCTTTTATTCAATTCTTATGTTAAGATACTTAGTTAGTAAGAAACTAAGTTGGTAATGACTTGATGTGTTTAGGTGTTGATTTCATAATCATTTTGTTCAAGTTTAGTTTTCCTATTTCCAAGATGTTAGTTGGATTAGTTAAGTTGTTTGGAAAACAAAAAGATATATATTGTATTGAAACGAAAAATTAAGAGTGTTAAAAATCAATTCATCTTACTGGTTCATTGTCTCATTTACTTTCTTTTATAGTCTCAAAAACACCAACAATCCACCCTAAAAACTTTCTTTAGCATTAAGGAAATATCTTCACCTAATGCATCAACAACAAACTTATCAACCTTAACTAATCCATAGGATCTATCTTTATCTCTCCTAGTTGTTATCTATTCAAAAAAAAAAATCTCCTTTGCTCAAATCTGGAATGGTCTCATTGTTGCCCATATAATGTTCTCCAATCTTTTCCATAATCACTAAGCTCTATATATTTCCCTTGTATGTTGTTGCACCTTCCTCTAATTGCAATAAGTACTATTGAATCTAGAGAAATCGAAAAAAATCTTACATCCATATATAATGAATCCATTTAACTAGGGGCGAATTTAGGGGCCCTTAAAATTTTTAAAATTTTAAATTAGTAAAGATAAAATTACACTTTGATCCCCTAAAAATGATAAAATTTTGATTTAATTCTTTAAAAATTACAATTTAATTTTGATCTCCTAAAATTTTTTTCTTACTTCACCCCTGCATTTAACCTAGTGATTGCTCTCCTCGCATCCACTTGATAGAGAAATCTAACCAAACCAATTTTATTTCCATGTTTGTTCATTTTTTTTTTTGGAATGAGAACATTGACCACCCAACTGTGATATTAAAAAATCTCCCAGATCCCTCTTTGCTGAATTTTAGGAGGCAAGTTTTCAATGTACAGCAACACCCATTCTTCAACTTATATATATATATATAGAAGAAATAAAAATATGTGTTGGAATGTAGTGTACACATCATTTTAATACCTATAAATATTCTATTTTATATAGTTTTAGAAAATGAATGATACTTATGCACCCTAGTGCATAAGTTTCATTCCGAATTAGTTAATAACAATACAACACCTTATTATTGGGTAAAGTAAAAAATAGTGGACGACTTATACATAAATATTAATAAATTTATTTAAATATAAATATTTTTTGGCATCTTCTATATTTATTTTACTGTCCATATTTGGAGTTTGTGGTTGTTCCACCCAACAATATCCTCTCAAAGGTTAGAACATGCACTCTTTCCTTGAGAGTGCAATGTGCATTACTAGTGCACTCAACACTTACTGGTATAATTAAATATTTATTGTAATTGTTATTTTTCTTGGGTTTTGAGTTTAAAATTTATGATTTAAGATTTAAAATTTTGGTTTTATATCAAATTTCGAGTTTAAAGTTTATGGTTTACATCATGTTTCGAGTTTTAGATTTTAATTTGTTTATGCTAAATAAGTTTATATGTATTTATTCATTTATCCTCCAATATTTTCTTATTTCATAAGTAATAAGGTTACATGACACTATGTAAGACTTATGCACTAATGGTCAATCAAACATTCACCATGTAGAAAATAACATTATAAAATCAAGAGATTATAAATTTAAACTCAAGATAACACAAACTCAAGAAATATTATCATAACATAGTGTTAGAGTTGTGTCACTCAAATTCTTATTAAAGAAATAAAATACAAGCGACAAGATAAGAGGATCTGTGGAGGTGAAGGCCTAGGACCAAGGTATAATACAAATTGCACAAGTGGAGTCCGTATAGAAGTATACTTCTATTATTTGATTTTACTTAGAATAAGGGTTTTCAACCTATAAATAGGCGTAGTCGTCTCCTCTTGTATTATCCGATTTTCGATATTAGTGAATTTTTTCTCTTCTATCCGTGGTTTTTTTCGAAGGGGTTTCCACGTAAATACTGTGTACTTTCTCTTTTTCGTTTTTTTTTGCAATATTTCTTCATTATTGACGCTCGATTTTAACACAGTCAAAATTCATTAGTAAAAGAATACAAGTATAACTTCTAACCACCTATTTTATGTATTATCAAGCTTTAAACATAAACGATAGGAGAGAAAATATGAGTCAATAAAATGTGTACATATATTTCAAGTTAATAAGGCAATCTGCTAACTGTCTTGAAAAGTTTTGACCTAATTATTTATTTTCTTTTTTTTTGTTTCTAGAGCATTGTTTCTAGAGAAAGTATTGTATGAAACTGTGATTTCACGCCATCCCTATCTCTTTCTAATAGGGGAATAACAAATCAGTTTTTTTTTTCTCTTGAAAAAATTCAATTCCAACTAAAAAAAGCTGAAAATGAGGAGGAAAAATCTGATTTGTTATTTTCCTATTGAAAAGAGATAAGGATAATATGGAATCATAGTTTCATATAAATTTTACTCATATTTGTAGAATATTCATACCTTATATTTGAGCTCTATGTTTTCACAATTTATAAAGGATAGTATTTAGGTAAAGTCCTCTTAACAATGATGATTCCAAAATTTGAACTCAGAACAAATTTCCGGGGAAGAATTTCATTGTCACTTCTTCCAACTATTTGTTGGTTGGTAGAATATTTTTTTCTAACTCATTATAATGGTTAAAGATTTAGTCTAATGTGAAAATCATCCAACATCCTACCATGTTTTGAGAAAATGAATAAAGGCTTTATTTTGGTTGGTTTTGTTAGAGGTTCATAAGGATATTATTTTTCATTATTTTTACCTATTTGTAATACTACTCATTTTATCTTTGGATTTATGCCAATGTCATTTATTTCTAGTTTAAGGTAAAATTTTACCTTTTACATTAATGGTGTGGATGGTCACTTTTTATATTATTTTGTTCAAGAATTTCATTTACTTTTTTTTATTTAATTGTAGTGAAAAAGTTGCTATAGAATATTTGAACTTCTGTGATTGGGACGTTGAAGCATCTATTGACTATTTCTATGACAATCCAGTTGAAGGTGATCAAGGTGATGAAGGTGATCAAGGTGTTGATTACACACTTTTGGAAGAGCTTTATAATAGATATAAAGGCAAGTTTTTTTTTTTTCAATTTATTGCATTTTGTATTTGTCCTCTTTTTTTTAGGACCCCTTTGAATGGGTATTTATCTCTAGTGCGGTGCATTTAATTATTTTTGTCTCACGCTACAGTATCGTTATAGTATATAATCTCATCGTCACCGTTATTTTTACACTAACTGTAAGAACGCATTGCTCACCCAAAGGGATCATAAATCACTTGAGATAGTGATATATATAGTCATATCTTTATTGTGATAAAATATATAAATTCTTTTTAGAATTGTAAAATAATATTTGATATAAAACTTAAAACTGTAAATCAATATCTATCATGTCAAATCATAAAAAATAAATCAAGAATAAAACTAGATACAGAAGCGTACCTAAATTCATTTTTCTTGAAATCTATGGATCTTGGGGATTTGATATTCTAAATTACCACACAAGTAATTTTGAGAAGCTGACTTTCTCTTTTCTAAAGATGGGATATTAGAAAAGTTACTTTGTTGTGTAATTTGGGGGATCATAGCCTTAATATTTAACTTTGACACATTAACTCTAATTTCTAATCAGCCCATCATCAATTAGAAATTAGTTACTGGAGTATTACACATATTTGACCTATACTTTATTTAATAATTAAAGCCAAATAAACTTTAAGCAAATTATTATGTGTTTCTTACTTTCCTTTTATATATTTAGAAAATATAGAAATTTATTATGTGTTTCTTACTTTCCCTTTATCTATTTAGATAAATAAGAAAAGATTGTATGAAACTGTCATTCTACGTCATCACTATTACTTTTCAATATGAGAATGATAAATCAAATTTTTTCTCCCGATTTTCAACTTTTTAATCTTAAAAAAATTCAAATTCAACTAAAAAAGCTAAAAATCAGGAGAAAAAAAATATGATTTATCATTCCCTTATTGAAAAGGGATAAGCATGACGTGGAATTACAGTTTCATAGAATCCCTTCACTTGGATAAATTTAATAGCTTGTAGGATCCTTTCTAATAAATTACTTATGTTAATGTGTTATACAGATCCCAACACAGATATGATATTGGTTGATGGTATTACTCTACTATGCAATGACCTTGAGGTAAATTTTTTTTGAAATATCAAATAAAGCATTGATGCCCAACATTTTGTTACCCCTTTTTCTTTGTGTTTCTTTCCTATTATTTCATAGATGCATAACATGATTTCAAATTTTGAATGGCGAGTGGGAAACTTTATAATTTTTTTATAGGTGGATCCCCAAGATATAGTTATGGTATGTTTGCACCCTGAAGTACAATCTCTTATGGTAAAAAGGCATTGGTATGGAGAAAGTTTATTGTTTTTTTTTTTTTGTTTGCATGTATGTTTTAATGTATTAACAAGGAAATGGACAAGCTCATAGTCCATGATTGCATGGACAATTTTGAGCCATTGATTTTGTTTATTTTTATTTATATTTAGGATTTAATATTAAAAATTTAGTGCTTTAAGAATAGGATCTATGATTTTAGGATATAATATTTTAGCATTTAGGGTTTTATTTCTTAAAAATATTAAAATATTTTATAAATATCTTTGTTAAAATTGTGTGATTCGAATCTCATCACTTGCTAAATAAATAAAATACAATGACAAAATAAGGGATCTGTGGGGGCGAAAGGTTGAGGATCGAAGGCCCAAGGCTGAAGCCTGCCATAGATCCCCGTTAAGCATAGAACTAGATTGGTATTACGATCGGGGTGCAGAGGTGGAGCCCCCACTTGTACAGACCAGGCCGCACAAGTAAAGTCTGTATAGAACTACACTTCTTCTATTTGAAATTGATTAGAATAGGAGTTTTTCAACCTTTAAATAGATGTAGTCGAAACTCCTTTTGGATCATTCGGTTTTCAACATCAGTGAATTTCTCCTTCTCTATTTATGGTTTTTTCCTGAAAGAATTTCCACGTCGAATCTGTTTGTTGTATTTTTTTTTCTTATTGCTTTGCGATCATTCTATTGTAATTATCAACGTTTATTATAACAATCTTAAATCTAAAATAATAATAAACTCATCATCATCTAATCACTCACATTTGTCCCTAATTGCATGGACTATTAGCAAAGTGATACCCTATTAAAAAAGGGTTTCATAATCCAACTTACTACACTTTTATCACCCTAGTATTACACTATATGTGTCAATGATCATGTTGTGTGTTCTTTCTTATTCTAAATAATAAAATGTTGCGTTTGGTTGAAATATTATTTTTTTCGTCACCTTTTAGTACACGTTACAAATAAACTAACTTTACTTCGTAATTTTAATCATTCTCATAGCTTATTTTAAGTAACTTTTTACTTATTTTGAAAATGTCTTATAGATCATTCTGATTTAAAATCTAAATTTATACTAATTATATCTCTATTTTAGTACATATATCATACTTAAATTTTTCTTTTTGTTAATACACTAAATAACCAAACGAGATATAAGTTTTAAAATTTACATCCTACATAGTTGTACTATTGACAAATGGTGATCAATATTTTGTCTCTACAAAAGCTAATGTGGTATAAGAATAGAAAGATATGAATTTTGGTCCATTAATGTGTTCTAATTATTTCAGTAGTGTTTGATAAAAATTATGAATGTTTTGGGCCTTTGATGTCAATAGAAGGGATTGTATGAAACTGTGATTTCACTTCATCTCTGTCCCTTTTTAAGAGGAGAATGACAAACAAATTTTTCCTCCTGATTTTTAGTATTTTTAGTTGGATTTGAATTTTTTTAAGAGGAAAAAGCTAAAAATCAGCAAGAAAAATTTGATTTGTTATTCCCCTATTGAAAAGAGATAAAAATGATGTGGAATCACAGTCTCATACAATTCTTTCTCTGATGTCAAAACATTATGCTACACTATTAAAGGAAATTTAGGCAATATCACAAATAGTTAGAATCTAATGTAAAAGAAGGATAGTTACAAGTTTTCTCATTTTATTTTAACATTTTATGGATAATTATGTCAATATTTTAATAAATTGCAGCTAGTAATTTCATGGTACATGAATGCTTCTACTATGTGTGAATATTCCAAGATGGAGTTTTTACAAGGGTTGCAAGGATTAAGGTGGACATTTACATCCGTTACTATATCTTCTAAGTTAAGTGACATTAGATTCAAGCTCGATCTTAGGGTCGTCTAGAGGTGCGGTCACCTAAGACCCAAGATTGAGAGGGGTTCAAAATATTATTATTATTTTTTAGTTTTTAAGGGACTCAAAAAAAAATTTAATTTTTAAAGGTCAAAATTTTTTTTATCAACTTTTAAGGGGCCTCAAAATCTGTTTTTAGCTTTTAAAGGTCTAAATTTTTTTTACCAACTTTTAAGTAACCTAAAACCCATTTTATTATTTTACCTAAAGCCCCAAAAATATCAAGAATGAACCTAATTAGATTCAATATTTTACCTTTTATGATGAAAAATATTGATAGAAAGATTTACTCTTTCATGGCAGTGTAGATACTGTGGAGAAGTTCCGTGATAAGATACCAGAAATTCGCTCGCAGCTAAATGATGAAAGTATGTTTAGCATTCCATGGATATCCAAGAAATTTATTTTAACTTGTCATGCATGAAATGTAGAAGAAGAAGTGGGTGAAAAATTTAGCTTGCAATGATTACATCTTTTGTTATTTTTAAATTCAATTTGGCTACAGGGGCGAAGTCAGAAAATTTTTTTAGGGGTCGAAATTAAATTGTAATTTTTACGATAGTAAAAATGAAAATTTTAAAGGATTAAATAAAAAATTTATCATTTTTAAGGGGTCAATGTGTAATTTTACTTTTACTAATTTAAATTAAAAAAAATTAAGGACCTAAATTAAAAAAAATTTATTTTAAGGGCACCCCTAAATTCGCTCCTGCTTGTCTATTAATATTTCAAAAAGAGTAAAATAGTTTTTTTAACCAAAATTCTTACTAAGACATTAATTTTTTTAATGATGTTGGCATGGTAATCCTTATGACAATGTATGTGTACTTTATGTTGACATGACATTATATGTCTATATCAACAAATAATTTAAAACTATAATAAATTTTTTTTTAAAATTCAAAACTTAAAAAAATATAAAAATTTCATAATTTTATTTAAAAAAAGACATGAGGTATATGTGGATTGTCATACAAGCAGTCATGTTTAAAATTTTAATATTTTACTTAGTATTTTTGTTAAAAATAGAAATTCGACTCTTTTTAAGAAGTTGATAGCCAAATTTATCTTAAAAAAAGAATATGAACTAAATTGACAAAAAATGTAAACATTGAAAGCTAAATTTATCATTTTTCCTATTTGAAATGATAGCCAAACAATTGACTTCTTTTTTCTCAAATCATTTAGGTTTATTAATATTTTGTGACTTAGTATGTTATTTTCAATATTCAATTCTTTTTCTTTTGGTGATTGTAGTTACGTTTGGTTACATATACAACTTTGCATTTAACTGGGCAAAAGAAAAGGTATTATCTTTTCCTGACAACTGTCCTTAGTCAGGGTCGAAGCTAGAAATTTTTTTAGGGAATCGAAATTAAATTTTAATTTTTAATAGTTTATATTTTTATAATTCTTAAATGATTAAATCAAATTTTTATAATTTTTAAAAGTCAAAATGTAATTTTACCTTTACTAATTTAAAATTTTAAAAAAATTTAAAGAATCTAAATAATAATTTTTTATTTTAAGAGAGACCGAACCCCTACCAGCGCCTCTTAAATTCGCCTCTATCCTTAATAGTAAGTTTCCTCTAGGAAGAAAGACACTTTAAAGCTAATTGAGTAAATAGTTTTTAAGTAAACTTCATTTGAATCCATATTACATTTTTTTGGAATGTTTTTTTTTTCTTTATCCGTGTTAGTGATCAACTATTTCACATTGTTTTTTTTTATTTAACTTGGGTAAATATATGTTTTAGTAACTGAATTTAATTTCAAGGTTCAAATTGATATCTAAGATTTCTTTTGTTCCATTAGGTATCGAAACTTGTCGTCAAAGTTAAATTTGGTACCTAAACTTTTTTTTTGTTTAAACTAGTACTTGAACTTGATTTTATAGTTCAAATTCGTTCAAATAAGTCATTTAATGTTAGTATAAATTTAAACAAAAATATAAGTTCATGAAGCCAATTTCAAGTATCTAATTTGACAAAAAAATAAAACAACCTTATGTACCGATTTGAACATTAAAGTTAAATTCAAGCACCAAAATCTATATATTTACCCTTATCTATTTTGTTAGATCCATTGCTTGATGTTTAAGTTGTAAAAAAAAATTAGCCTATAGATTAATTCTCTATTATATATATATAGCAATAAATATACATTAAGATGTGATTATAATTCTTTTAGAATTTCAATTAGAAGAACTCAACAAGTGATTCTAGTGAAAAAAAATATAATGTTCATCCTAGAAATTTCAGGTTCGAGCACTTGTATATACGTTGTCAAATGATTAAAAAAATATGAGCAGATACTATTATATAATTACACCAATATAATAAAAAAAATGTTAACTAGAATGATAATGTGGTTAAAGTATACATTTTCATTGATAATAACTTTATGTTATTTAACTCAGGGCCAAAAATCTATGGCATTGGATACTGCAATTGCTATGTGGCGTTTGTTATTTGCTGAGAAGAAGTGCCCTCTGTTAGACCATTGGTGCCAATTTTTACAGGTACTTTTGGAACATATTATTCTTTTCATATTTATTTTTGTTAGAAATCTTATTAGAATATTTGTTATTGATTCTGGAGAGCTACATCCTAATTCTTAAAGACACTATGAAAGAAAAAAAAATCTACCAAAAATACTTCCCTTTATATAAAGTTGTGCATCCATAAATCCCATGTGATTATCTGATGGTAGGAGTGAGAGATCGATCGAATCGAATGAAAAAATTTTGAGTTAATCGAGTTGATGAATTCTATTTTATCATCCTAACTTGATTTGAAAGAATCAAGTCAAGTGAGATGAAATTCAAATCGAATCAGATCAAATATATTTGTTTGAGTTAAATTTTAAAAAATAATTTTGAGTCCTTATAACCACTGTCACCCACCGTAATCAAATTTGTTATTAACTTTCATCACCTCATAATTTATTTATTAATCTTTTATATACCGGTTAACTTCTTTGCTTGTTTAGTTGCTTCAATTATCTTCTGATTCTTATCATTATGTATTTTAAAAATTAAAAAATATTAAATGTAAAATGTGATTTTTAATAAAAGTTATTTCAAAGATAAAATGTGAAATTGATACCAACATAAAATTTTAACATAAATATTTTATGACATAATTAGTAATTCAATTTTAATATAAAGATTCAATATGATTAAATAATATAATAATATAAAGAGTAAAAATGTGAAATTTAATTTAATAATATAAATATTATATATAAATAAAATTATTACTGTTTAGGTTTAAAGATTTTTTTGTATGATTTTGATTTTTTATTTGGGGTAAAGGGTGAGAAGTAAAAGTTTAAGAGCAAAATAAAAAGTTTTGGAGGGTTGGGGGAAAGTAAATGGGGGGAGGAAAATTTCGAAGGGAAAATATTCAAAAAAATTTGGGGGGTGGGGGGAATGGGTTTAGAGTAGATGGGGTGAGATGGGGGGGAGTATGGGGAGTAAAGTTTTTTTTGGGGGGGGGGGGGAAGTGGGAAGGAGTAAAAGTTTTGGGAAAAAATAAAAAGTTTTGAGGGTTTTAGGAGAGTAAAATTTTGGAGGGAAAATTGAAAAAAAAAAATTGAGGGGAAATGGGTTTGGGGTAGATTGGGTAGGGTGGGGTGGGAGTAAAAGTTTTGAGGGAAATTGGGAAGGAGTAAAAGTTTTGGGAGAAAAGTAAAATAGTTTGGGGGTTTGGGGTAAAAATATAAAATATTATAGTTTGATATTCGGTTTATTTTAATTTTTCAAGTTATTCGAATTTGAAAACTCAACTTGATTCGAATTTGAAATTTGAAAAAAATTCAAGTTGACTTGAATAACATGATTCATTTAACTCGAAAATTAGAAATTTTTTTCAATATTTTCGAGTCGAATCAAGTTTTGCTCACCCTTATCTGATGGTCAAAGGTGTTCACCGCCCTAAGCGTGACCTAGGTTCGAGTTGCGCTAATCATGTTTGTTGTTTGGGCTTTGCCCTGTTATTATAATTCACCAAAAAATAAAAGCTGGCCATCCATTTAGGAGAAAGTTTTGCCATTTAAGTATTCCACCAAATTGCCTTGAGAAACACATGCATAAGTCATTAACGATGGTAGAGCTCTTTAATGCTCCTTACAATGGAAATAGAATTCAATTGTACAAAATAATCAAACAATATTTGAACCACTTCAGAAATGCCAAACTAAAAGAATGAATTGTTTATATCATGCATGCTACGCTAAAGTAAGACCATCATACACAATTTGAATCACTGTCCACATGCATATGTTCCTGTTAAACCCACAATTCACTAACCAATACTATCATGAGTCAACCCTGCCAAAGTTCAACTTGTTCTCAACTCCATACCTCCATTTGTATTAACCTATTTTCCAACCATCCTCAGGAGGTTTTGATCCCACCTATACAACTTGCATTTTCGTTGGCTTACTTTTTGAGTCAGTGTCACAATGTTCCTAAACCAAACCAAGGGCAATCATATCATCCGAACAAAAGTTTCAATCAGAACACAATATCAAATTTCTCATTTCCATTTGCTGGGGTGGCGTGCACTGTATAAGGGAGTTCACCAACCTCCAAGCTTACCTCATCACTGAATTCTCAAAAGGGCATAGTAGAAGTCTTCAAATACTAAAAAATATTTTAACAGTTTATTTATTAAAATTTACGCTATTAGGTTTCCTCTTATAAACGATATTCGAACAGTCTAGGATACACTAGGCGGGATGTTACACTTCATTCTTGTTCTTCAAGAAATAAACCCAAACTTTCCTAGAGTGGTCATAGATAATAGCCAGAAGATATATACTACCTCCTTTGGAGACGACTGGAGCCGGACACTATAAATCGAAATGAATGTAGTCGAGGGTCCTTTTCATCCTATGCATTATCA
This sequence comes from Kokia cookei, assembly GCA_039519145.1. Lineage (NCBI taxonomy): Eukaryota > Viridiplantae > Streptophyta > Magnoliopsida > Malvales > Malvaceae > Kokia > Kokia cookei. Next base: position 40,297,574 of record CM076902.1, on the reverse strand, counting down.
AATCGAAGCTAACTCGAGTCAGCTTACCACAAACGCAATGCTCGTAAAAATCTAACTTTCCAACTTCGGTGCCTATGAGAAGACCTATTTTGCTCAAAACAATCATACCTTTTTCTCTCATATGACCGAGTCGCATGTGCCACAATTGGGTTGATTTAGAATCCGTAAAAAGGAAATTTTATAGCATAATCATGACATTAGAAGAGTCTTCATCATGATATGGTGATGATTTCGCCTTTACTTCCGTAATTGCTGCTGAACCAGTCACCGTTGAACCTTGTAGAATTTTTAAGATGGCAACTTTTTATCTTTTCATCAAAACAAGTGCTCCATGAGATACTTGTAAGTCGTTTGACTCAATGATGATCTTGCAACCATTCGAGTCTCGAAAACCCAAAGAGATGAGATTCCTCTTTGAATCGGGCACATGTTTGACATATGATAATGTTTTGATTATCCCTTCATACATCCTAATTTGAATGGTACTAATGCCGATTATTTTGCAGGGTGAGTAATTTCCCATAAGCACAACTTGACCTTCAACTGAATTGTATTTAGAGAACCAGCCCTTGTTTGGACACATATGGGAGGAACACCTTGAATCCAAGATCCACTTGGATGTGAGCTTAGACTTTTGGTCCTTGACACTAGCAATAAATCATCACATCTATCCTCGACTACACTAGCATCGACTACATTAGCTTTCTACTTTCCTTTCTTGTCTTTTTCGGTCACCCTTATTTTGTTCTAAATTTTATAACATTCTGCCTTGATGTGGCCCATCTTTTTGCAATAGCCACACTTCTTGTTATGATTTCTTGATTTTGATCATGCCCTAGACCTTTTTTGTCCCGAATCCTTAAATTGGTGCCTTTTTATAGTAACCAAAATCGAGGTTGCCCATCTATATTATTCTTTGAACTTAACTCATTGTCGAGTTTATCCTTTCTTAATAAGTTTCCCTTCACGTCCAAAAATAAGAGTCTCCCCTTACCATAAATTAGGGTTTCCTTGAAAGTTTGTATGAAGGGGGCAAATAATAAACCAATAGAATAGCCCGATCTTTATCATCTATGTTGGCCTCGACATTCTTCTGCTTATTAAAGAGAGTAACAAATTCACTGATGTGAGCCCTAAAAGACTCATTTCGATTAAATGAAACATGTATAATTGTTGTTTCAATACCAAGCAATTTGCGAGAGACTTAGTCAAGTAAAGGGCTTTGAATTTCTTCCATAAGGTTGTTACCGTTTTCTTCGTAAGTACCTCTTACAATACATTTTTCGTGAGACACAATTGAATTGTTGATAGTGCCTTCTCATGAAACTCCTCTAATTTTGTCTTATTCGCATCCACAAGCTTTTGCCTTGTAACGAGTAGGCTATTCTGAACCAAAATTGTTATCATCCAAACTTCTCACAAGCTCAAATCTATGATCCCATTGAACTTCTCGATATAATACCTCATTGTCATCTTTGAACGAGTTGTATGTAAAAATTGAACCAAGCTCTGATACAAATTTGTTGGGTTAAACTCAAATTATGCAATGAACAAGAACAAAAAATTAGAAAAATCTAACACAAATATTTATGTGGAAAAACCTCCTCAAAAAAGATAAAAATCACAGGTAAAAAAATTTTCACTAAAATGGCAAAAATCGAAAAAAAGATGAAGAAACAATAAACAAACCCAAACCCAAAATTATAAAGTTCTCCCGAAATTTCCACAAACTCTCTATAATTATGTTATTGAATAAAACTTTCTAGGATTTCTAAAACTCTATTCATAGGCTAAAGTTCATGACTAATCTGATTATAATATCTTAGAGTTATAAGATTTTGACTAGGAAAACATAGTACAGTTTTATTGGAAGAAGAAACTCGATTTAGTGGTTAACACGTCGCCAAGTCGTGACATCGCTATTGGCTCATCGGGATGTCACTTATCACGTTGTTGGGATGATAGGGTCTTCTCGTCGGGGCATTGTGTGTCGCGTCATTAGGACGTCAGCACTTCCTCATCACGATGTCGACTCTGTTTCATCTGAAATGTGAGGCACACTCCACATACACTTTAAAAGAATTTGATCAACAATATACCATGTAAAACGTTTGTTGCCACATCCCTATCAACAAAATGAATCACCATTGTTCTCACCCTCATCAGTGACCATAGGAAATTTAAGGGTATTCGCCAATTTCTCCTTGAATGAGACCCTCTGTCATTATGATACTTCAATTATCATCGTGCTTCTATAATCAAACCTTCTTATTTTCCGTACTTTAACCCTTTTTCGAGCTTGACATTCTCATAGGACTATCATTTCCACCAACACTCATCCTCTTATAACTAGATACAAATTTTTTGTTAAATTTAAAATTTTGAATTATTAAAAAATAAGTGAACTCTTTTCTTAAAATAATAAGTTAAATAATTTCAATGATGAAAATCGGTTGAATATATAAAAGCATGAGAATATATATCCTATTCTTACTCTTTAATTTTAAAAACAATGAAATTCATTATGTCAAGGACAAGGAATCAAGCACTACAACATTAAAACTATCTTCCTAATCTCTTTTTTTTTTTTTAAACTAATTAAACAAGGAAATCTAAGTTTAATTACTAAAAATGAAAAAGGCTAATTTAAATTCTAGTGATTTACTTTACAATTCAAGCAATTATTAAACTTTAGTGAATAACTTCCAAAATCTACACTCCTTCGTAAACTAGGGAAAATATAAATAAGATTTAGTCACATTCTTAGTTTAATAATGATTAATAGGATTTTTAATAATAATTATTGTAGCCAAATCATTACAAAATACTTTTATTGATTATCTCGTCCCAAAATCTATACTCTTAAAGTAAATTTTTAGCCATAATCATTCATAAATAGTTAGAGCTAAAGCTCTATGTTTTGTCCCAATATTGCTCTTGAAAATAAAACAAATTGTTTCTTGCAATGTTAAGCTATCAAGTTTCCCTATGAGTATACTTCAATTTGAGTGTACTTCAATTCCTTTAGTTATTTCTTCTCAAAAGATTATTTGTTTACAACTAGTCGCCTTCAAACATAAAAAAAATACGATAAACTTCTTAATTTTTTTTTCGTGAATTGTCTTACAACACTAACAAGGAAAATTATGTATTACCTTTTGTAGGATTGATCAATAAGCTTTCCTAAAGGACATTGACATCTTCTAATATCAATTTTTTGTTACTAGTTTCTTTTAACAAAAATATAAATTTGATTTTATTTGAGTGTTTGCAACCTTGCATCTTAACATTACACTTTTTTTAATAAGATGTAGTAATCTTGTGAAACTGACAATAATATCTTCAACATAAACTATGAGAATAGAAACTTTCCCATTAGCAAAAGATTTTGTGAACATGGTTCGATCAACTTGACCTTAAGAATACTCATGTTTCTTGGTTACCTTTGTAAACATATCAAACTATGCTTTGGGAAATTGCTTGAGACCAAATAAAGACTTTAAAACCTTACAAACCTTATTTACATTGCCTCTTGTCTCAAATCTTATAAAAATTCATCTTCAGAGAAACCATTGAGGAAACCATTTTATCATCTAATTAACAATTTTGATTCATAGATAAATATAGAAAAAATCATATTGTATTTAGCTTTGAAAAGGAGTAAACATGTCTTGATAGTCGATGCTAAGTTTTGAGTGAATCCTTTAGCAATAAGCCTCTTTTGTAATGACTAACATGCTTAACAATAAAAGTAAAATTCCATACCACATGTTGCTTCCCTTTCGAAAAATGTAGGTAAACTAGAACTGAAAATATTAAAGAACTTGTTGAAATTATTGTGTATTATTAAATTGTCAAGCCATCTATTTATACAACAAATTTATGAATTTAAAATGCAGAAAAATCTGCTACTAGATCATAATTTAAACTGTTTGTTTGAATATTTTATTTGCCTAATAATAAGGATAATATTTGCCTAAAGACTAGGTCAAATTGTAGCTTCAAAATCATAACAGTTAACACTCCTTCTTGATGTTGGAGCTGCAAACTCCAAGCTTTTGTCTTAAGAACTCGAATTTGGCTTTAAGCAATGCTTTTGTGAAAATATCAGCATTTTGATTTTCTGTACTACAATAAACCAACTGCACTTCTCCTTCCCTTTGAACATCACGAAGAAAGTAGAATTTTATTTTGAAGTGTTTAGTTCTGCCATGGAACACCAGGTTATTAGCTATTGATATTGCAGCTTGGTTGTCCACAAATATTTGTGTGCTTTTCCCTTGCTATATATGCAAATCTGTCAAAAGTTTTCTGATCCAGAGTGCTTGATTTGTAGTAGCAATAGTTGCCACATATTCTACTTATGTTGTGGATTGTGCAACAATTTCTTGTTTTTCCGAACACTAAGAAAAAATTCCAGAACCAAGACTAAAACAGTAACCTGAGGTGCTACGCATATCATCAATACATCCAGCCCAATCGCTATCCGAATAACCATGGAGATTAAAATTTTCAACTAGACTGAACTTTATGCCATAATCAATCGTGCCTTTTACATATCTCAAATTTCTTTTTTCTGTTTGAAAATGAATTTCACTAGCACGATTCATGTACCTCGATAACAAACTAACAACATGCATGATGTCTAGCCTGGTTGTCAAATACATCAAACAACCAATCAAACTTCTATATAGTTTGTCATCAACTTTTTCAGCTCCAACTTCTTTCGAAAACTTCTCCTTTTGATTCATTGGAGTTGCGGTAGACTTGCAAGTTTCCATGTTAAACTTGCTGAGGACTTCTTTTGCATATTTTTGCTGGTACACAAAAATTTCATTTTGCTTTTGTGACACCTGTATACCAAGAAAAACTGTCATTTCTCCAAGATCTATCATTTCAAAGACCTCTTTCATCTCCTCTTTGAATTTTTCTATCAACTCCAGTCTACTTCTTGTTACAAGTAGGTCATCAACATAAAGAGACACCACAAGTAATTCATCATCAATCTTCTTGATAAACAAATTAAATTCACTTAGGCATTCTTCAAAACCTAAGTCAAGCAAATATGTATCAATTCTACTGTACCAAGATCATGGTGCTTATTTTAAGCCATACAGAGCCTTTTTTAGCCGATACACCTTCTCTTCTTTTCCTTGAACAATAAAGCCTTGTGGTTGTTCTACGAATATTTCTTCCTCCAAGTACCCATTCAAAAAAGCTGATTTGACATCTATTTGATGTACAAGCCAACCTTTTTGTGCAGCAAGAGCCAATAACATCCGAACAATATCCATCCTGACAATCGAAGCAAAAGTTTTCGAAAAATCTACCAAAATATTTTAGCATACCCCTTGACGTCCTGCCTCACCTTGTACTTGTTTATAGAACCATCAGGATTGAGTTTGGTTCTATAAACTCATTTCACTCCTATAGCATTCTTGTGATTTGGTTTGTCCACCAGTTCTCATGTTTGATTCTTTTCAATCATGCTAAGTTCTTCCTTCATTATAGCCAACCATTTTTTTATCAGCTGTAGCTTCTTCATACCCAGTAGGCTCCATCACAGCGACATTACACCTTTGATAGATGTCAAAAAGTTGATCGGGTTCCTCTAACAAATTCATCATCTATGTCATCATCTTCCTCATGAAACTCAATCTTTTTGTCAGCATCCCAATTCCAGCTATCTTACTCATGAAATTGGACATCTCTGTTGATTATGACTTTGTTGTGGTCTGGCAAGTAGATTTTGTAGGCTTTTGAGGATGAGCTATAGCCTACAAAAATTCTAGCATATGCTTTCTTATCCAGTTTGTCTCTCTTAACCTGATGAATGTAAGAGAAACATAAGCAACCAAAGGCTTTCAAATTAACAAATTCAGGTTTGTAGCCATACCATGCTTCAAATGGAGTTCTTCTATGCAAAGCTTTGGTTGGAAGTCTATTAAGCAGATAAATTGCAGTGTTTGTTGCCTCAGCCCAAAACTTCTTCGGCAACCTTTTATCATGAAGTAAGCATCTTGCCATCTCCATAATTGTTCTATTTTTTCTCTCCACCACACCATTTTGTTTTGGAGTTTATGGTGCAGTCAACTGATGCTCGATGCTTGCATCTTGACAAAATTTATTAAATTTTTTGGAGGTATATTCAGCTCCATTATCAGATCTGATCACCTACATCTTGCAACCACTTTGAGTTTTCACGAAAGCTTTAAACTTCCAAAATATGTCAGCAACTTCAGATTTCAACTTCATGAAATAAACCCAACAAAATCTTGTGTGATCATCAATGAAAGCAATGTAGTACTTACTACCATTCAATGATGGTGTTCTGATGGGCCCTCCTACGTCAGTGTGTACTAACTGTAATTTTTGAACAGCCCTCCACGCCTTATTTTGTGGAAAAGGGAGCCTTATTTGTTTCCTATATCAACAAATTTCGCATGCAGGTAGCTCCTTCTCCAAATGAGGCAAGCCTTTTACAAGATTATTTTCTTCATAAAAAATATGGCGGCATGGTGAAAATGCCCCAACGTTATATGCCAAAGCAAAGTATTGCTATCTTCTTTGTGTATAGTAGCCTACTCTTCTTGTATAAAATCTAAGGCAAAGCTCTTGTATTTCATATGGACTTTGAACACATCTCTGTTTTCTGCATCTTTGATTATGCAATTTTTGTTTACAAACAACACCTTGTATCCTTTTTCTAATAGCTGAGCAACACTCGTTCTGATTAATTTCAGGCACATATAAGACATCATAAATAAATTTCAAACCTGTGTGACTTTCAATTGCCACTGTTCCTTTGCCTTGTAAAGTGATATATTCCCCATTTCCAATTCTCACTCTAGAGATAGCAATTTGATGAAGCTCTTTGAAGAGTTCACAATCATAAGACATATGGTTTGTACAATCGCTATCTATAAGCCAACTCTCGATTGAGTTACTAGTGGTGAAGTAGGATGCCACAAACATTTGCTCGCCATCTAGGGGATTTTGAACAGTATTAGCTTCTCCTTGTTGTTGTGGAGACCTGCATATTTTCTCTACATGTCCTAACTATCCACACTTACTGCATTTCACATCAAACCTCTACCAACACCCTTTTTGTGGGTGATTGGTTTTTTTATAGTAAGGACAACAAGGAAAAACTTGAGTGTTGTTGCTTTTTTTTTTCTATAATCTGTGGAACCTCCAGTCTACTTGTTTTTTACTATACATATTTTTCTTGTTTTTGCCACCATTGTAACTCTATGATTTAGCTTGAAAAGCACCCTCTACTATTACTCCTTGTCTCATACGTCTCCTTTATTCTTGTGCTTGTAAAGCATTCAACAATTCTGTCAAGGTGATGGTTGATGGGTCTTTCGAGTTTTTCAAAGACGAAATTGTGGTCTCAAACCTTTCAAGAATTGTGACGATAAGTTTTTGAACAATTCTAGAATCAAAGAAATTAGTGCCAAGAAGTCTTACGTTGTTGACAATACCAAGCAGTCTATCGGAGTACTCCTTGATCGTCTCTATTTCCTTCGTCCTTTCCAACTCGAATTCTCTGCAAAAATTCAATGCTTTCATGCCTCTGATCCTTTCGTCTCCTTCATACTTTTGTTTTAAGAAATCCTAAATCTCTTTGGCAGTTTTCAAGGTCATTATTCTATAAAAAATAGAACTTGAGATTACTGTAAACAAGCTACCTTTTGGCTTTTGATCTTTTCTACTTTTGATCCTTGTGATTTCTCATCTGAGCCACTATTGGATTGTTTGGTAAGGAAGGAATTTCATATTCTTGTTCGATAGCTTCCCACACATCAATAGCTTCAAGATAGGCTTCCATTCTAATAGCCTATCCATGATAATTTGAGCCACCAAAAATCGGAGGAACAATTGTAGTAAACGAAGCTTCTGTATTCATATTTTTAATGAGTATGGTTTTGTATTTTTTTTAGGTGGATGAAGAGTCTTTATGGGTTTTTTTTGTTGTTTAATTTCACAGGTCCTTTAAGAAATAACTCTGATACCAATCTGTAGGTAAACTAGAACTGAAAATATTAAAAAACTTATTGAAAGGATTGTATAATATTGAATTGTCAAGCCATCTATTTATACAACAAATTTATGAATTTAAAATGTAGAAAAATCTGCTACTAAATCATAATTTAAATTATTTTTTGAATATTTTATTTGCCTAACAATAAGGGATAATATTTGTCTAAAGACTAGGTCAAATTGTAGCTTCAAAATCATAACAGTTAACAAAAAATCTAGGAGTTTACAATTAATATTCCATTTAAGAACATTTTACTCTTCTTCTATAACAACCCTCAATTTGAATTTCTCAAAGCACCCTATTTGTTATGGAATTTTTACATTAGATATCTTAGTAGCAAAAGCATGATATGTTGATGATAAACCATCTTTGCAAACAAATTTGTACCTTAATATCCCTAATCACCAAATTAACATGCGATTAAACCTTGCAAATTATGATAAATCAAATAAACAAGTTCAAAAAATAAATCACGAAAAACCCTCCAAACCTTCCCCACCAAGAGGATAACAAATAGAGTAAGATAATCAATGAAAACGAAAATAAAGTTTTTGATTAACAAATGATACTTGTAGCTCGATGACATTGTAAGAAATAGGAGTTTTAAGATAGTCATTAGCAATAATATAAAATTAAAAAGTCTTGTGTAGATTATCTAGACTTGGATTGGTATCGTTGCACTATTCCAAAAGTAGTTGTTCCTCTATTTTGTCATGAGCCTTTCTCATTTGATAAATAATTATCACTTTATAAACTATAGGTTGTCTGTAGACAAAAATAGAGGCGCTAGTGTTTGGCTTAAATCGTAAAAGTGTTTTTGGAAGGATTACTAAACTAGCTTAGGGGAATAAACTGAATTGTTTTGGAGGGGTATTTGACATGGCTTTGGTTGGGATGAAACTGTTAAGCTTTTATTCTAAAATAGTTGAGGAGTCCAGGTAAAATATACAATATTGTATAATTGAATTCTCCCATTGAATGAAAGTTTTTGAGTAATATATGTTTGTTTTTTTATAAAATGTAACATCCATAGAAATGTAGAGTTCCATATTGATATGGACGTAATACTTGCCTTTAGTTCAATCTTGCTTTGATGTTGTTAATGTTTATGAACACATGAGATACTCGAAAATTCTTTTCATAGAAAAGATGAGATGATTTTGGTATTTGAGCAAGAGAGAAGATTTTGACACTAATTTACCTTAAAAGGTTTGGGAATAGGTTTTTTTTTTTTTTAAATGTTTGGAACATCAAGAACCAGTCTATCTTTTTAACCTTGCCACCTTGTTTTGTTTAGGTATGTCAACACATAAACTTTGATACAGTTTTCTTTATCCATCAAATTTCGTCTAGTATAGAATAAAACTGAAAGTAATCTTTGATATTATCTTACTGAAAAACCTTTTATTTTTGTCTAAAATTTTGTTCAGATCAAGTTCTTGAAATTTTTGAAGATATGTTTGCCTTTCATTTTTCTTTCAAGTATAAGCAAGAATCAACAATGAAACACACCAGCAAATAGTTGAGATATTTTAATCTCTGCAGAATCCCATTTGTCACTATCAACCATTTCAAAATGATGACCTGAATTTGTAGCCTTGCATTGAAACACTATCTTCTACATGAAAAATGTCGAGATCAATCTTTTAAAATATTTGAAATTGGCATGGACCTTACATATAGTTCATAACATAATTCAAAGAATCCTCAATATCAATGTCATGAAAAATATCGGGATCAATCTTTTTAAATATTTGAAATTGACATGGACCTAACATATAGTTCATAACATAATTGCATTATTATTGGTGGATGAAACTGGAAAAATTGGAGTTGACACTCCTTGCAATCTGAGCTTATTCTCTTAGCTTTGCCAATTATCCTCCCCAATTTCAAGTGACCGAATTCATTGTAATTGGGGGGAATAACTATTGACACAATTGAAATCACTGATGAATTTGTGAACAAGCAAAATTTTCACTGACCTCACCTTACAATTAGCATATTGGTCCCATTGTTATCACTTTTGACATTAAACTATTAGTACCAAATCATGATATGTAGGTATTGAGTAGTGTATATTTTACTCGTTGTATGACCAATATATCGAAGTCGACTATCGATGAGTTATGCTTTTGCATTCAGTTAAGAAAATAATCTATTTGCACAACAAAAACATGTTCCTATGGTATTTTAGATAGGACTTGGAGTGGAGGATGATGTTTGATGGATGAAAATGTTCTCTAAATAAAATCATTTTTTTGTTGTTGAAAAGTGTGGTTTCAACATGTACTTTTTCCTATATTCATCATGAAGCCTGTTATTTCTAATGCTAGTTTAGGCTTCCACTTTGAAGGGTTAGGTTAAACTATTTCTTACTTATTTTCATAATTAAAAATTTCTTGAATATATAAAAGCTACCTTCATAATCTCTTTATTTAAACAATAAACTAAGTAAACTATAAAATCAAAGTTTAATTGCTAAAAAGAAAAATAACCATCCTTAGTCTTTAGTGATTAACTTCATTATTCTAAATCCCTGAAGTTTTGTAATTAACTTAAGAATGTGGCATTGAGCCCCGTGTGATGGTCTGATGGTCAAAGGTGTTCACCGTCCTAGGTATGGCTTGGATTTGAATCGTGTTAATTACGTTTATTGTTCGGGCTTTGTTCTATTATTGTAATTCACCAAAAAAAACTTAAGAATGTGACATAACTTTATGGTATAACATTTATTGTTTAAATACAAAATTTTGAAGTTACAACTAAGTTATAATTATATCAATAGCTCCTATAAAAATCAAGATAACTAGTTCCATTCAAACTAATAATTAGAATAAATATGGGGAAGAATCACAAATGAATAATTCATGGTAAAAATCAAATTTAAACACTAAGATCTTAGATCTATTTTCTACCAATGGTCTAATGTTTTTATTTATTTTTGTGAGAGAGAATGTTCTATCTTAAATGTAAAGTAAATTCTTTTTAATAATTGTCATAGTAGTAGCAATAGAAATGACATAAACGTAATATCCATAACTTCTATTATAAAACTTGTTTTTTTATTTATTTCTGTTGAGATCGATCCGATTAAGCAACGAATAAGTAAAAATAACGGAAGAAATTGAAAATTTGAACACACAAATTTAACGTGAAAAATCCCTTCACAGAGGATAAAAAAACCATGGACAAAGATAATTTTACTATAATGACAAAAGAACGAATAGTATAAAAGATGAAGATAAAAATTAAACCTCGAAACCCGGAAACAAAGAACCTTCAAAACGTAAACACAAAATTCTCCAAAAGTGTTATGAGTTCTAATCTTTAATCGGTGTATTCTCTAAGGTTATAAAAGAGTCTATTTATAGGCTAAATTCCTAAGTCAAATAATAATAAAATAATCTACACTAATTAGAGTTTGATTGAAACAAATAAATAGAGTTTAACTAGAAGATTATTTCTCAAATTTAACTAAAATATGAGTTATACTCAACAATTTCTTTATTAAATAAAAGAAGAAGATTTTGCATGATGATAAGTTGAACCAAATTGATTATAATTTTTTATATATTTGAAAGCATTGAATAAAGAAAAAAAAAAGATTCAAGGTTACTATCTTATAATATAATGGAAGTCATACTTGATAAAAATATTAGGTCCTATAAAGTCAATGACTTATGTAGGTTCACTAACAATTATGTGATGAAAGAAATGGAAAAAATGAAGGGATTGACTATATTTTGAATCATTAGTATTTTTGCCTTGATGGGTCTTTCTTTGTTTAATTGCATTGGTTTCTACTTTAATTGTTGTCTAATTACATTTTATGCTATGATCCACTTGAACAGACTCGACATAACAAAGCAATTTCAAGGGACACATGGTCTCAACTTTTGGAGTTTTTTAATGTAAGTTAAAAGCTTCAACATCTTTTCCTCTTAATATTCCTCTTTCCATATGCAATTTGAATAAATTGTATTCTATCATCAATTTGTATAGTCTATTAAAAACTTTATACTACCAGATCATTATGTTGCTCTGACTTTTAAGATGAGTGATATATATATATAGTTATGTTGTTTAGGCTTCATGCTAATATCAATAAATGATATAAACCTAAGAGTATAGATCATCAAAATTGAAAATTTATAATACTGTTAAATTAAATGTCGACAATGAAGAAATATTGTAAAGAAAATGAAAAAGAGAAAGAACACACAGATTTTACGTGGAAACTTTTTCGAGAAAAAAAGTACGGGCAGAGGAGAAGAATATATATATAGTTATGTTGTTTAGGCTTCATGCTAATATCAAAAGATGATATAAACCTAAGAGTATAGATCATCAAAATTGAAAATTTATAATACTGTTAAATTAAATGTCGACAATGAAGAAATATTGTAAATAAAACAAACAAGAGAAAGAACACACAGATTTTACGTGGAAACTTTTTCGGGAAAAAAAGCACAGGCAGAGGAGAAGAAAGTTCACTAATGTTGAAAATCGAATGATTATAAGAAGAGTCGACTACGTCTATTTATAGATTGAAAAACCTTATTCTAATCAATAACTAATAGGAGTAACGTAATAAGGTTGAAACCACCTTATTCTAATTAATATCAAATAGAAAAAGTGTATTTCTATACAGGTTTTACTTGTTAAGTTTGTACAGTACCGCGGGGGCCGAAGATCCCCTTATCTTGCCACTTATATTTTATTTCTTTAACAAAAATTTGGGTCATACGACTCTAACAAATACAAAATACTAAAGAAAACTAGTTAAAGGTACTTGTATCTAATTTTTTCTTCAAAAATTTTGATTGAGAATAAGTAGATGCTTTTGATATTATCACCAAGGCATGGATAAACTTCACTTCTCTTCGATCCACAAGAATCCCATCTTAGTCTCTCGTTGACTATTCCCATTTTACCCTTTAATTGAGCAAACAAAAATGATTTTCTAATTAGAGAACAAAGTATTGATTTTTTAGAGGAAATATGATGTTTCCATGCCATGTCTTCACTTTATTTCCTAAAACTAACACATTAAGGGAACAGTTGAGTTTGAGTTATAGACAATATTTGCTTCATTTATTTGAAATGTATGTATTTTTTTTGTTAGAGTTGTGTGACTCGAATCTTGTCATTTGTTAGAAAAATAAAATAAAGAGGCAAAATAGAGAGATCTATGGGGGGCGAAGGATCGAGGGTCGAAAAGAATTGTACTTTTTTTATTAGACATTGATTACAGCATGATTGTTTAACCCTTAAAAAGATATAATCGAACTCTTCTTATATTGTGTGTTTTCAACATAATGAATTTTTCTTCCTCTGCCAATGGTTTTTCCCAATAAAGGTTTTCCAAGTAAAATTTGTGTATTTTTATTTTTTTCTTTCTTTGCGATCATTTTACTACCATTATTGACGTTGATTATAACAATTTGTCCCTACATAATATTGATGTTTCATCTATTCATGATTGAAGTATTGTTGAAGCTTTTGATTGGTATTACAGACTACCATTTATTTCTATCTTCTTATTATTCAAACATGTTATAATAATTTAGTTGAATTAATCATTTCTTACACTATGGTTGCTTAGAAAATTAGGAAGAGGGGGAGACCATACCTTTCAAGTAATTGATATTTATGAAATTTCATCATTTCTATGTATAATTGGAGATGAGGTATACATATATAAAAAAGTTATATATGCTTCTTTGTGGATCCTAAAACATATATTTTACTACTCACTTATATTCACAAAGTTTATAAATGGTAAATCTCGTGTGTTGGCTTGATGGTTAAAGATGTTCATTGTTTTAGGTGAAGTTTAAATTCGAATCGCATCAGCCGCGTTGTTATTAGAACTTTGTCTTCCCTTTATAATTCAAAAAATATATATAAATGGCATATGTTTTCACAATATTGAAAAATACTAATAATTATCTTGTAGAAAGTAGACACTGGACTAGCAAATTATGATGCAGAAGGTGCTTGGCCCTATCTTATCGATGAATTTGTGGAATACTTGAACGAGAATGGCATCGATAATTCAAAGATGGTAGCTGAGTAACATGCACCCGAAACAATGAAAGGATTGTTGGTTTATATATTATTCAGGAATTTTCACAATCGATTGTTATATTATTTAATATGGGTTTAAAGTTGTAAATAAACATAGAGTTGGATGAATTGTTTTAATTAATTTCACTTTTACTAATTTATCATGCTGATTATGAATAAAATTTTCTGATTTGTTGAATCTCATGTGATGGTTTGATAGTTAAGGGTGTTCACCATTTTAGATGTAATCTAGGTTCGAGCCACGCTAGTCGCGTTTGTTGTTCGAGCTTTATCCTGTTATTGTAATCCAAAAAAATATAAAATATAAAAAGATCATAGTGCGGTAGGTTTGAATCTTATCATAAGTATATTTTTTTAGATTTTACATAAAAAAATATAAAAAGATTGGAGAACCCTCATAGCTTATTTGTTCTTTTATAAAATGATTGTGTATTTAATAATTTTTTAATTAAGTTGAGACTCGGTTAATAGATAACACTAATTTATTAAATTATTTAAATAATAGTATAGATATAAATAATAAATTATATTTTTAATTTATTAATTTCTATATAAAACTAAAAACTATGTTTATTTATTTATATCTTGTTGATGAATAAATTTTTAATTGCTGGATAATATTTTGGATTATAGATTTTAAATATATAAAAGAAAAATCCTTATAGTATATTTATTATTTTGTAAAATGATTGGATGCTTAATAATTTCTTAGTTGGTTGGGATCTAGTTGATGGGTGATATTAAGAGGTGTTTATCAGTCAGGTCAGGCTTAAGCATGATATTAACATACTTTATATTTGTCCAAACTCGGCTCGACCCAAAATCTACGCCTAAAATTTTGCCCAAACTCGTTCATATTTGTAAAAGACTAACTCAAGCCCATTTTAGGCCCATCCATATTATTTTTAATTTTTTAAATATTTATTTTATTTTATTTTAATATTTAATAATTTTATACATTTTTTATTTATTGAAATTTTATATAGAGTCATATTAATATTATTTTAATATTTACATTAGAGTAGTACTATATATTTGGTATATATATATATATATTTTAATGTGTTCTAAATTATATAATATATAAAAATAACATAATATAAAGTATTATAAACATAAAATGGGTCTGTTAAAAGGGTTTAATTTTTTGCTCAAACTCATTTTTCGAGCTTAATGTTTTTGCTCAAATCCTCCCAAATTTCGAGCTGACCTTTGAGTCTCGATAAGTAACCCGACCCATAAACAAGTCTACTGACACTAAATTAATTAAATACTTAAATAATAGTATAAATAGTAAATAATGTTTATATTATTTATGAAAAAAAAACTTAAGTATTCAATATTTTGGATTATATGTTCATTGATGGGGGTGAGAATATTATAGCCTCCAATGATGAGCAAGTGATAACTTACCTTATGGCTGTTGAATCAGGACATTTGATATAATGAAAAGATATCATTTTTCAAATAATTTAATTGGTTGAGATGTCATTTAAATGTTTTGTATTAAAAATTGTAGTTTATTTTTAGGGATGAAGTTAAATTTTTTTTTAAGGGGTCAAAATTAAATTATAATTTTTACGATAGTAAAAATAAAATTTTTAAATGATAAAATCAAAATTTTATATTTTTAAAAAAAGTCAAAGTATAATTTTACTTTTACTTATTTAAAATTTTAAAAATTTTAAAAAAATAATCTTTTCTCATTTTAAGAGAGATCTAAATCTCTATCAAACCCCTTGAATTCGTCTCTGTTTATTTTACTTAGAAAAATAAATTTCCTTTTAAGAGTTACATTCTTGGAAATAGTGCAAAATGATTCTCTTGATAAATATATGAGAAAGTTTAGTCTTTCATTTATTTGTGTTTAAGGTATTAACTTATTCATCGTAAAAAAGATAATAAAAAAAAAACATAATTGTTTTTTATTTTATTTTTATCTCTACGCTTCAATTCATTATTTTAAAATAAATATTTATATATTTTTTATAAATATTTTTAAAATTATTTTTTAATTAACATTAAAATTTAGTATCAAGATAAATTCAAGCTATATATGCAATATATGAATACACTTGAATTTATACATGCAATGTAATGAGAAAAAAGAGCAAATTTCACATCTTCATAATCTTGAGTTAATATCAAATTGTTTTTCAAATGTATTCATGTAGTGATGATGTGTGAAAATCATACTTCATAGCTTAATTCAAACATTTGCTAATAATAAAGACTATAAAAATATTATTAAATTTTTAATTTAAATATTTGTTAATAATAAAAAGTAATGAAAAATATTAAAATACAATAATATTATTTTTCATTAAGAGTAATTTTGTAAAATAACATTACATTCCTAAGAAAGTCTTACCCATCTTGACGATTGGTACGAAAATGAGATGCTATAGTGATATTCAAGCTTATACAAAATTGAACTATTATGAAAATAGATTCTCCATGACATATTCTTGTTCTTAAAAGAAATCGATCGTATTTAGAAGATTTGAAATTAATTTGAAATCATTTAGAAACACTTTTTAAAGTGATTGGAGATGTTCGAGGTTAATTCTGACTCACTAGAAGTCAAAACAAATCAAAATAGTGTAGTGAGAGACAATGTGGTGCATGATGTTGTAGCATTGTATAATGTCGCGGCACTGCATTACCTATCATCTCGACAACACTCTTTGTATGATCAATGCTAGAACATTCCAAAAGACGATTTGACGATGCCACTCTATGTAGGCTCTATGTCGCGACATTGTAGCAAAGCAACCCAAAATACTTGAAAACATGCCCAAACATCATCAAATCTCACCATTGAGTTCCAAATGACTTACAAACATTATCAAGCACATTTAAACTCAAATTCATTTAAAAAAATAACATGTTTAAATCATACCAAAAATCAAAACTTAATTGGAACCAATTGAATGTTTCATAAACATTACGAAATAACACTAAGTTTATAATTTAATACTAAATGCACTTAGCCTATGTATATGTCATTACAAATTTTTTTATTACAAAGTAATACAAACTAAAATCACTATGCCATTCTAATCTCACATGATGATGTGATCCTTCGAAGATACAGTCTCTAGCTTCTCGAGAGGGAATTCTACATGTTTAAACCACTAATACAATAAGCTCGAAGAACTTAGTAAGTACATTAGGACATCATACTTTACCATTCTCTACATTTAATGTTGAGTTTTTTTACAAATTAAAAATTTCACTTTGACTAAAGAGAAATGATTGTATGAAATAGGGATATTATCTCTTTTCAATAGTTTTACGTCACATCAGTAATTTCATCTTGAATTTCAAGATTTTAATTTGGATTTGATTTTTTTTCAAGATGAAAATGATGAAATTCAAGGTAAAATTACTAATGTGACATAGAACTATTGAAAAAATGATACAAATGATGTGATATCACTGATTCATTCAATCTTTTCGCTTGGCTAAGCACTTACAAGTTACGAATTCTTTAGCTCATTGTTTCCATGATGCTTATTTTCCACTAGTGATTACATGGCTTCCTTTATTACAAAATTTATGAACATGAAACTTATGTTCATTTCACTTGTTTGTCACATAGCACATTAGTGATAAATTTCTTATTTCACTTATTCAAAGTATTAATGAAATCAATGGTTACACTTAGGTCCACTTATATTCAATTATTTACTTTTAAGTCATGTCACTTTTAGATCTATTCATGGGTCGGGTTATTCGTATAGACTCGAAGGCCCACTCGAAATTTGGGAGGGTTTGGGAAAAACTATTAGACCCAAAAAATGGACTTGAAAAAAAAATTAGGCTTGTGTAAAATATGATCAGGCTCGAGCTTGAACATTCATGGCCCAAATACCGACCCGACCCGTTTTAAGTTTATAATACTTTATACTATGTTATATTTATATATTATGTAATTTAAAACACATTAAAAAATAAACTTATACTAAATATATAATACTACTCTAATGTAAACATTAAAAAAATATTAAGATAATTATATAAAAAAATTTCAATAAATAAAAAATTTATAAAATATTAAAATATTAAAATAAAACAATATAAAATTTTTTAAAAAAATTAAAAACTAATATGGGCAGGCCTATAATGGGTTTGGGTTAGTCTTTTGCAAACATGGACGGATTTAAACAAAATTTTAGGCTCAAATTTCGGACTGGATCGAATTTCAACAAATATAAAATATGTTAATATCATATTTAGACCCGACCTGACCCGACCCATCAACACCTTTATGTCACTTTATCCATTTTCATTTTAACACTCATTGTGATTATAAGTCCAATGATCATTATTTATGAGCACATGGAATATATCAATTTTATTTCAATTTTAGCAAGACATGTTGATTAATGTTTTTTATTAGTAGCATTTTAGAATACTTAGCACTTAGTAAACCTTAGTAAAATACATTCGGATACTCGAGATTCCAACTGAACACTCAATACATATTGCACTAAAGGTGTATCCATCCAAACACCTAGAAAAATAAACCTAAAATGCACTTACATGAAACTTTTATTATATATCCAGTTTTTTTTAAATTTCATTTTATTATAACTATTTGTTGGTGTTGTATTTTTAGATTTTTTTTCTCTTGGATTTTTAATTTAATTGTGTGACGATCTTAAAGTATGTACAAAATTTTATAACTTTTTAAAATTATTTTTTAATATATTAGGTAAAAAAAGGATGTTGTTCATTTTAGGAGACTCAGGTTCGAGCACCTGTGTGTGCAAGATGTGTGTGTTATGAAAGGGTTAAGAAGGTATGAATATATACTATCATGTAATTACACTCATATATTAAAAAATAATAATTACATAAATTTACATATTTTAATTTTTAAGTAAAACTATAGTTAAATAATATAAATTTCAAATAATGTTTTAAAAATGTTTTAAATTTAAAATTTGAAAAAAAAATAAAATATATAATAAATTATATAAGTGTTCTAAAAACATATTTATAGGTAAATTACACCAACAGTCACTAAACTTTGGGATAGTTGACAAAACAGTCACTTGAGTTTCATTTCAGTCACTTAACTTTGGAAAAATAATAAAATAGTCACTAACGTTATTGAAAAGTGGCAAATCAGTCACTCATTAACATTTTCCATCACAAGCTTAATGGGATAGATGACATGATTAGGTGATGTGGCCAATTAATTTGTCATGTTGAACGAGTAGTCAAAGGGTCAAAAAGAAAAAAAAAAAAGATGATTGGTCCTTCTCTGTGTCTTTCTTCTTTTTCTTCTCATCTTTCTCTTCATCTTTTTCTCCCTCAACCTCTTTCTCTTTATGCTTCTTTTCTTTCTTTTTTTTTCTTGTTCTTCTCTCCTTTCTCTTCATCTTCTTTCTCCCTCAACCTCGTCTTTTATCATCTCCTGAATTTAAGTCTTTTTGTTTCAATTCGAATGAGTTGTTGATTGAAAACAACCAAAGGGTCAAATCCACAACAGAAAAATGGCTACAAATCAGGAGCCACATCAACAACTACTGAAAAACCCTAAGCCACCCGTAGAAAGACCAAGCACTCAAACACCATGGAAGCCAGTGGTTCCAATCAAACATGGACAGACAATAGGATTCAAAGAAAAAGAAAGGACCAATAATTGGTAAATGCAAATTTCAAAGCATTTGGTCATATAACATTGTACTGATTCATATTTAAATTTCCAACCCCAAAAATTCATTTCAAGCTAAAATCTCCATAGGAACAAGTAAAGTAGGTCCATAATACAAAAATCCAAATGGATATTCAAAAGAAATGAACTCAGCATTACACATTTGAAGTTCAATGGAAAACAATATAAATGGAGGTAAATAAGTAGGGGCTTGATTGTTTTGCTGCATGAAACTTAGTTCATATCTATGGAGATCTCACTTCTTCTTGGCAACCTTTGTAACTCCCTTTACTTAGCCTAGAAGATATGATCGAATCCAAAGGGTCATTATTGTAATTTCACCCTCACATAGTCTCAAAATTCACAATCATCCATTCATTAATATAAATATTAACTGTAATTAAACTAACATAACCAATAAAAGCTTAAATAAATAAATATTAAAAATCCAAAATTTAAATTATTTTACAATCCAAAAAAATATAATAATAATAATAATAACATAATCTGAAAATTCTCAAAATAACTTATATTGAATGGTGTGTCGTTGGAAGCACCAAATATAACCTATCCCTAAAATTATAAAAAATAATAGATAAGGGAAGTAGGTTCAAATCCTCAGGGACTAGATTGTAACAAATTTCTTGTATATCGAAATCCTGACTGCAATCGTCCCCAGGAAAAGTGTTCGACCTGGAGAAATAATAAAGAAACAAAATTAAAAATATGAATGAATTAAGATTTTAAGAAATTGAAATTGCAGTACGAAAATAAACAAAATTAAGAGGAAGGGGTTTTTATTGATTTCAAGAATTTCAACCTCCAATTATCTCGATTCTTCCTTGGTTCAATCATAGACTTTTAGGTGGTTCTTCTTGTGACGAATAAGCCAGTTATAGTGGAAGAGGATGCCTACGACCACCAGCTCCAGTTATAGCTTGCAATTTTAGAGGAACATGACTCTAGCCAACCGTCACTCTAGTGGGACCGTCTTACACTAGATCATCACTTCTCAATGGCGAATGCCACGCCATTTTGTCTCTTTGGCTCGACAACCTTTGACGCAGTAAGTTAGTGAACCGACTATGCAACCTTCCCAAAACACTCAAAGTGGCCAGCTTCACGTAGAATGAAAATACTACTTTTAAAAGGACATGGACGGAAGCATCGGTCTCATAATGCGGAGAGATGATGAATACTCATTTGAGAAGGCTTAAGTGTAGATTCTAAGCCTCATGAACCTTTTTGAGGAATTTTGATAACCTGTGGCTAGATGGATTTTAGTTGCTCATGCTTTTGGAAAAAAAAAACACAAGCTTAATGAAAGTAGATTTTTTATTGAAAGTAACGACTAGGGTTAGGAGATGGAGGATTTTACAGAAAATTAGAAGTGAATAATTCATATCACTCTATCTCCTATTTATAATACATGGAAATCCCTAGTTGGATCCAATTTACTCTAGAAAGATAATTAAAATTAAATCTAAACAATAATTCCCTAGTTGGATCTAAATTAAACTTTAATTTATAATACTTAAAAGATAATTTAAAATTAAATATAAACAATATCATAATAATAATCCTAAATAATAATCCTAAAAATAGAATTTAAATTTAAACAAAGTCTTATGTCCAATAAATCTCTTCCCAAGTCTTCCACACTTTTGCACTTTCGGCACTTCTTTTTCCATATTCACGCTTTTTGTCCCAAATTCCCTTTTGTCTTCAATTTAGTCTCTACAAGATAAAAGAACCATAAATAGCCCAAATTAGTAAGATCATACTATATATATATATATATATAATTAATATACAAAAGTATGTCACTTTTGAGCATCATCATATTCCCCCTTCTTAGTTCATGTTTGCCCTCAAGTATGATTCCTAATCCACTAAGTAATTTAGATTTTACCATGGAAAGAAGTATCACTCCAAAGTTTTTCAAACAATTAAGCATTATGCATATGAAAATAAAGAGAACCTTTAGCTTGCTGTAAGTAAAATAAAAAAGTACTCCAATTTAAACACACAAAAATTAAATCGACTTGAATTATTTCATGAAAGTTAGGTAATGTACTATACTTATCAAGACACCTATTTATTCATCCTTAGTCCCAAAATTTAATTCTCTTCCTTTTATTTTGTCGATTTCATTTTTTTTTCTTTTGCTTAAGAATTTATTGGCCCTTTTGACGCGAAATGGAATGACAACCCAAGCACCCCATCCCGATTACTTAGCCCAACACACTCTTAATTTATTCTCATCATTTTTTTTGCTTAAGAATGTATTGGCCCTTTTGACGCGAAATGGAATGACAAGTCAAGCACTCCATCTTGGTTACTCAGCCCAACACACTCCTAATTTATTTTTTAATTTTCTCATAATTTCGGTTAGCGGAGATTTACCTAACACATCACACAACCTTTTTACATGAAGTAGTATGAGAACTCAAGCACCCTACCCCGGTTACTCAGTTAGTTACGTTTTAAGCTGTGCTCATAACCATGAAATCATCAAAGTTTTTTTCTTTTTGTTTTTTAAAGAGGATTTAATTTTGGAGGACTAGGAAAAACAATCAAGTGACAAAATTAAGTTTTGACACTACCTAACAATCATGAAAATAAATTTAGCATGCTTCTGCATTAAATGTCCTCTTTGCACTTAGACTCAATCGACTTTACTATAAGTAAGATAGGGCTAACTTCATTAATCATAATTATTTCAGCCTAATAGAAATAAAATAGTGAAGATGAAATCAATCATAGTAAAATAATAACTAACTCAGTAGACAAGAAGCATGCTCATGGGAAAAATAGTGGGCAATTTGTGGTCAAAATTCTTGGTCATGAAAAGGGATAGAATATACTTAAAAAAAAATAAATGTGGGCAAAACAAGCAAAAGGCAGTAGCAATTGTAAACACACAACAGATAAAAACAACAAAAATAATGAGGAAAGTCTCCTACCTACTTAAAACACATTGCCCTCAATGTGCAAAATAATATGAATAAATACGATGAAAAAGAAAGGGTTGAGAATACTCCCCATGTCGTTTCTGTTAATGTCGTTCTCCCGTAAATTTGATTCATCGATTTTCCTTGACATATGAAATTTATTAACATGAAAGAAAAAAAACTAAAACTAAAAATAAAAATAAAAATAAAATTGGGTTGCCTCCCAACAAGCGCTTGTTTAACGTCGCTAGCTTGACTACCGAACTAGTATTGGGGCTGTTCCAGATGAATTTTTTTGATCGTATAGGCTTGAAAATTTGGTGCCTGCAAAATAGAATGTAGAAGTTTAGTGTCCATAAGGGATAATAATTTATTAACATATTCGCAAATAGGTTCTGAATCAAAATTATCATTGAATAATGTTTCAAGTTCACTTTCATGAAGTGACTCAAAAGTTTCTTCTACCACGAATTCAATTATGTCGAAACGATTTCTGTTCAAAATTTCACTAGGGTGACTAATAGCGTCGTAATCATTAAACTTCACGATCTCCCCGTCAAACTCCATCGTGAGGGTTCCACTACGCACGTCAATCTTAGTACTTGCAGTACTAAAGAAAGGTTGCCTCAACAAGATGTTTGTAACATCCAAAACCCGAAATTGTCACCGGTTAGGATCCTGAGGGTCTTTTCGATCATCTATAGTATATTATTTCTTAGTATTATTTCATTTAATCATATTTTAATAAAGTAATACATCATGCACAACATAAATCAGTAATTAAATATCAACACAACTTAATAAAGGCAAAAATGTCATTTCCTCGATTTTTGGAGACTTCTACCAGAACCTGTTGAACTAGTATCAGTAGTAGTCAAGTCAGTAAGCAATTCAGAAATAGTGCATATTTCTATCGATACTTGTGATAGTTCTATCGATACAAGTACAACTTCTACCGAAACAAGTCATGCTTCTGCCGATAATAAAAACTCCAGAGATCTAAGAAGTCTTACCCTGCAACTTATACCGATACAAGTACTCAAACTACCGATACTACTATGAACAAAACTACTGATACTTATCATGGTACTATCGATACAATGCAAGTTAGTAACAAACCTCTCTCCTACCCTATACTTCTACCGATACATGCAAGAGTTCTAGTATGCAAAATTCATATTTTTACACAAGTTCATCAACCAAACCTCATTTCATAGACATAATGTATAAATAGACAACACATTGTGACCAAGAACAAACATAGCATTACATTTGAAAGCCAAACGCCTACACTTAAAGCAAGCATTTTAATGAGTTCAAAGATTCAACACAAGTTTAACATTATACCAATTAACTCAAAATGACATCATCCTAGTACATGCCATGTAACCAAGTGATGTAAATACTACTAAATGAGCTCCTGGGATAGTGTGATTTCTTTGAGATGATCCGATCTTCAAGTAGCAAAATAGAATCTACAAAACAAAAACAAAATTCACAAGTAAATAGCTTAGCAAGTTCGTAGAGTTTAATAATTTACCGAATGACATGTGTTGTACAATCTGTAATCAATTGAACCAGAACAGAACTATACTTCAATGATCTATAATCAAATTTCATCTCTTTTGAGCAAAAGTCATTTTCTGTTACTAGTATTCGATGATGCTCACACTAAGCTGACGAGGACTCACAACATAAGTGGTACCTCAGCCATCGATACGATATCTATACATATAATTGTTCCCTAACGATACAAGCTGATGAGAATAAGCAAATCAAGCATAAATGTCAGCCATCGTAGGGCCTGTAATCCATTCTTGGATTCATTTCACTTTATAGTGACTCAAGATGCTGTAGAGAATCCACAACAAATGCAGGATCTTAGCCATCGGACCATTTTCAATCTTTGGCACAAGGCTGGGTAACTCTCCTTTTGTTGTTTTCATCTTTCACTTTTCCAATCATCATTTCCCATTTGCAACAGTTGTAAAGGCGGCAATTATGTGCAGTTATAAATAAGAATTTAACATTATGAACTTACCAGACTTAATTGCAATTACGGATAGGCTCGAGGGACTATTCCGCTAATTTCCTCTTTCCTCGTTCCGTGGCATGACTGTAATCTAAATTAATAAATCATCCAAATTCCACATAAAATCACATAGTTCAATCATTTAACACAAATTGATCCTTTTTGGGGAATTTATGATTTTACCCCTAACCTTTACTTCTATACAATTTAGTCCTTAAGCACAAAACATGTAAAATAATCATTTCATATTCAAACCAACACCAGCTGAACATCAAGGGATATATTCTCACACCATTCAAGAAACTATTTCATATAAATACATGTAATTTCATCATTTTAACATTTTAGTCCTTAAACCTTAGTTTCATCAAAAATCACTTTACAAAAAGATCCAACCCAAGCACTCAAATCCATCAAAAACTTTCAAGAACAAGCATATTCAACAATGGAAAGTTTTATAACATTTAACAAATTCACAAATTAGTCCTCAAATTAGCTAGATTAAGCTAATACGGGCTCAAAAACACAAAAATTACTAAAAATGGTTATCATTTACTTACCCAAATCAAAGCTCAAAGCTTTAGGTTGCAAAACCCTAATTTCCCTTGTCTATCCATGTAGAAGATGAAGAAAATAAGTGAAATTTTCTATTTTCTTCTTTTAATTTTCTTTATATACTAAAGGGTAATTTTGTAAATATTTAGACTTTCTTAATTAACCTCTTCCTTAGCCTTAATTAATCTTTCTTATAATTAAAATATCCCAAGTTGATCCACCCACTAAAATTCTATTGGTTAATTTGCCTATTTGATCCTTTTAATCAAACAAATCCTACTTTTGCACTTTTTACAATTTAATCCCTTTTTCTTAATTAACCATGTAATCGATAAAATTTCTCAACCAAAATTTAATACGATGCTAATGAAATCGTAAATATTAACTTAAATAAATTTATGACTCGATTCGTCAGAGTTGTGGTCCCAAAACCACTATTTCTAACACCATCGAAAATCGGGCTATTACAATATCCGAAGACCCAAGAGCATTATCCTCTTCCATTTTCACCAAATAAAAGTCCACAGGAAAGATAAGTACGTTCACTTTCACCAGTACGTCCTCAATGACTCCTTCAGGATGCACAATAGACCTATCTACCAATTGGATGATAACACCTATTTTCTTTAAAACAAACTCATGTTAAGTGATAATGGACAAGGCATTACATTTGTAAAGGTCTCTAAATCACACATAGCTTTTTTAATTCCTAAGTGGCTTATTTTGCATGGTATTGCAAACATGCTCTTATCTTTGCATTTTGCTAGCATCCTTCGCGACAACACCACAGATACATTCTCACCAACACCACAGATACATTCTCACCAACACATACTTTTTCATTTCCAGTTAATTTTCGCTTGTTGGTACAGAGCTCCTTAAGGAACTTAGCATATCGTGGAATTTATTTTATGGCATCCAACAATGGTATGTTAATATTGACATTTCTAAATGTTACGAGGATCTCCTTTTCCTCTTTACCTCTTTGATCTTGTTTCAATCGTCTTGGAAACGAGTGTTAATTTTGAGTAATGGGGGTTTCGTTCGGACTTGTTCGTCGTTCTCCTACTTTTCTTGACTGAAATCTTGATCAAGATTCTTGCCAAGATTTGGTTACAATTCTTTCCCACTTCGTAGCGTCACTACATTTGCGTTTCGTCTTGGGTTAGGTTCTGTTTTTTATGTCAAACTTCCATGTGCATTTAATTTCTCAATTGACGTGGTCAACTCTTTTATAGATGCCTCTGTTCTCTTTTGAAAATCAATAGTTTACTGTTGGAAATTAAGCACATTAGCTGCTAATTTATTTACCTTGGTTTCTAGTGAAATACCTAAATTTTGTGTTTGTTATGGAAACTGATTTTGGTATTGCTAGCTATATCTTGGAATTGCCCCATAACTCAAGTTAGGATGGTCTTGCCATATTGGGTTGTATGTATTGGCGTAAGGGTCATATCACCTTTGGGGTGGTTCAGGGAAGTTCCTCACAACATCTAATTGGATCATAGTATCATCATACAAACTAGGGCATGCATCAGTTGTATGTTCAAGTACTTCACAAATTATACATAGTCGGGTCGGTCCTGTTTTTATTGCAAAAAGAGATCTCACGATATTAGTAAGTTTGTCAACTTTATCTTTTAAGGTTGAATTACTTAGCTGGTGAACCCTTCTAGTGGGTTAAAGATTGGCTCGAAATTGTGAGTATTTGCAACCATCACGGATATCAAGTCTCTTGCCTGTTGGGGAGTTATATTTACCAATGCTCCTCCATTGGCAGCATCTATCATATTCATTTCCTGTGGTTTCAAGCCCTTACATAAGTATTGAAGAAGAGATTGTTTTATTATCCCATGTTGTGGGCAACTTGCACATAACTTCTTAAATCACTCCCAATAATTGTAAAGAGACTCCATATCCTTTTGCCTTATCCCAACAACTTCTCTCCGTAACTCGGCTGCACGCGATGTTGGGAAAAACTTGTTAAGAAACAAACGAGAAAGATCAGCCCAAGTTGTAATAGATTCAAGAGGTAGATAAAATGACCACTCCTTAGCAGGGTCCGCTAAGGAAAAAGGGAAAGCGTGTAATTTGATTTGATCCTCAGTTACCCCTTGAGGTTTCATACAAAGACAAACCATATGACACTCTTTCAGTTTTTTATGTGGGTTTTCATTTTGCAATCCACAAAAAGTCAACAGCAACTGGATTAAACCTGACTTAAGTTTAAAATTAGCATCCACATAGGATATGCAATGCATAACAGCTGTTGATTTGCAGGAGCCTCGGTAATTTGCCGAATTGTTTGAGTCATGGGTTGTGGTGTTGGATTTTTATTTTCGTTAACCCTAGCGTTAGGCACTTCTTCCAGTGGATCGACTCCTACTCTTTCATTTTCTAGTGTTGGATTAGGGTTTTCATTAACCCTAAATTCAACGTTTTCACCTTCTTCTACTTTCAACGATAGACTTAGTTCCTACCACCTCTTACTATCTTTTTCGTAGCTTCATTTCCTTGCGATTAGTTTTTGCAGTCTTTTCAATCTCTAGATCATACAGGAACCCAAGATTTACTGTAACAAATTGACTGCCCTAGAACGTACTCCTGTTCAGTGTAGATTTCGACTTTCCAAAAGTATACTGGTCAAGTTGTAAATATAGTGTGTTTACAACGGAACACTTGGAAGTATTCAAAGGATTGTACCCAAAGGAGGCATAAAGCTATAGTAAATAAAATCCCTGCAAAGAATAAAATCAATTAGTATTGATTTTAGGTTTATTGTACAAAGGAAAATTGAAGATTTTTTTTAAACATAAAAATAAAATAAAAAAAAGTGGAGTTGTAGAAAGTCTTATAAATGGCTTTGGGGAAATTAGGTTGTTTCCAAATGATTTCCTTGATTGTTGGGTTTTGGGGATTTTCCTCCAATCAACTAGTCACTACCCCAGTTGAATCTCTCGATCTTCCACCGACATAAAAAGTCGATAGAGATTACTTATCGCTAGATGTCACAATCTAAATCGGTATGGAGAAAAGGTGTTCACAGATGGACAATACCAATTTTGGGTCCATTCCCACCTAGATGACTTTCTAGGGTTGTCAGACCTAGTGTTTGTTTGATGCTCTTCCTTTCCCAAATAGCTGATCCGAAAGGTAAAATTAAAATAATAATTAATTACTCATACGTCCACTCCCTAATTTCCCAAAATGGAATTAGCTCCTCATTGTTTCTTTATTCATAAATAACACAATATATGAAAACATATAAATGCAAAAAAGAATGAAAAAAACTAGAATTGTATTAAGCGATCTGTCGAGAAAAACTCCTCGATCATTTACGCGAGTTTTTATAATCTCATTTCAAAAACAGAGAAAATACAAATGAAACTAAAAACTAAATCTAAGGAATGGTGTCTAAACCCTAGTGCTAAAGGCCTATTTATAGCTTTAGATGGTCATTTTTCCTTAACCCTAGATCAACTATCATTCTTCGTGCTTAATTTGTATTGTGAAGATGAAAACGCCCCTCGCTTACTGCAAATCCAGAGTCTTAAGGCCAATGTCATGGCACAATAGGACCTGTGTCGCGACGTAGCAAGCAGTTTTGGGATTCCTTATTGTTGATCCCTTTGTTGCGACATAGAGTTGTCTATGTCGTGAAGAAGCTATCAGTATCATTATGGCTCATTGCTACTAGTCTCTTGTGCACTCATGAAGTATTTTAGCTAATCTTTAGGCCTTAAAAACAATAATACAACTTTCTTAGCACAATTTATTAGAAGATGGAAACTATATTAAAATTTCATAAAACATAAAGGAAATTACTTGATTTCAAGCCCATCAAATGTGAAAATAAGTTCACTATGCTAGGTACGAAACTGCAGATCAAACTCCCCCACATTAAGTCTTTGCTTATCTTCAAGCAAACAAGAAAACAAAGAAAATAACAAAGAAAAGAGAAAGATAGGTGAACTTGAAACTGTATCATACAATGATTAGGCTCACCACATATATTCTAGGCTTTATGCATCTTTTGACAATCTTAACATGATAACTGAGTAACTTCACCATTTCCAAGTAGAAACGATCTAAGTTTAGTAGGTTACAAAAGATACAAATATGAAAGTTTTATTAATATGACTCCATCAATTCCTACCATGAGTATTTTGATTATCCTAGTACAATACAAAAAAATTATAATGGGATTATGCAATTTCTATATCCATCTATGAATAGAGTCGATTAGGTCACATAGGGCTTGTTGAGGCTTAGGACAGGTATGATTTTCAAACAATATTTAA
This sequence comes from Kokia cookei, assembly GCA_039519145.1. Classification (NCBI taxonomy): domain Eukaryota; kingdom Viridiplantae; phylum Streptophyta; class Magnoliopsida; order Malvales; family Malvaceae; genus Kokia; species Kokia cookei. The sequence continues at coordinate 40,267,924 of CM076902.1, read as the reverse complement.
GCACACAAGACGTTACATAGCACAAAATATTTTGGCATATAGTATTATTCCCTATTCTTCCCCTTTATGTCTCACTCCATCTTACCCCCTTATTTCTCCTTCTCTCACCATCCTTTTTTCTCCATTTTAGGAACCCTTAATATAAAGTAATCCCCTTAGCTAGCCTATGAGTATTCTTTATGCCTTTTGAGTAAGTTTTTCTTTTTCTTTCTTTTGGTGACCTTATGATTTTGTTACTTCTTCACATGTTTTCTTACTCATAATTCTTTTTGCTTCTACTCATTTTTTTCTTTTCTTTTTGATTTGTCTCTATTTATCTCTTTTTGGGGTAAACTAAGGTTCACACATTATATTGAGTTTCCTATGTTTATTTTGTAACCTCTACCTTAATGTGTCTACTTACTCTCAATACCAATGGCCATAAGTCTATTTTCATGCAAAATAGGATCAAAGAAAAGGGTATACATAAATTATCATTTGCGGCTTAAGAGGCGTGTAATGTGGCTCATAAAAAGGTGTCATAAGGCTCAAAGATAGGTACTAATTGACAATTCAAAACAGGGTTGAACTCTTTGGCTCTAGGTGTGTCCAAACAATGCCTTAGGTCATCCTTAAACAACTTAATATGCACAAATATCAATTTAATTACCTAATCTCAAAATTATCGTCTATCATGTATACTAGCATGCTCATTTCCTCATATTATGCACATCATTTGGTATCAATAAAACTTTTTCTAGCTATACATAATGTAACCTATAGAACTTCAAAAATTTTATGCTAAAAAATGTAAAATTCCTCATAATCATGTCAAATTTATCAAGAAAACACATTCAACCTATTATACATGCTCCTAACCAACCACTTGTATTTCTATAAGCTTAAGCACACATCAAAAAGATGAAATAAAAACTATATGCCCAAAATTCCTATGTTACCTCTCACACTTTAGATAACACATTGTCCTCAATTTGTAGCCCGAAAAGTATTTAAGGACAGAAGTTACCCAATCATCGTGAAGGCCCTTTTCTTCTTATGGTGGTTGTCCTTCTTCCTTTGGCGTGAATGCTTAAAATTATTGTGTCTCTATAATGTGGGGTTCCTACAAAGAGAATAGAACCATATATATACAAAAATAATTCCTAATCCTACTTCTACGAATTATATAAGTCCTTAAAAATTAAAAATTATCCAAAAATTACAAGTATTAAAATAAATCAAAGTCTTGAAAAAATTTAAAATTTCAATCTTCATCCTTCGAATTGGGTTGAGGATCCATTGGAACCTTGCCCTTGCCGTAGGATTTTTGACTAGAGCTCTTGCCTTTGGAAGTTGAGTAATGAGGCTGAAACATTTGCTCATACTCGTCATCAGTGTTAGACTCGTCTTGCTCCTCCCAACTCGGGTTAATCCTCGTCTCCTTCTTCCCTAAACATGTTTGGAGGGTAGTTCAAGGTTGGTAGCCCATGTACTCGTGCAAACTCCACCAGCACAGGAGTCGTTTCTTTCATCCAAGCTATCATTCCATCAAGCTTGGCTTCGATGCTTCCTTGGCTCTTCTTCGTTTTCTCTTTTCTTTTCAATGAAACCGGTACATCTTTTTTCTCTTCTCTTCTCTGATTCCACTCTTTGATTTGTTTCCTCTGTAGCTCAACATATTGCTTGCAGAGGGAATCTTTGATGATGGTCCGAGTCGGCTTCAAAAATTGTTCTTCATCTTTCATTGGCACGCCTACCTTATTGCATAAGGCTATTACCAAGTGTGGGAAAAAGAGACCACTCTTTTGGCTCTGAGTGCACCACTTCATTTCCTCATATATTTAGTAACCTACACAAACCTCCTTACGCTGCAAAATGCCATACAGTAGCAAAGCTTACAAAGAATTAATGTTAGACACATTCAGAGCAGTTATAAGTCATGCAGCTAGGAAATGCATCCACATTTTAGCTACTAGAAACATGATAGCTTGGTTAAAATTAAATGGTGTACCAGTGTCGGGTCTTCTACCAAAAATTGGATTATTCCCCCATATCTACGTTCTCAAATGAATTAAAGTTTAGTTTTTGAACATAATATTCCTAAAAGTAAGGGACGCTATAATACTTGCACATATCCTTAGGTGACATGCGAACCTCACAATCTTGAACTATCACTATGCCTAGAGGTTTTCTCTTAACTATGCCATCCTTAAGGGATATGTAAAATTGGTGAACTATTGGTACTACGGCTTTGCCTGTTGGGAGAACACAGAATTGCTCCCATATATGATATCGTACCAATGGCCATACCTCTTTGTAGAGAATCATCAACGGTTCAAAGCCTCATTCTTGAATGAGAGTTCGTCCTTGTGAAGACAAAAAGTCTTTTTCAATCTGAGCATTTATGAATCATTCAAAATCGGAATCGTTATCACTCTCTTGCACCATTGTTCTCTTTCTTGGTGTCATTGTAATCTAATAGAGAAGGATAAACGATAACCAATGGAATAGTAACAGGTTAAGGAATACCTTAATTTCGCCTTTCTAATGAGGGTTGATTACACCTTGATGAGTAGAGGAGATCCTTAAAGATAAGAAGGTTAGGTTGGGAGGAGAGGGAAGACAGAAAGAGAGAGATTTGAGAGTTTTAGGATTAAGTTCAAAGTGTTTAGGTAATGGGATGTGTTTAGTGTTAGAGTGGTATATATAGGAGTGTAAAAAGTTAGGGTTTAAAGGGTTAAAACTTGAGTAAATAGGGTTTTAACATATCGAGTTGTGCAATCAAGCCGGGTCAACCTTGCAAAAATTACAGATGATATCGCGATGTAGCATAAGTTTGTCACAACATACCTGTCAATGCTTGTTTGTCGTGACATAGCTCCCCTTGTGTCATGACAAATGCTTCAACTTTGGAGTTGCAGCAGACTACCTCCTATGTCGCAACATAGCTCACCCAATGTCGCAACATACTTATCAGTTTGGGTTTTTAAGCATTATGACCCCTTGGTTGTGACGTAGAAGAGTGTATGTCGGATCACAGCATACTTGGGTGTCTTTAGAGCAATCTGGTTGTTTCATCGTGACGTGGCCTAGCTGTGTCGCGACAAACCTATCAGATTTGAAAGAAATACCCTGAAATGGTTGAGATGTGATTACGTTAGTATGTTAGTAAAAAAAATTTAAAAATTAAGGGCTAGTTCTTGTCAGAATTGTTTGACAAGAGTGTTAGGGTGTACTTCAGCCAGCTTATTTTATCGTTGTTTGTCTAGCAGCCATCGTGCCACGCTACCCTCTGGCGCTTACCTCTTTCTCGAAATTTTCCTTTTCTTCCTGCATAGATTACCGCCAGTCCCTTTCATCGATCATATCGATTAATGACATCTGTAAATTCGTACCACCATACTTTTGCTTACTTACTTTTATCGGTGATCCCCTCGAGGAATTGATATACCTTCGTGTGGTGGCATAATAGTTGCTCGATTACATCGTTCAAAAAAAGTGATGCATTTATTGCAAATCTATGTACTGATGTCAGAGCAACTATTTGTTTTCCCTTGTAACTTTCATCATCATGATCTGGTTCCTGTGGCTTGTGGTACCATTGTAGAGATTACCTCTCCCACAAATGCACACTTTCTTGTTCCATGGATGTAATTATTACGTTAGTTGAGGGTTGGAACTCTAGCTCGTAAATATTTCCTGTTTTTTGCAAAAATTGAAAATTTTTCACATTATTAATTTCTCTAGGGATTTGCTACACCAAGAAAGTACTATACATAGTAGTTAATCTCCATTGGAAATTGAATCTATGATTAATGATATCTTCAACTAATATTTCTTTTGTTGACGGTTTTGTGATAGTTTTTAGTTGAAGATCTAGATTTGGAATATTAGAACCATCTTCTTCCTCTATGGTGGTTGATTCATCACTGGATTAGGGCTTAATCTCGATTTTTAAATGACTATCCAATTCCCCTTCCAAAGGTGAGATCTCATTATGCTCGACTGTCCAGTCATCTGACTTAAAACATTCTTTTTCCATTTCCTCTTCCAACCATTGTTCCTGTTCTCGTTCTATTTGTTCAAATTCAAAGCACATCTCCCTAAAAGACTGACCATTATGTGGATCGGGGATCTAAGTCTCTTCACGGAGTTGACTTAACTCCAACATCAATAATCTCTGATTTTCCTGTATCTCCCAGTCTTCATAATACCCATCATCGTATATTTCGGCATCATAATCATCATCAAACATGATATCTGAACAAAATAAATTGTAGGCATCCATGGGTTAAAATATGATGAAAATTAAAAGAATGGGGTTAGATTTGAAATAAATAAAACTGTTAGAATGGTTAAATCGTATCTATAACCTAAAATTTTCCTAATTATTTTAATACAAAGAAAGAATAAAATTTACTAAAGCGTTGCCTCCCCGACAATGGTGCCAACAACTTGACCGCCCTCGAACGTACTCTTGTTTGTGTAGATTTCAGCTTTCCGCAAGTATACGGGTCGGGTTGTAATATAGTGTGTTTACAACAGTACACTTGGAAGTATTCCGAGGATCGTATCTAAAGGAGGTGTAAAGTTATAGTAAATAAAGTCCCTCAAAGAATAAAATTAATTAGTATTGATTTTAAGGTTTATAGTACGAAGGAAAATTGAAGAGTATTTTGAAAGCATAAAAGTAAAAAGATAAAAATAAAATAAAGTAAATGTGGAGTTGTAGAAAATATTATAAACGACTTTGGGGAAATTAGGTCATTTCCATATGATTTCCTTGATTGTTGGGTTTTGGGGAATTTCCTCCAATCTACTAGTCCCTTCCCTAGTTGGATTTCTCGATCTTCCTCCGGCATAGCAAGTCAATAGAGATTACTTATCACTAGATGTCACAATCTAAACCAGTTTGGGGAAAAGGTGTTCACGGATGTGCAATACCAATTTTGGGTCCATTCCTACCTAGATGACTTTCTTTGATTGTCAGGCCTAGTGTTTGTTTGATGCTCTTCCTTTCCCAGATAGTTGATCCGAAAGGTAAAATCCCAGTAAAACAACAATCAATTACTCATACGTCCACTCCCTAATTCCCAAAAATGGAATTAGTTCCTCATGGTTTCTTTATTCTTGAATAACACAATATATGAAAACATATAAATGCAAAAGGGAATGAAAAAAAAACTAGAATTGTATTAAGCGATCTGTCGGGAAAAACTCCTTGATCATTTACGCGAGTTTCTACAATCTTGTTTTGAAAACAGAAAATACAAATGAAACTAAAAACTAAATCTAAGGAATGATGTCTAAACCTTGGTGCTAAAGGCAGTATTTATAGCTTTAGATGATCGTTTCTCCTCAACCCTAGATCAGCTATCATTCTTCGTGCTTAAGTTGCATTGTGAAGATGAAAATGAACCTCACTTGATGTAGATCCAGAGTTTGAGGCTGATGTCGTGACATACCAGGATCTATGTCGCAACGTAGCAAGTTGTCCTGGGATTCCTTGCTGCTGATCCCTTTGTTACAACATAGAGCTGTCTATGTCGTGACGAAGCGATCATTATCATTTGGCTCACTGCTACTAGTATCTTGTGCACTCACGAAGTATGTTAGCTAATCTTTAGGCCTTTTTTGGCCTTAAAAGCAATAATACAACCTTCTTAGCACAATTTATTAGAAAATGAAAACTAGAATAAAAATTAATAAAACATAAAGGAAATTACTTGATTTCAAGCTCATCAAATGTGAAAATAAGTTCAATATGTTAGGTAAGAAATTGGCAGATCATAGGTCTAGTCTTAAGAAAAAGAAACAAGATTAGTACGTTAACAGTCTTCGACAATGGCGCCAAAATTTGACTTGTCGTTAGAAGCTATAACATATCCCAAAAATATCAAAAATAATAATATAAGGGAACTAAGGTCAAATCCTCAGGGACTAGACTACCATAGATTCTTGTATATCGAAATCTCAACCACAATCGTGCCTAGGAAAAGTGTTCAACCTAGAGAAATAATAAAGAAACAGAATTAAAAAAATGAATGAATTGAGATTTTAATAAATTTAAATTGCAGTACGAAAATAAACAAAATTGAGAGAAAGGGGTGTTTTTCAATTTCGAGAATTCCAGCCTCCGATTATCTCAATTATTCCTTTGGTTCAATCATAAACTTTTAGGTGGTTCTTCTCGTGATGAATAAGCCAATTATAGTGGAAAAGGATGCCTATGACCACCAGCTCCAGTTATAGCTTGCGATTTTAGAGGAACTTGACTCTAGCCAACCGTCACTCCAGCAGGATTGTCTTACACTAGATCATCACTTCTCAATGGCGAATGCCACGCCATTTTGCCTCTTTGGCTTGACAACCTCTGACGCAGTAAGTTAGCAAACTGACTATGTAACATTCTCAAAACACACAAAGTGGCCAACTTCATAGAGAATGAAAAGATTACTTGACATGGATGGAAGCGTCAATCCCGTAATGCGGAGAGATGATGAATACTCATTTGAGAAGGTTTAAGTGTGGATTCTAAGCCTTATGAACCTTTTTGAGGAATTTTGATAACCTTCGACTAGATGGGTTTTAGTTGCTCATGCTTTTGGAAAAATACATAAGCTTAATGAAAGTAGAATTTTTATTGAAAGAAACAACTAGGGATGGGAGATGGAGGATTTTACAGAAAATTGGAAGTGAATAATTCATATCACTCCATCCCTATTTATAATACATGGAAATCCCTAGTTGGATCCAATTTAAACTCTAAAAAGATAATTAAAATTAAATCTAAACAATAATTCTCTAGTTGGATCCAAATTAATCTCTAATTTATAATGCTTAAAAGAAAATTTAAAATTAAATATAAAAATATAATAATAATAATCCTAAAAATAGAATTTAAATTTAAACAAAGTCTTATGTCCAATAAATTTCTTCCCAAGTCTTCCTCACTTTTGCACTTTCGACACTTCTTCTTCCACATTCAAGCTTTTTGCCCTAAAGTATGTCATTTTTGAGCATTATCACTATATATATATATATATATAAACGAAAATAAGAATAAATGTTCCTCTGTGTACCGAAGTGTCTATATCCAAGTATCTAAAAAGAAAGCTATAGAGGAATGAGCTGTAGAGCCCAGTGTGTCTCTAAAGTGCATACATCCTCATTTACATTATCACCGAATATTTCATAGCATATAAAGTAACCACAGAGCATAATATAACTCAATATGATACAAACACAAGCACAATGCAATGCACCCATACTCCAGCACACCAACACAGTGGAGAGTTTCCCCAAAATTCCTCCCCAACCAAACATCACCAATCACAGTGTGGTTTTACTATCAGCCATTTGAAGTTGTGATAACCACGTCTTCCACCGTACAATCCTAACCCATGAGCACACAATGGTATGATATCACATTTTATTCAGTCTCAATCTTAGTGTCATGATAATATATATATATATATATCAGTGTACACTGTTCAATGATTATATTATTTCCAGTTATCCATAAACTGACATATAAACATATCCATGCATGTAATCTCAACATGTGATAACACAACAAAGAACACAATAATACCATTTTCACAACACAGAATATCATCATGCTGACATCATAACTCAGAATCATCACATGATAGCACACACAAAACATTACCATACAATAGGATGTAACACAGTAGCAACACATCTCAAGTAGGCTGAAGCTCTAATGATGAGGAGGACGTCTCCCATGCACAGATCTAGCATCAGGTCTACAATGTGGGAAAAGTCACAAATAATAGACAAAATAAATTAAAAAACTAGTTGAAAAAACAAACACCTCAATTACCTTCTTTACACCTCTGGCTTTCCTAGCCGTGTTTTTCCTTTGCTTCATCTGCTTTCTAGACTTTTCAACCTTGGTATCAAGTCCATTCTATCATCGAAAGAAAAAAAAACTTCAGAATCAATGCCAAATTGCGTATGTGCATTAGCACATGCAGTCAACTTGTGCGGCGGAGGGCATTGACCATGGAGGCGTTGGTGTCATGGAAGCATTGTCGTCTTTGAGTTCTCGGATTTTGACCCTTGAGAATCGCTGGTACGAAGCTCCTTCCATTTTCTCTTCTTCTTCTTCTTCTTCTTCTCTTCTTCTTTTCTTCTTCTTCTTCGTTTCTTCTCTTATTCTGCTTTTTCTCTTCTGCTTCTACTACCCTAGGCTCTTAAATGTGTTTAGGGTTAAAAAGGATTGTTTAAATGACAACTAGCCCACCATTAAATTCCATGTCACTTTTCCGTTACGTATGTAATGTAAAATGATTAAAATGACTGTTTTGTTATTTTTCTAAAGTTGAGTGATTGAAATGAAATCCAGGTGATTGTTTTGTCAGCTACCCCAAAGGTGAGTGACTGTTGGTATAATTTACCCTTTATTTATTTTTTTGAAAAATTTATTTTAATTACATAGTTTAAGAAATAGATTTATTTAAATGATTATTTAGAAAAATAATAATTAATTTTTTTAATTTTTTTGGTGGATAATAAAATTTTAAATTTAAGAATCTGTTGATTTTTAATTTTGAATATTCATAAAATAAAATTTAAATTATTTACAAAAAAGTATTAAAAAATAAATATCTAAATTTGTTATATTCTACTTTACAATAATTCTTATTTAAAATTTAAAATTTGTTAATGTTAACTTTTTCTAAAAAAAATTAAATTAATTTTAAAATTAAAAAATTAGTTAAAAATATTTTTCGAAATAGAATAAATAAAACTTAATATTTAATTTTATTTTAAAAAAAAGTGTTTTAAACTTAAACAATTTTTATGTATCCTTTAATTATTATTTTTTAAAATTAAAGACGGTTGTAATTACAATTATGTATTAAATTTCTAAAATATATATATAATAAATATTTAAATTTCAATATTCAATTTTTTATTAAATTATTAAAAATAAATATAATATAATTTATTTAAATTAATATGCACAATCAACTCGTGCATTGCACGAATAAAAAATTTAGTATACATACATACATACGTGTATATATATATATATATTTCAAGATTCTATATATATATAAAAAAAATTTAATTATTCTGTCATTTTTAAAATTTTTCTTTATAATTTTTTATATATTAAATACAAAGTTTATTTAAATAAATATATCTTTATTTTAAATTTTACTTATTGAATTAAATTTTAATTTTATAATGTTAAATTAATGAATATTAAATCACTAAGTTTAAAATATAATCTTAAAAAAATACATAGAATAATATTTATCAAATTAAATTTGTATTTTTCAAATATAATAAAACTTAATTACATTCATATATTAAAGTAGAGGAAAGATAAATATAAAATTAAAAAAAATATATTAACAATTTTAATATTAGGACAAATTAATCTAACAATATATATTATAAATATAATCTATAAAAAAATATTAATAATATTATTTAAATTATAATGTATTAACATTAATGTCAAAACATTTTTTTCGAAAAAAAAAGAGTTTCGAAAAATAATTTAAAAACAGAAAAATGGGAGTCGCCACCAATCGTTTTATTCGATGTGATTGGATCACCACAAAACGTTAAAATCCGTTTTGAAAAATATTTTGGTCTTCAAAATCCAGAAAATGGGTTCGGGAATTGGTTACATGTGAGGAAGGATTAGCACCCTCACACGCCCAAAATTGGTACCACATCGATTATTTTCGGGTCTTTGTTTGTTAAAACTTTGGAATCTTGAGCAAAGTTTAAAATACGATCTTTCTACACATAACTTATTTTGCATGATTTTCAAAAATCAAATTTGAAGAAAAATGCTTGTTTATTTCGAATTTCTCGGAGAATTAAAGTCGTGTCGAACACGTTAGGGCACGACATTCTCGGAATTTCAAAATTAAAGGACATTTTGAAAAGTCTTAAAGAGGATATTCGATTGTGTGAATTATACGAAAATCTCACCCAGCACGTTAGGGCGTGGTTTTTCGAAGTTTTCACTCGAAAGGATATTGCCTCGATTTTAAAATCATTTGCATCTTTTGAATAGAAAACAATTTTAATTTAAAAATTAGTGCGTAAGTTAAACACGAATATGCAATTTATTGGAAAATTTAAATAATAAAAAGACGGAAGAATTAAGCAGATAAATAGATGCAAAAATAAACACATGATTAATAATATACGAAGTACGGACTAAAAAACACGAAACAAAATTAGAAAGCAAGATTAATTAAAAAAGCAAAGAAATATAATTAAATTTTATGTACAAAAAAAGAAGAAAAAGGGAAAACGGGTTGAAAATGAAGTTTCGGAGAAAACGAGGTCAAAATGTGACTTTTAGGAAGGTTTGAGGATCAAAACGTGATTTTGGAGAAGTTCGAGATCAAAATGTAATTTTGGAAAGGTTTAGGGATTAAAATGTGATATTGGATAAGTTTAAGGGTTAAAATATAATTTTGAAAGGTTTAGGGGTTAAAATGAAATTTTAGAAAAGTTTTGGGTTAAAATGTAATTTTAGAGAAGTTTAGGGGTTAAAATGTAATTTCAAAAAAGTTTGGGGTCAAAATGTAATTTTGGAAAAATTAGGGGTCAAAATGTAGTTTTGGAAAATTCAAGCGTCAAAATGCAATTTTTGAAAAGTTTGGGTCAAAATGTAATTTTTGAGAAGTTTAAGGGTTAAAATGTAATTTTAGAAAAGTTTGGTGGCCAAAATGCAATTTTAGAAAAGTAGGGGGTTAAGATGTAATTCTAAAATAAAATAGGGGCTTAATGCAAAAATAACCCCAAAAAATGGGACATGTGGCAGCTTCTGAGTTATTTTTAAGTCAAGGACTAAATTAAATATAGTGCAAAAAACTAAATTGAAACAAATAAAAATGAAGGACCAAATAAAAAAATTACCTATTTTTAAAAAAATCTGATTCATGTAGCATCAAAATGAAATAGTTTTAGGATGTTTTAAGTTACTCCCAAAACTACGTCGTTTTGAAAGGCTATATAAACCCCCTTTAAAACCCTTTTTTTCATTTTCTTCATTCTCTTCTTCAAAAAAAAAATCTCTCAGCTCTGTCTCCCTTCTCTCCTCAAAGGGTCAGCCAAGGGAGCCATCACCGATTTCGTTGACTGTTGTCGCCAGACCGCCGTCGACCATTGTCGAACCATCATCGTGCACGGCAGCTAAGGTAAAAAAATCCCCTTTTTTATTTTTTATTTTTTTAAAACCTAGATCTAGGCTTAAATCTCTTAAGATCAAACTTAAATCTTCAAAAAAAAAAATCAAAGTTTTGTTTTTTAATTTTTTATTTTTTAAAATCAGATCTAAAAACCTTTTTAAAAAAAATCATATTTATTTTTTTTTATTTTTTTATTATTTTTGAAATAAATAAAATAAATGTAAAATAGACAAAATACCTTTCAAAAGCTTTCGATTCTATTTCATGCTTCTTGATGCTTTTTTGATTGATTTTTGTTTGTGTTTCAAAACAAAAATAATAACAAAAAAAATACTACCTTTGAAATATGTTTTTTCGCATTTTTTTTGTGCTTTTTTTATTGATTGTTTCTCTGTTTTCTTCGTAAAACCGAAGAGGAGAGCCCCCATTACAGATTTGCATTTAGCTCTATATAGTCATTTTTTACAATTATTACAATTTGTCCTTTGTTATTTAAAACTGCTGACTTCTTTTTCTCCAACTTGTTTTGCAAATGGCAATGGAAGTGATGGTGGCTTGGTGGGGGTGATGTCGATGTGGCAAGCTCTGAGTGGAAGGGGGAGCGACGACTAGTGCAAATTGTAGCAGATTAGGGTTTTGAGAATTTTTTTTTGTAAAAATGGCCATATTAGGTTGGGCTTTGTAATTTGGGTTTAGGGACATGTAGTTGGGTTTGGGCCATCGATCTTGTAATTGGACTTGAACTTTTATTTGTGGACATTTTAGATTTAAAATTTGTTTGGTTATGGAACGGGCTCGGTCAAATTGGGCCTACTACAGCTGTCCCTCTTTGCTCGTTGCTACATAGTAGGAACAGAGCAAAGACTAAAAGGAGGTCCAATTTCGTCAGGTCTCATTTCTTCGACGCTCTTTCTTCAATCAACCCACCCTTCGCTTTATCAGTTGTTCAGCTTCACTTCATCCGCTTCTTTACATCTTCGGGGTTGTGATTTCATCTTGCCCTAAGGCAATTTCAAAAAGACAAAATTTGCTACTGTAACTTCACTCAATTCACTTGCAACTTCAAGGAGATTAAGATCTATCATCATAGTCTCTGATTCAATTCACTGACACTTTAGGTGTGTTGTGGCTTCATCTCTCGGTCTACTTTTTTGTATCTCATCAAGAAGATGATCGCTTTATTGTTTCGACCCACTTCTTTGCATCTCATCAGGAAGATAGGGGTTTAAAGCTTCACTTGCATTAAACTTTGCTTCATTTGATTTGGTCTACTTCTCTGTATCTCATCAGGAAGATGACCGCCTCATTTGTTTTAATCCACTTCTCTGTATCTCATCAAGAAGATGAATTTGGTCAACTTCTCTATATCTCATCAGGAAGACGATCGCTTTATTGCTTTGACCCACTTCTTAGTATCTCATCAGGAAGATAACCACTTCATTGCTTCGACCCACTTCTCTGTATCTCATCAGGAAGATAAGGGTTTGAAGCTTCACTTGAAATTAAATTTTGCTTCATTTGATTTGGTCTACTTCTCTGTACCTCACTAGGAAGATGATCGCCTCATTTGTTTTAATCCACTTCTTTGTATATCACCAGGAAGACGGATTTGATCGCTTTATTTCTTTGACCCACTTCTTAGTATCTCACAGAAAGATAGAGGATCGAAGTTTCACTCACATTGAGCTTCGCTTCATCGATTTGGTTTACTTCTCTGTATCTCATCAAGAAGATGACTGTATCACTTATTTTAATCTACTTCTCTATATCTCATCAGGAAGACGAATTTGGTCAACTTCTCTGTATCTCATCAGGAAGACAACCGCTTTATTACTTTAACCTACTTCTTAGTATCTCATCAAGAAGATGGGGGTTCGAAGTTTCACTCACATTGAGCTTCGCTTTATCAATTTGGTCTACTTCTTTGTATCTCAATAGGAAGACGAATTTGGTCCACTTCTCTGTATCTCATCAGGAAGACGATTGCTTTATTACTTTGACCCACTTCTCAATATCTCATCAAGAAGATGGGGGTTTGAAGTTTCACTCACATTGAGCTTCGCTTCATGGATTTGGTCTACTTCTCTGTATCTCATCAGGAAGATGACAACATCACTTGTTTTAATCCGCTTCTCTGTATCTCACCAGAAAGACGAATTTGGTCCACTTCTCTGTATCTCATTAGGAAGACGATCGCTTTATTACTTTGATCCACTTCTTAGTATCTCATCAAGAAGATGGGGGTTCGAAGTTTCACTCACATTGAGCTTCGCTTCATCGATTTGGTCTACTTCTCTGTATCTCATCAGAAAGATGACTGCCTCATTATTTCAGCCCACCTCTCTGCATCTCATCAGGAAGACGAATTTGGTCCACTTCTCTGTATATCATCAGGAAGATGATCGGTTTATTATCTTGACCTACTTCTCTGTATCTTATCAGGAAGATGACCGCCTTATTGTTTCAATCCACTTCTCTATATCTCATTAGGAAGACAAATTTGGTCCACTTCTCTGTATCTCATCAGGAAGATGACGGCTTTATTGCTTTGACCCACTTCTCAGTATCTCATCAAGAAGACGGAGGTTTGAAGTTTCACTCACATTGAGCTTCACTTCATTGATTTGGTCTACTTCTCTATATCTCATCAGGAAGATGACAGCATCACTTGTTTTAATCTGCTTCTTTGTATCTCATCAGGAAGACGGATTTGGTCCACTTCTTTATATCTCATTAGGAAGACGATTGCTTTATTGCTTTGACCCACTTCTCTGTATCTCATCAGGAAGATGGGGTTTGAAGTCTCATTCGTATTGAGCTTCGTTTCATGGAATTGTTCTACTTCTCTGTATCTCATCAGGAAGATGACCTCCTCATTGTTTCAATCCACTTCTCTATATCTCATCAAGAAGACGGATTTGGTTCACTTCTCTACATCTCGTTAGGAAGATGACCACTTTATTGCTTCAGATGATTGCAATCTGCCCCATGATCAGGGTAAGAGATTGGATGACTACAATCTGCCCCATGATTGGGGTAAGAGATTGGAATCTTCAATCTGCCCCTCTTGGTTAGGGGTTTAAGATTGGAATGACTACAGTTTTAATCCAACTCCACTGCAACTTCAGGAAGATAGGATTTGATGTCAAAGTTTCATCTTGCTCTTACTACAACTTCAGAGAGATAAAGACTTGCTATTATAGTTTTAATCTACTTCACTATAATTTCGAGGTTGAAGATTTGTCGTTGCAGCCTCAATTTGTTCCTTTTCAACTTTAGGGTATAAGATTCACCGTTACGGCTTCGATCTTTCCTGTCATGAGTCTAAGGTACTAGATTCGTCTTTGCAACCTTAACCTTTTCCTTCAACTCTTCATGGTACCGGGTTCGCCGTTGCAGCCTCAACCTTTCCCATCACATTTCATGGAACTGAATTTGCCATTGCGGCCTCAATCCTCCCCATCATATCTCTAAGGTTATAATGTGGATGAAATTGAAGGCTAAGCTCGAATGAATGAAAAGATCATTGGTTCATGAACCGTTATTGGATGCGGAAATGCTTGAGCACCATCGCAAGGCGAATAAAATTGAGTTTTATCAAAGGCAAAGCTCACATGGATGAAAGATTAAAAATGACTCAAACTAGTCAAAAGTTGCCAAACATAAGGTGAGCAAAGAAAGGAGTAGGTGCCCCAAATATCAAAGTATGAGCTTCGCTGAGCAAACTTGATGAGGGTCACTTTGAGCTTGACATGTGTCCATGAAACTTGGAGTACTTCGTTAATGCTTCAAGGTGTAAAGTTTCTCCACCTTGCTACTTTTGATAGAGAAGACCATTTCACGCTCCTTTCTTCAAAATTAAGCCGCCCTTTTAGGTTTTCAACTCAAGTCTCCTTAGGTTTCGAGATGCCTTTTATGAGTTTTCACCTCGACCTCTTCTTTTCTTTTTACTTTTTTTTTCTCTCTTTTATTTTTATTTTTCTTCTTTTTTCTTTCTTTTTTATTTATTTTTCTTCATCGAATCCGAGTTCACGAAGTTGGGCAGGTCTTTGCCTCCTTTTCGATCAAAATCAAAGATTCTCCAAAAACACTTTCTTCACCTCATGGGGTTTTTCCAAATTCGGCATCCATTTTCCTTGAAAGTCTTTTGTAAGCAAAATCCTTTTCAAAATCAAAGCTCTCTCGTGGAATTATCAAGAGCGGATCCTTCTTTGTCATAAACCCTTGTCATTTGAATCATGATGGATGACTTTTAGTATCTTTTCTTCAATCAAGTTTAGTTGACTGCATTTGGATTGGATCCATTCTACTTCATCAGCTCTAACAAAATCTGGAGGGAAAGAAACTTGACTTCAATGGGTAAGACGATTTTCATTCTAGTGAGAAAGATGTTGCCCCGATGGATGTTCTGATAGAAGCCTAATAAGCCTCAAAGACAAATGGTGATTTCTCATGTCGAGCCTTTGTAGGTCTCTGCTATGAATCCTTTTGATGTTTTTATTGGTCACCTCCAATGGCCCATTCACCCCTTTTTTTTACGATGTGAGTCGTGATACTCGTTCTTGAATTGGCTGTAGACTGTTACTATCGTGCTGTTATTCAAATTCAACTCATCATCAGATATGATCCTTTTTGGCATTCCAAATCTCTCATTTTCAATAATCTGCTTAACCGTCGATTGGCATAGGAAGTAGTAATCAATGATCATGAGGATGAACTAATGCTCATTAGAAACTCTTTTGAAAAGTTGGCTCGATGGTGTCCATGCTTCACATAGAAAAAGGCCACGACGTGGAAAGATGAAGGAGAATAATTAATTTTCAAGATGCCCTTTGCGGGTTTTCATCTTGACTTTTTCTTTCTTTTTTTCTTTTTTTATTGGGTTTTAAAATGTCTTTTGCGGATTTTTCAACCCATCTTTTCTTCTTTTTTCTCTTTTTTTTTTCTTTTTGATAACATGTCAAGCCTCAATTTTTGAAGTTTCTATTGAATTGGATTGCATTCCTCCTTTATGGGAGCTTGTGTGTCATGACGTCAGTTCCTTAAATCTGGCTGCTTTGATAGGACCATGCAAAGACCTTTGGATTCTCGAGGCAGCTTGCCTTGTTTCTACAAAGACACATGTCTCGAATCTCACTTAAAATCACAACTCTTTCGAGGTGATGTTTGTTACCAGTCTTGCTCAAACATCCGTAGCAAATCGGAAGACAAGTCACATCCTTGATCATCTTCAAAGTCTCAAAGTTTTTTCTGACACAGGTCTTACTCAAAAGAGTCTAAGTCAATAGCAGCGTCGCTCGTATCCTTGATATCAAGGGATCCAACATATGAGTAAGAGAATGAATTTAAGAATGAACAACCATTTGGTATGAGTATGGCTGAAAAAGAAATGCAAGATGTTTGCCAAGTGAGACACAAAAGATGCATTATTTTCATCGAAATAAAAGACAGTGGTCGTGTGCCCTTTATAAAAGGATCCCTGTTACTCTCGGACTTAGAGTGATAAGTGTGTTCTGAATATTTTTCTAGAAAAATCCTCAAACTACAGGAAGCTCCTCCACATTCTAGTTGTCCAAAACACTTCTAAGGGTGTAAGGACAAACTCTCAACGAGCTCAAATTTTTAGCATTCCCTATCTTGATTTGTCATGTTTCCTCTCAGTTTTCATTTAGGGTTGATGACTCTCTCACACACAAATGTTTCAAATAGGTGAGATTTTATTGAAATTTAATGCATGAAGTGCAATGCAAATGAATGATAAAATGCAAGAAAAAATGCATTGATTCTTGGTTCCATTCCATTAAAACAACTTTACTAGAAAACAAATTTCTGTACATAAGACAAATACAAGTATGGTCGTGCCTTAATGATCAAAGTCCTAATCTTCAAAATATTGGTCTTGAATGGCTAGAGTCTGCAAGTGGTAGCTGTTTCTCGCACTTGGGTCAAATCCTTGCTTGCGACATGGTCCCTATCTTAGACTTTCCCCTAAGAGCATTAGAATCATTCCTCGTTTATTTCCAATTTCTTTAGCGAAATCACCTTGTCTTTGGATAGCCATAAATTCCTTCGATGAAGAGTAGTCCTCAGAGAATACTCAATAAGAGATTTTTTTGACTTTCCAAAAATGGCTACGGAACCATACTGACAAAAGTTGTGCACCAATACACTTTCTTTTGCCCCTTCTTCGACAGGTGTTTAGTGGCTAAGGTTTGCTAGAACATGAGTGATTATTTTGCCAAGGTGATCAAATAAATTTACAATTACGTCTTTTACGTGTCCTAACATTAAGACTACTAATTCCTATGTGTTTGAGGCGAAGATGTCAACACTCTTTCTTGTATTTGAGTGGACTATGTCTCATTATCCCCTTTTCCTTAATCACGGCTGCAACCCCATGCTTGCTCGTCTAGAATAGGCTTTATTATTCTGAATTCTTGGGCAATGGAGCGACGTATCGAATTCTTCTATCTCATGTTTCAGAAAGTGAGGCAACTAAGCTTGAGCAGGTAAGGCAAATCTCCATGTTCAAATTAGACATATGCTCCATTTTGTCTTCCATACTTCTTTCAGCTCTTACAAACTGTTATGGGTTTCATTTATTTGGGTGTAATCCCAAAACTCTTATATGTGCCCCTTTGACAGGTAATCACCCTTTTGTTGTTATTTTTCTTTGACCACATACGCACGGCCACGTTGACTTCTACCTTATCAAGGAATCAGTTTTCTTATGACCAGTTCTCTATTTGGCAATGGAACATGAAGCAACACCTTTTTTAATGAAAATGCAATGCAAATAGATTCAAAATATATTGCAATTAAAAGCAAAAATATAACCGTGTCTCTTACCTTATTCGGGTAATCACTAAAGGTTTGGCACCGTTCCACTTATGGAATTAAATGCAAGTTAATAA